>LPNX010079381.1:392208-403913 GCA_001517045.1 Pseudotsuga menziesii | reverse complement strand
ATATTACAACACATTAACTATTGCAAAGTGTTTTTGTGGAATAACTTATTAACTATTGCAAAGTCTTTTGGTGGAATAACTTACTTTTACTAAGAAAATTAAAGAAAATTAACCATTGGAAAGTGCTTTGGTGAAATATCTTATTTCTACTCAGTGGACACCAATTTTAAAATTTTGATTACTCCTACAAAAATAATATTAATAACCAATCTAAAAAGACCAAAACCAAAATTGGAAAATAATAACCAGATATAATATTGATAACCTAAATCTGAAAATGAAACCAAAACTTTAAAATAGAACCAGCTCAAAAGACAACAACCAGCATTTAAACACATCAATAAACCAACACTTTGAAACTTTCAAACTAGGTATTTTTCACAAACCAACACTTTGAAACTTTCAAACTAAGTATTTTTCACCATTACAAACAATACTGGTTAGCAATCAAAACCATATACAAAAAATAGATATCCCAATATGATAAAGATTGTAACTAATACAATCCCATAGAGAAAATTGAAGATATTACAGTATGATAAAGATTGTAACTAATAGAATCCCAAAAAGAAAATTGAAGATATTACAATATAATAAAGATTGTAACTAATAGAATCCCAAAGAGAAAATTGAAGATATTAAAGACGATGGTGATATACCAGAAAAATAGTTTAATAGACTTGCATATATTTGCTTAAATGATAAAACCAGTAGGTTGGTTTCATTATAAGTATCTTTTCTTACTCGTCCAAATCCCAAGCAAGCCTCTGTCATATGCTATAATTGATAAATAATATGCACCTTCAATTGCCAAACAAAAGGATTCAACAAAGGTGGTGGTGTTATGAAACACCATTGATATATAAATATATATTATAGTCTACAAGAAAATTACAAGGTAAGGGTTGAGAAGATAAGAAGACTTAGCGGATTCATGAGCACAAAGGTTAAGAAATGATTTAAAAACAAGGTGGGATGCTAGGTGGGTTGTTAAAGGAAGCAATTCCCTTCCCTTTGATATCGAATATTTATGCAATAATAATGTGCCAGTTTTTGGAATTTCATAGATTTTGATTTTTAATAAGTCCTTATGTTTTCATATAGCATTGGGATTTTGGGATTTTTGGGCTTTTGAACTGTTCACGTAGGTATTAGTAATTGTTCATACGCCTCTATTATACCATAAGCTCCTAACTACTACTAAGATAATTAAGGCAGTGGGATGGAAGTTACTCCTTGCCTCTCCTTCGACAGAGGCATAAAATAGCCCCATAATCGAAAAGAAACCAAAACTACAGGATGTGCTTAATACGGGCTCCGTCTCCTTTTATTATAAGAACCAAAACTGCAGGATGTGCTTAATACGGGCTCCGTCTCCTTCTATTATAAGTTCAGGAGTATAATAATGCTTCGTTAATGATTTGTTAGCTGTAATTTTTTGAGTTAACTCTACCTATGTATAATTTGTTTATCTACTTAGTTGTTTTTGCATACAGTCACCAATTCTAGACATGGGAAGGTATTATGCACCAAAACTTTCCCTAGCCTCGAATTCCATAGTATGGATGCCTTTGATATGAAATTGAACCTTTTGGCTTTGTAGAGCATGACTCCTCTCACTTTACCTGGCTTATCTAAGTTCAACGACGAGTCACAAACTCTAACAAATTCATCGGGCTTCTTAGCTCATGATGTTTCCTAACAAGGCTTTCAACCTCTAGTTTTTGCAGTTGCAAGCTTCTATGTAGTAAGGGTTTCTGTGTTACAGATACGTTGATATCCCATGCCAAATCAACTCACAATATAAATAGTTCAACCATATTTGTTATGATTCCACTAATTTCTCTCTATCCTGTTACCACCCCATTACATGCCGCATAACAAGTTAACTGGAGATAATGCATGTATGCTTAAATCTAAATATACCATCCAAATTGGTGGAGAAGTCATAATTCTAATTAGCTAAATTGTAACAATGGAATGTATATAATAATACAAAGGTGTTAAATTAAATGACATAGTACATAATGAGATAAGTGTAATTTAACAGTACTCAATTATATTAACTACGACATTAAGCTTAATCAGTTATTGATCCTAGGATAGGATGAGGCTGAGTGGACCCTCCAATTATGGCATTGATTCTTGAACCAGTTATCGAATTTTATAAGAAACACGGAACCACGTTGGAATCGATTCTTGAACTAGTTATCAAATTTTATAAGAAATGTGGAGCCATGTTGAGTCCATGTACGCTTCTTATGACCACGTTCAAACCCCATGCAATGTACTTGGATTTTTGAAGGAACCGAGATGACCATGTTGAAGACATGTAGGATGAGCGAGCACCATATTCAAGGAGCATGGAACAAAATATTGAAGGACCTGAGTATTAGGTGAAGTGGCCTTCTAGCTATGATTATAGCAGCTCATCAAGGACAACGACAAGCATGGAAATTCTGGATGACTGTAATTTTGTAATTTTCTGAAATCTATTCCTCTGGATAACTTTGATTTGGTACATAGTGGTCATCATCGTATTTCATTGTCTTAAATTGATCCACTCATGAATTAGGTTTTTCCAGCTTGTGTTGCTCATGTGAGATAATTTGCCGCTAAGAAGAATTGAACAATTATGTGATTATGAGAAACATGCTTGAAAGCTAAAAATTGTTTAGTCTACATTTATTTACATGTGTGATGAGTTAAAATGAAAATTCCAAACCACTTCACACTGATCGATCGATCGATCAATTTTCATTAGCTGAAGAGGGTCCATGAATTTTCAAAATCAACATTAAATTTCACTCATTCATCATCGTGTTTTCTATATAAATAGCATTCTGAAACACAAAATGTGAAGCGGAATAGATTTTAAGTAAAATGGTGAAACCAATATTGATGCCCTCTCTAGGGAAAACACTTGTGGTGGATGTATCCCAAGTAATTGAATAACTGCAACGGCATTGTCTCTCCCCGGATGGATCACTCGTTTCCAAACTAGCTTACTATGATCTTCAGCTGGTAGTAATTAGTGCTAGTATTAGTTCCTTGGTCAATTTTGGTAAATCAGATTAATGTTAAATTTGATTTGCAGGCATGAGAAGAGATGGCAAGAGGGAGAATTTGTTACTTGGAATCTATGGTGATCTGTTATCCATTATATCTCACTTGTTTTTTTACTGGTTCTTATTTGGTTTCACTACAGGCTTATTGCTTGAATTGTTTTCATTTATGAAGGCCGTGTATTGTGAAGAATTCATAATGGTTTAATAATATCAGCAAGCGATGTCAGTTGTGAACCTAGGGGGAATTTGAGACATTCAAACCCTGTTTTCTTAGTTGGGATTAAAGAGCTCCCTGCAGGTTTTGAACCCTTAACCTTAATTTTTTACATTTTGATTTGGAATACTAATGTCGTTTACAATTGGGTTAAACCTTAATATTGCACATTTCAATGAAATGGAGTCAAAATCATTGAGAAATGGAAAACAACTAGGATTTGCACAAGCACTTTGAAGGTTTGTACACGCACTTCGAAGCTGGGGAATTCAGGGTGGCCCCATGAATGATGAATCAGTCCCCCAACCCGTTTACGTTGCACCTTTAAATAAGTGGTAAGTCTATAATACTGAAATTAAAATCTTAAAGAAATATGCTAAGTTTATGAATGCTGAAATTACAATCTTACAATCTTAAAGAAAGTTTGATAAAATTTCCTTACAATACATAAGATACATTCAAATATATATGCGCTACATGTTATAGGTTGACATGTCCAGTAGCTCCTCCATCTCTTTGAGCACATGTTCCATCCTTCTCAAGAGATCGTCCCATCCATCATTTCTTTAGAGGGTCTCTGAAGCACAAAATATTTGTCTCATTGAGGAAGGAAATCCATAAAGTTGCAAATGTTTATAACACGTGGTCTACAAGAGTTACAGTAGTTGAGGGTATAGCTTCACAAATGAAATACATGCAGGAATAAGGGTGAGAGTATAGATTGACAAATTCCATCCATGGAGGAAGAAGTGTGTCAACTACCTCTGGTGGAAGCTAGAGCCAAAGGTGTCACCCATCTAAATGAAGTGGCATAGATGTGATTCACAAACATTAAATGTTTGTAAAGTAATGCTAGTTTTAGTTTAGCATTAATTCAAGGTTATCCTCGCTTGCCTATATAACATAGGAAGTCTTCACAAAATGCTCTTAGAAATACCTGCATAAGCCAAACTTGCCTCGGTATAAGGCCAAATAAGAGGATAAATTGCTTCACTGGTTAAGAAAAAGGTTGGTCACGCTTAATTGGTGGCAAAAAGGTTGGTCATACTCTCCAAAATAAAAGTGAGGATAGATGGTTAAAATTTGTATTGGGTTTCGTGTAGACTAATGAAAACGGTGGCAAGCCGATTCATAGAATCCCTACTAGCCGAAGGGCATGGACTAATAAGGATATCTAAGAATGTCAAAAAAGATTTGATAATGCGAAGAAGACCTGAGGATTGGATATGAGAATGACATCCATACATGGATGCATTATCCAAATAGTTTGACGAAGACAATATTATATGTAGCTACATATCTACATAGACCAAGTAGAATCATGACTTAATGAACAAATAGAGTAGAACTAAGTCAAAATGATTTGCATTTATGAAAACAGATGAATGACCAATGACCAAGTTTGAGGCATGTGAACATTGGTAGATGTCACATGCCCCAATTTGCAAAACATTTTATGTTTTAATAAACATTATGTTATATTTTATTATAAAGTCTGTAATTAATGACGAAGTCAGGTCAAGGATAATTGAATGTAATTGCTAAATATTTTATTAATAAACAAGTGAAAGATGAGACAATAGCTTAAGGAAGCTGTTAAATGAGTGTTTTACTGGTCACTTGGTGGAGTAGGATGGGTTGAGAGCATATTGACACTTGGCAGCATCCTCAAACTACTTCTAGCTGTTGCAGGAGGAAACTTCCCTATTTTTGTGGTCATGTTCCCCAAGAAAGTGGAACAAGAGCAGGTGTCTCATTAAGTGAAAACTGACCCAAAAGACCTAGGCATGCCAATAAAACTTCCAATTGAAGACAACTCAGGCTACTCATTCTTGACTTGTGAACATTCTGAGTGAATGAAGTGCACAAGAAAATTCGATGGAGGGAACTAGCTGAAGTATGTTTTGAGTGGAAAGTGCTGAAGACCTGAACTAGTGCAGCTATTCTAAGTTGAGTTCATACTGTTGTATGCAGAACAGATTTACTGCTGAACACTCAGTTGAGTTGCAGAGGATTACTAAACTACATATCTCACCCAGTACTTCTAGCAAGTTGACCAGGAGACAAGCTCGGGGGTCCTGAGATTTGTAGTCCATCTTTTCTGTAGGAGTTGGTTGGGAGGAACAAGTTCCTTAAGTTGTTGTCACCTCATCTACATTTCCAGGTTCCACTTTATTTATCTAAGCTTTCTAATTGTTTATTATTATCTTGAAAGTTTGAATTTAAGCAATGAAATGTTATTCTTCTATTGTGTTGCTTCTAGGGTTAGTTAAAAGAAATAATTTTACTGTGAAAAGATAGTTAAATGCTGGATTAGATAGTTTAGGGTAAATTATTTAGAAGAATTTCCAATTTTTACTAATAGATAAAAAATACCTAATTGAATTTTTCCACACCTTTTCAAAGGTAGTACTCTAGCACAGTAGGATAGATTAATTTCAGATAAAGAATCGAATTAAGTATGCATGAATGTGTTTTATTACCTTCTACAGGTTTTGTAAGAGTTTTTTTTTCAGCAGAAAAAATACCAGATCCTGTTATTCATTAGAATCAAAGATCATCATATACATATAGACAGTCTCCATAGATGGGATTCTATGGGATCCTCTAGACTCGATGAGTCTCCTTCATCATATCATGGACTAGGGGAAACAACCTGTTGTGTAGCAGGCTTTTATCATCACTCCTGTATATACAGGTCAGATTTTAATCAAATTCCTAATAAGAGTAGAAATAACATAAAAAGTGAGCATAAGAAGATGGCAGAATGTCTCTTTATGGGAGTACTTAGATCCCTGCTGTTAAACCTCAGAAATGTGCTTAAAGGTTCAGCACACACTAATAAAACTGGAAATTACCATGTTTCGTAATCATGTCCAAGATATGTTCCTGGAAAATCCCATAGCCCAATTCAAGAGAGAGGGAAGATTTTGAGAGACTATCTGCAATCTGATTATGCTCACAATATATGTCTTTCATAATCATATCCAAAAAAAAAAAAAGTAAATCTTTAACATCATCACACCAATGGTTCAGATGTGGTAAGTTTAGTGTGCCTTTTCTAGATGCCCATGATATGATGACAAGGGAATCTCCAAAAATAGAGTGAAGAGGTATTCCCATGGTCCTTGAGATAGAGAGAAGAGCCCAAAGAGCCAACAGCTCTAATTTTGTGTTTGTACTCCTACCATAGCCCATGGAGAAGTGAATACTGTGGGAACTACTCAAAAACAAAATGAATCCTGTCCCCCCTATGTTCTTGGCGGCTGCACCATAGAAAAACCCACAAGGAAACTCCATCTTTAGAGGCAGCCCAATCATTATGTATTTTCTCTTTTTAACAGGCACAGGGTATGAATGGAACATCGTGTCTATATGGTGAAGGAATGGATACACCACAGGAGTTTTCCCCTTAAAGATACATAAATTCCTATGCTTCCATAATGACCAGAAAGTGAAGAACGACAGATATAACTTTGGGTAGTCCAGAGAATGATTTCTAACCCAAAGTTCCAGAAACAAATGAACCGAAGTTCCATAGAAATATCTTTTAAAGGAGCCAAAGTTAAAATGATCATATATAGCAACACATACATTCTTTGTAAATTGACAGTCCAAAAATAGATGCTGGGCCATTTCTTCCTCCTTTTTGCAGAGCTAACAGAAGCTAGGACCCTGCAGACCTCTTTTGATGAGCTAATCCTAGATCAAAACTTTATTTTTAATGAGTAGCCAGGTGAAGCATCTTATTTTTTCGGGCATATTGAATTTCCAAAGAACCTGAAAAACATCAGAAATGTCCATGTCGGGCTCTTTTAAGTGGTCCATCATACAATCGTATTCCCAAGCCGTGGTGATAGGACCTGTACAATTCCTGTAATCCCATAGAAAGTAATCAGGAGAAGACTTGAGCCGTATCCTCCCATACTCCAAACCTTTGACATAATCATTCCAAAGAGAATACCAAATGCCACCGAGATCCAAGTCAGCAGCAGTGAGCCAATAATTCCTTGCTTCATTGGAGTAATTCCTGGCTTGAGCAAGAGTTGTAATGCCGTAATATTCCAGATAGATGCTGAGGTCATAAGGCAGAACAAAGTTGGAGCCCATACCTGAGATCGGGTCCACGCCTATTTTAATGCTTTCACCATTACCTGTCATCCAAATTAGTCCCTTTCCAAGCCAAGAAATGGTATCAATGAATCCTTTCCAAATAACAGAGACACCCGAAGCAGTGAAAGCTTTTTCATGAATCCATGATAGGACATTATCCTTCTTCAAATATTTCACAGAGATTACTTTAAACCAAAGACCTTTTCCGAACAGGGCTTGCCAAAAGGATTTAAGTCTTAAGGAAAAGCTGAACCAATCTAGATTCTTTATACCCCATCCACCTTGAGAGGTAGGCTTGGAGAGAGAAACCCAATCAGCAAGGTGGTATCTTTTCTTTTTCCCCATGGAGCCCCAAAGGAAGTCAAAGATTAAACTTTTTAGTTTCCTCAAGATAGATTTTGGTATGGGAACTAAGGACAGCCAGAACACTAGTAAGCTAGTCAAAACATCCCTTATAAGGACCAGCCTTCCTCCCAAAGAAAAGAGCTTGAAGGACCAATGTTGTATCCTTTTCTCAAACTTCCTTACAAGCCAGAGCCAGTCTTTAACTAAATAGCCCGTGGGTTTAATAAAATATCCAAGGTAATTTAAACCCAATGAGATATCCTGGGCTTTGAAAGGCAGGGAGTGAGAGATTTTATTTAGAAGCTCATCATCAGTATTTTTGAACAAGAAGCATGACTTCTCAGCATTTATGTGCATCCCTGAAGCTTCGCAGAAAGTATCCAATAATACTTTGAAAGCAATCCATTCTTCACAAGAACCATAACCATAAAGAATCACGTCATCAACAAAAATGAGATGTGTAAGGGAAAGATATTTCGAAATTTTTATCCCCTTTACCAGTCCCTGCCTGCGAGCATCATCAATAAGAAGGCTTAGTCATTCATTCACAAGGATAAAAAGAAGAGGGGAAAGTGGACAGCCTTGTCTGATTCCACACGAAGCCGTAAAAAAAGGAGAGGGGGAACTGTTAATGAGAAGAGCAAAGTTGACCGAGGTTAGGCATCCCATAACCTAGTTGACTCCTTCCAGAGGCATACCAATTTGAAGAAGAATGAGCCTCATAAAAGACCAGTTGACTCTATCAAAGGCTTTGGAAAGGTCTGGTTTGAGGACAAGAGCACTTTTGTTCCTGGTTTTGACAGTGTGGAGAACTTCTTGGGTAACGGCCAGAGGCTCTGAAATCTGGCGATTTTTGAGGAACCCGTATTTCTGCTGAGAGATAGAAGTGTCTAAAAGGGGTTTAAGACGATTCGCAGCTACCTTGGAAATCAGCTTGTAGATCAAATTACAAAGAGAGATAGGGTGGAAGTCAGCAAAGGTAGTGGGGTTTTATTTTTTAGGAATGAGGGTGATAAAAGTCGAATTGATAGATGGCAGAACTTTCCCAGTCATCCTAGACTCTTCCACTAGAAGTAAGAGGTCATCCCCTAGAAGGTCAAAAAAGGCAAGATAGAACTCTACAGGGAACCCATCCGGCCCAGGTGATTTGTATTTCTTGAAAGACTTAAGGGCCCTTTCAATTTCCAAGAGGGTGACCTTGGAGTTAAAGATAGACCGCTCTTCAGGGGAGAAGTAGGATGGGTATAGTTTTATAACATTTAGCTGAGCAGAGATAGTAGTCTGATTATCATCACTGAAAATTCTTTCGAAGTGCTTGACACCCAGATCTTTTAACTCCTGGTCACTTTCAACCACCGTACCCTCCTCATTTTCCAGACCCCAAATTGAATTGTGATTTTTTCGTGCAGAAGCCATAGAGTGGAAAAATTTAGTATTAGAGTCGCCCAAAGTTGCCCAGATCATTTTGCTTTTTAGTTTGGCAGAAAGCATCTCATGATCCTTTAATTTTTTCAAATCCTGGTGTAGAGCCTTTAGAGAGAAATGAGACTCCGAGGAGAGTATACCTGAATGTGATGAGGAAAGTAAGTTATGGATCTCCTTCTCAATAAAAATACTCTTATCCTTCATCTCCAGATACTTGTAAGAGTTATTCATATGTATGCTTTTCTTTTTCTATTTTTAAATGTGTTCTTAGAGAGAGTAACTTATAATAACATAAACAAATTTGTCTCTAGGAAAGATATATATATATATATATATATATATATATATATATATATATATATATATATATAGTCTGTGTGTTTAGTTACATAGTAGATATAATATATCACGGTAAGCTTATTACTATAGTAATTACAGACTTTATAAAAATAGAAATTAAATAAGCAGGTTAACTAAAGAAACAGTAAAATAGGGTTAAAAATTATTATGATAACTTCATCATTAAACAGAGTAAAATGAAACTAGAATTACATTATAATCAAATACTAACTATGTATTTTAAACTAAGAGAAATGAAGGTTTAAAAGAACTGTAAAATATAAATAACTTTACCACCTCTTTTACTAACAGAGGGGTTATTCATTTCACTAATAAACAAATTAAAGCTTACATGCTTCATTTATTTAACCATAATCATCGAATAGATAAAATTTAATATATTCTCCACAAGAAACAATAATAAAACAGTTTTTGGTAAATATGAACTAAAAAGTAAATAAAAACCTTTCAATACATTATAATCGAGGAAAACAGTAAAGATTTAGGAGGTATTATTCACTCCTTATTCTTCTATCTTTTTACTCACAATAATAATCAATTATGTTAAAAAAACCCACTGTCTGAACATTTAATTATATTTTTAAAACATAATTAAAATAAACATCAATTTACAGTAATAAAATCTGTTTAGAATAATTTAAACAGGTTCAGAGAAAAATAAGAATTGATAAGAATTTTACAGCCGCTTTTATCTTTTAAACACCACAATATATTTATATTATCAAAGTATAAGTACAAACAGTAAGGTTCGAGCTTATTAAAAACAGAAATAGCATCTAAACCCTAACATCACTGAATCATATCAGTTACGGCCCTATGGCCTTTTACAAACAAAGCCATGGCTTAAAACCGATATCATAATAACATAACTATAAACAAACTAGGCCCATAATTTCTCAAGTCTCAACCATGAAAGACAAGGTTTCCATTACGAAATAGCCACTAGGGATTCAATAATTCAAACAACATATCAAAGTATCAGTCAAATGGACTTCCAAAAGCATTTTAAACCACAGTATATCCACGACCGAACCGCAATCCAAAAGCCCAGTTAACTGCATCAACTAACAATAAACACCATAAACCACTGTAGAAGAAACCTCAGTGAGACCGAGGCTTATCGAAAGGAACAGTAATGTGGAGCCACCATCTAGTGGTATCTTTCAACTCAGGATTTTCTAGATTGAAGCCTGCAAAAGTGAAGAAACACAATTTGTTAAACCTCTATCAATAGCGAAAAAATTAAACTTTAACAGTGCAAGATTGGACAAAAACTGAAAGAATTCATACCTAGATATTTTCTTTTCCTTTGCTATGATGAAGTTGTTATAATCAAACCCTAGCCATCTTTAAGAGTACAACAAGCTTCAAGGAAGCACTGTCAGAAGAGATCAAAACACACAGTGCTCAAGTTAGAAACCCAAAGACACGACGAGGCAAAGGAAAACTATACGAGAAAATGAATAATAAGACAGAGAACCCGATACTCTCTTTTGACACTCTTTTCAACAGCTCCAGCACCGTGCTCACTTCCACTACACCATATTTTGGGGATACAAGTTGTAGAGTCAAGATAATGATAGAAGTGGTGTTTACAGAGTTAGGGTAATGGCAATGGAGAGTTATCACTCAGGTCAAGAATAATGGCCACATGTATCGCTTAACAAAGAAGAAAAATTTAATGAAAAGGAATCTTAACCAGAGTCAAATGAGTGATAGTATAGCCAGGCGGCCATGAGCCTATGGCTCCTCACACCACAGCTTGGAAACCAAAATGAGGTAAAATGCATTATTATGGTTTTAGGACAATCATATATTGCTTCCAAGGTCAACCAAAACCCTAATCAATGAACATCAACCACATGTCCTCAGATTTATTTGCAAAGAGTGGGTTTTATGCAATGGTCGAGATGTCATTGGAGCAACCTACACACATTAGTGTTTTACAAAGAAAAAATATGGTTAATAATCTTTGTTTTAACTCACATTGTCGTGACTTTATAAATATGCATTTTATAACTGTAACGAGTATTGTAGGGAGGAAGAATTTACACTAAGGAATTTATCCATACATTTGAAAATATTTGGAATGGTAATAGTTATACAAGATTTTATTTAATGTTATGTGCATCATGAACAACAAATTTATGAGAAACCATAGCATGGTAAAGACCTCGTAA
>LPNX010079381.1:365178-391868 GCA_001517045.1 Pseudotsuga menziesii | reverse complement strand
TATATCGTTGGGTGGGATAAAGACCATATAAAAAAAATTGTACCATTATTTCTCCATTTGATAATTACTAGAACAATTTAGAAGAACTATCTTATACACTAGGTTTAATTTCCTTATGTGAACAGAAGTCAATGTACTTTACGATTACACCTAGATCATAGGATTCCTAAGTTTATTTAACTCATTTTTTGTGGAAAACAAGTACTCTTGATTCTAACTCAACATCGAGTAAGTAAACTAGGGAATCTGCTATACAATTTCACTAGACTTATATACAAGAAATAAACTGAAAATAGATTGATGAAAGTTAAACGAACCAATTTTAGTTATAACAAATTGGAAGAGTAACTGAGCTAAGTTCAATTTAATAAAAATACGTATATTATTAGTAACTATGTAGAACATAAATAATCAGATCAACGATACCCCTTTTACTGCTCAACGTCGTAAAATAAATAAATTTACTAGCATTTTGTTTTATGCTAGTTGAGATAATAATCTCGATCTGGAAACTGGTAACAAACTTCTTATCTGTAAAATAAGCGTCACTTCACTACATTAGCTATAAGCTAAGTAAGACTCGATCTCAACTGAAGTTATTTCCTACTTTCATAAGACAGTAAAACAAACTTAGTACTAGAAATTAAACAGTTGTTTCAGTTCCTATTATTCCAAATCATAACTTGTTAAATCAAATCCTTAACAATGAATTATGAAAACAAATTGATAAGTATGAAGAACTAGAGACTAAGAAAAGATTCAGTTATTGTTTAATACTATTTAAAGTAACTGTTAGCAGCTAATTGTTCTAGGAAGTGACGACTACAAACATTTTATGTTACATGAAAAATTTTAAATTTTTAAGGATTTTTGGAGTATTACATGTGGTATCGCAGCACAAGTTCAGACACTAGGCCTGAATGTGGCTCAACCTACATAGATAAACAGTAAATTAAATGTATGCATACCGATTATTATTTTTCTTTTGAAATGCTGTTTCCAGAAAATTTTTCTGAGCTAAACTGCAGGTATGGAAAGACTCGAGAAATATGCAAATGAGGAGTCCCCGTTTACTGAAAAAAGTAATTCTAAAAGAAAACCCGTACAAAAATAAATAACTAATAACTCTTTTGAATTTCTACAAATTGTTAAGGAATTTTATGAACTGAAACTGGGAACAATGAACATGAAAGAATTAAACAGTAAATTCTTAAGTCTGCTTCGATATGCGCATTACATCATGGATGAGAATACTAAGTTACAGCAGTTTCTAAGTTGTTTACCTTTTCATATAAAATATAGAATTGAATATGACAATCAAAAAAACTTAGAAGAGGCTATGCAGAAAGCAAATTTTCGCTATGAGCAGAATCGTAAAAAGGAAAGTATGTCAAACTGGAATGCTAAAAGATCTAATAATTTTGAACAGAAGAAGAAAGGTTTTGTACCTAACCACAATTTTAGGAATAATAACACTCAAAATGTTCCTAATAAAAATTTCCAAGGAAATAAAGGTAATTCATAGTTGAATCCAAATGGCCCTTGAAAAAAACAACTTGTTAATAATCACAATAATTACACCAAGAATAATGAATGAAAAGAACCAGTAAAATATTGGGAATGTAATGGTCCTCATTATGCATTAGTTTTCCCCAACCAGAAGAAGATTGTTAGCAACATACATACGCTTCAAGAGGAGATGACTATTGGTGATTTAGCAAGGACAATGCCCAGGATCAACATAGCACTGGAAAACAGGCAAGGGAATTATCAAACTTCCATGGTGGAAGTGGAAGGTAAGCTAAATCAAACACCTATATCTATTTTAATTGATCCAGGAGCTAGATTAAGTTATATTTCACCTCATTTAGTATAACAATTCAAGTTATCAGTAGAAAAGTTTGCAAATTCATGGGTAGTTCAGCTAGCCATTGGCGCAAAAAGAAAAGTGACTAGTTTTGTAAAGGATTGTACTATAAACATGGATCACTTTGAAACCTTTGTTAAGATTAATGTGCTACCTTTAGGTTCTTATGATATGTTAATTGGTATGGACTGGCTAGAACAACATAGGGTGGTTCTGAATTGTTTCGATAAAACTTTTACTTGTGTAAATAATGATGGAGGAACAATAAACGTAAGAGGAATCCATAGGAAAACAACTATAAGACGGATCTCTGCTTTGCAATTAAAGAGATATGTTCAAAAGGGTTGTAAAGCCTTTGCTGTAACTATAATTAATGAATAAAATACTAATAACGAAGATAAACTAAAACTCAAAGATATTCCAATCTTGAGGGGATATTCGGATGTATTTCCGGAAAAAATTCTGGGACTGCCTCCGAAGAGGGAGTTAGACTTCACTATTGAGTTGGTACCTGGGGCAGTGCCCAGCTCAAAAGCCCCTTATTAGATGGATATATTGGAATTAAATGAATTAAAATCATAGTTAAAAGAACTTATTGATAAGAATTATATCAGACCCAGTGTGTCTCCTTCGGGAGCACCTGTTATTTTCGTTAAAAAGAAGGATGGTACTCTACATTTATGTATAGATTACCACCAACTTAATAAAATGACTATTAAAAATAGATATCCGTTTCCCCACATAGACGATTTGTTTGATTAACTATGTAGAGGGAATGTATTTTCGAAGATTGATTTTCGAAGACATCTTTAAAACATCTTTTAGGACCATATATGGTCACTATGAGTTTGTTGTTACGCCTTTCAGGCTTGCTAATGCCCCGACTATCTTCATGTGTCTAATGAATAATGTAATGCATATGAACCTTGATAAATTTGTAGATGTATTCATTGACGACATTCTAATTTATTCTAAGTCTAAACAAGAACATGAGGAGCACTTAAAAATTGTTTTACAAGAATTATGAGAACATCAACTTTATGCAAAATTTAGTAAAAGTGATTTCTTTAAGAATGAAATACAGTACTTGGGTCATGTAGTGAGTAAAGAAGCGATCTCTGTTGATCCAAAAAAGATAAGATAAATCGAAGAATGGCCAATACAAAAAGATGTAACTGATGTACGGTCATTCATGGGGATTACTTGATATTATCGAAGATTCATGGAAGGGTTTTCAAGAATTGCAATTCCCATAACTTCTTTACAAAAGAAAGGGAAGAAATTTGAGTGGATTCAAAAGTGTGAAGATAGTTTTAAAAAGATAAAAACATTATTAACTACTGCACCAATCTTACGAATTGTTGATCCTAATAAAGACTTTATAGTATGTACGGATGCATGCAATGATGGTCTAGGTGGAGATTTAACTCAGGAAGTACATGTCATTGCATATGAGTCTAAGAAGCTTAAGATTCATGAGAAAAAATATGCGACCTACGACTTAGAATTGGCTGCTGTCATACATGCCTTGAATATGTGGTACCATCACTTAATCAAAAGAACTTTTATATTAATGACAAATAATAAAGGATTAAAATATTTGTTGGATCAACCTAACTTAAATGCAAGGCAAGCTAGGTGGCTAGCTTTCCTTAGTGAGTACGATTTTGAAATTCAACATATTAAGGGAAAATAAAATAAGGTTGTTGATGCTCTAAGCAGAAATGCAAAACTAAATTTTGTAGCAGCAATCAGCACCTATAAAACAAATTTAGAAGAACGGCTAGAGGAAGGAGTAATATTGGATGAAAATTATCAGAAACTACAAGCAAAACTAACAGAAAGTTTCAATGAAAGTTAATGTACAGGGTATAGTATAAATGAAAAAGGATTATTACTATATAAAGAAAGACTATATATACCTAATGTACCTAAGATTAAGTTACTGATTTTAAACAAAATTCATAAGACTCCTTACTCAGGACATCCTGGTTATCAGAAAACTATAACCATGTTAAGGAAGGATTATTTTTGGCCAAACATGAAGAATGAAATAGCATAATACATTGCCAAGTGCTTTGAATGTCAGGAAGTTAATACTGAACACTAGAATCCAGTCAGGTTACTTCGGCCATTACCTATCCTTAGCTGGAAGTGGGAGATAATCATCCTTGATTTTATTACAGGACTACCTAGAAATCAAAATTTGAATGACTCGATAATGGTAGTTGTTGATCAAATTAGTAAAGCAGCTCATTTTATACCTGTAAAAACTACTTACAAGGCTACTAATATTGTTGATATATTCCTGAAACAATTTTTTCTTTTACATGGAATACCGAAAGTAATAATTTCCAATAGAGACCCTAAGTTTACGGGCAATTTCTGGAAGTCTTTGTTTAAAGGACTGAATACTACTTTAAATTTTAGTACATCTTTCAATCCCTAGATGGATGGACAGACTGAAAGAGTGAATCAGGTATTGGAAGATATGCTCAGAATGTATGTCATGGAACAGTCAGGTAAATGGTAAAATTACTTACACTTGGTAGAGTTTGCTTACAACAACCACTACAAAGCTTCAGCAAGATACGATCCATTTGAAATTTTGTATGGCAAGAAGTACAATACCCCCATCTCATGGAGTAATCCCGTTAACATATTAGTATTAGGACATGAACTATTAAAAGAGATGGAGTTAATTGTAAAACAGGTGCAAGGTAACCTAAAAGTTGCACAAGATCGACATAAAAGTAAAGCAAATCTTAAACGAACACCAAAAGAGTTCCAGGTTAATGAACATGTCTTTATTAAGGTAAGGCCTAAAAAGAGTTCTCTGAGATTAGGAATTTGTGCTAAGTTAGCACCTCGATATTGCGGACCTTTTGAGATAATATCCATAATAGGATAGGTGGCATATCAATTGGATTTACCGCCAAATTTGAAGGCTCATAATGTTTTTCATATTTCTGTGTTAAAAAAATATGTACATGATGCTACTAATGTTATAAATTCGAATGACGTGTAGGTGGAACCCGAAGGAGATTTTCTGGTGGAACCGAATTGTATCCCCGAAAGGAGGGAGATCTTGTTATGGAATCGCACCATTGGTCTGGTGAAGGTGCAATGGAAACACCTTAGTCCAGAAGAAGCCACTTGGGAATTGGAGAGTCCTATGTAGGATGCATATCCAATTTTGTTCGATGGAAATTCTAAGGATAAAGAATAAATAACATCGAGTATGATATTATAATTTAAGGGGGTGTGCATGTCACATGCCCCGATTTGCAAAAAAAATTATGTTTTAAGAAACATTATGTTATATTTTATTATAAAGTATGTAATTAATGACCAAGTGGGGTCAAGGATAATTGAATGTAATTGGTGAATATTTTATTAATAAATAAATGAAAGATGAGACAATAGCTTAAGGAAGCTGTTAAATGAGTGTTTTACTAGTCACTTGGTGGAGTAGGTTGGGTTGAGAGCAGATTGACACTTGGAAGCATCCTCAAACTACTTTTAGTTGTTTCTAGAGGAAACCTCCCTATTTTTGTGGTCATTTTCCCCAAGAAAGTGGAATAAGAGCAGTTGGCTCATTAAGTGAAAACTGACCCAAAAGAACTAGGCATATTAATAAAACTTCCCATTGAAGACAACTGAGGCTACTCATTCTTGACTTGTGAACATTCTAAGTGAATAAAGTGCACAAGAAAATTCGATGGAGGGGACTAGCTGAAGTATGTTTTGAGTGGAAAGTGCTGAAGACCTTAACTAATGTAGCTATTCTAAGCTGAGTTCATACTGTTGTATGCAAAATATATTTACTCCTGAACACTTAGTTGAGTTGCAGAGGATTACTAAACTACATCTCTCACCCAGTACTTCTACGAGGTGGACCAAGAGACAAGCTTGGGGGTCCTGAGATTTGTAGTCCAGTGTTTCTCCAAGAGTTCATTAGGAGGAACAGGTTCTTTAAGCTGTTGTCACCTTGTCTGTGTTTCTAGTTTCTACTTGATTTATCTAAGCTTTCTAATTGTTTATTGTTATCTGGAAAGTTTGAGTTTAAGAAATGAAATGTTATGCTTTTGTTCTGTTGCTGCTAGGGTTAGTTAAAAAAAATACTTTTACTGTGAAAAGATAGTTAAATGCTGGATTAGATAGTGTAGGGTAAATGATTTAGAAGAATTTCTAGCTTTTACTGATAGATAAAAAAATACCTAATTGTATTTCTCCGCACCTTTTTAAAGGTAGTACTCTAGTACAGTAGGATATATTAATTTCAGATAAAGAATCGAATGAAGTATGCATGAATGTGTTTTATATAGGTTTTGTAAGAGTTATTCATATGTACATTTTTCTTTTTCTATTTTTAAATGTGTTCTTAGATAGAGTAACTTATAATACATAAACAAATCTGTCTATAGGAAATATAAACATATATATATATATATATATATATATTTAGTCCGTGTGTATAATTACATAGTAGATATAATATATCACAGTAAGCTTATTACTATAGTAATCACAGACTTTATAAAAACAAAAAATTAAATAAGCAGGTTAACTAAAGAAATAGTAAATTAGTGTTAAAATTTAGTATCATTAAAAAGAGTAAAATGAAACTAGAATTACATTATAATGAAATACTAACTATGTATTTTAAACTAAGAGAAATTAAGGTTTAAAAGAACTGTAAAATATAAATAACTTTACCACCTCTTTTACTAACAGAGGGGTTATTCATTTCACTAATAAACAAATTAAAGCTTACATACTTCATTTATTTAACCATAATCATCGAATAGATAAAATTTAATATATCACCGACAAGAAACAATAATAAAACAGTTTCGGGTAAATTTAAACTAAAAATTAAATAAAAAACTTTCAATACATTATAGTCTAGGAAAATAGTAAAGATTTAGGAGGTATTATTCACTCCTTATTCTTCTATATTTTTACCGACAATAATAATCAATTATATTCAAAAAACACAATGTCTGAACATTTAGTTATATTTTTAAAACATAATTAAAATAAACATAAATTTACAGTAATAAAATCTATTTAGAATAATTTAAACAGGTTCGAAGAAAAATAAAAACTAATAAGAATTTTACAGCAGCTCTTATCTTTTAAAAACCACAGTATATTTATATTATCAAAGTATAAGTACAAACGGTAAGCTTCAATCTTATTAAAAACATAAATAACATCTAAACCCTAACATCACTTAATCATATGAGTTAGGGCCCTATGGCCTTTTACAAATAGAGCCACGACTTAAAACTGGTATCATAATAACTTAACTATAAACAAACTAGGCCCATAATTTCTCAAGTCTCGGCCATGAAAGCCAAAGTTTTCATTATGAAACAACCACTAGGGCTTGAATAATCTAAACAACATATCAAAGTATCGGTCAAATGGACTTCCAAAAGCATTCTAAGCCACAGTATATCCACGTCCAAGCCGTAATCCAAAAACCCAATTAATTGCATTAACTAACAATAACCACCATACACCACTGCAGGAGAAACCTCAGGGAGACCGAGGTTTACCGGAAGGAACACTAATGTGGATACCCTTTTTGGTGGTATCTTTCAACTCAGGATTTTCTGGATTGAACCCTACAAAAGTGAAGAAACACAATTTATTAAACCTCTGTCAATAGAGAAAACATTAAACTTTAACAGTGCAAGATTGAACAAAAACTGAAAGAATTCATACCTGGATAGTTTCTTTGCCTTTGCTGTGAAGAAGACGATATAATAAAACCCTAACCACCTTTAAGAGTACAATGAGCTTCAAGGAAGCACTGTCAGAAGAGATCACAACACACAGTGCTGAAGTTTGAAACCCAAAGCCATGACGAGGCAAAGGAAAACCATGCCAGAAAATGAATCGTAAGACAAAGAACCTGATACTCTCTTTTGACACTCTTTTCAACAGCTCCAGCACTGTGCTCACTTCCACTGCATGAGAGTTTGGGGATACAACTCGTAGAGTCAAGAAAATGACAGAAGTGGTGTTTACAGAGTTAGGGTAATGGCGATGGAGAGTTCTCACTCAATTCAGGAACAGTGGCCACATGTATCGCTTAACACAGAAGAAAATGTAACAACAAGGAAGCTTAACCAGAGTCAAAAGAGTGATAGTATAGGCAGGAGGCCGTGATCCTGTTGCTCCTCACACCACATCTTGGAAAACGAAATGAGGTAAAATGCAATTTTAGGGATTTAGGACAATCATATATTGCTTCCACGGTCAACCAAAACCCTAATCAATGAACATCAACCACGTGTCCTTAGATTTATTTGCAAAAGTATGTTTTATGCAATAGTCGAGATGTCCTTGGAGCAGCCTACACACATTAGTATTTTACAAATAAAAACTATGGTTAATAATCTTTGTTTTAACTCACATTGTCATGACTTTATAAATATGCATTTTATAACTTTAACGAGTATAGTAGGGAGGAAGAATTTACACGAAGCACTTTATCCATACGTTTGCAAATCTTTGGAATGGTAGTAGTTATACAAGATTTTATTTAACCTTATGTGCATAATGAACAACAAATTTATGAGAGATCGTAGCATGGTAAAGACCTCGTAAAAGATTTTAAATTTGTATGTATATGAGGTTGAAAGCATAGGAGGTGTATAGCTTGGTTTTGTTTAATCTAGGTATTAAGCTTATATATATATATATATATATATATATCACTTGGTGGGATAAAGACCATATAAAAAAATTGTACCATTATTTCTCCATTTGATAATTACTAGAACAGTTTAGAAGAACTCTCTTGTATACTAGGTTTAATTTCCTTATGTGAATAATAGTCAATGTACTTTACGATTACACCCAGATGATAGGATTCCTAAGTTTATTTAACTCATTATTTGTGGAAAACAAATACTCCTGAGTCTAACTTAGCATCAAGTAAGTAAACAAGGGAATCTGCTATACAATTTCACTAGAGTTATATAGAAGAACTAAACTGAAAATAGATAGATGAAAGTTAAATGAACCAATTTTAGTTATAGCGAATTGGAAGAGTAACTGAACTAAGTTCAGTTTACGAAAACTACTTATATTACTAGTAACTATGTAGAACATAAATAATTAGATCAATGATATGTCTTTTACTGCTCAAAGCTGTAAAATAAATAAATTTACTAGCATTCTATTTTATGCTAGTTGAGATAATAATCTCAATTTGGAAACTGGTAACAAACTTCTTACCTGTAAAGGACCTGTAAAAGAAGCATCACTTCACTGCATTAGCTATAAACTAAGTAAGGCTCGATCTCAACTGAAGTTCTTTCCTACTTTCATAAGACAATAAAACAAACTTAGTACTAGAAATTAGACAGATGTTTCAATTCTTGTTATTCCAAATCATAACCTGCTAAATCAAACACTTAACAATGAATTATGAAAACAAACTAATTAGAGGCTAACAAAAGATTCAGTTCTACTTTAATACTGTTTAAAGTAACCGTTAGCAGTTAATTGTTCCGAGGCAGTGATGACTACAAACATTTTATGTTACATGAAATTTTTTTAATTTTTACAAATTTTTGGAGTATTACAGTAGATATAAGCTTGTGGCAATCTATCAAACAAGAATAGTGGTGGATATGAACAATCATATAAGTTGGTTTTTTATTAAAATGAACTTGAAAATGACGATTTGTTTGATCGCTAGAATCGTAGTATTGCCTTAACTTTTGCAAGACAAACTAGCCATATCTCTTCATGGCAATAAAAGTAGCACAAGAAAATTAATCCATCCTCAAAAATACAAACATGTATGTGGCACAACCATGTTATTTATTTGATTCAAGAAAGGAATATGCACATTTCAAATAATTGTGTTAAAATCCTATAACTACTGACGATGCTCATTGCAGTCCAAATAGAGAACACAAAATGATTGACAGTCCAAGAACCACGAGGTATTCACTTAGTGAAACCATGCCATAGCACCTTTTTTCATTGGATATTAAAGAATACCCATAATTTCATTAGATATTGATAAATACCCACCAAAATCCTTTTGTTGAGCCCCCCTACCAATACATTTTTCCAATTAAAAAGACCCTATTTTTAGGGATATTCCCTATTTTTACTAGATACTCATTTTTATATCCCCCAATACATATAAACCCTCCATACCATACTCCCCACCCCCCCATACCTACAATATATTGACGTTATTTTCAGAATTAAAAAACACCCCTTTATGAATGAACGTGATAAGATATTGGTCAACAAGGTGAATCACCCGTGCCAAGCACCAACACTGAGTTGGGTAACCTGCACATTTAAAATAATTGTATTCAAACCCTATATTTACTAACGAGGCTCATTGCATTCCAAAGAGAGAACAAAAAATTATTGGTAGTCCAAGCACCAACAATGAGTCGGGTAACTAATGGGTTAGGTTATGGGATTGAATGATGTCACTATTGGTAGTTTCAGAACAACATCATTTTTTGAGAAACTCTCTGAATAATTATATCACACCCTTCATGATCCCTCTACGATCCTAGAGATTTTAACCTTTATCTCGCTAAACAAATAAAATGTAATATTGAGAAGACCTCTCAAGATAATGGTGTTGATAGGAATATGAACAAGGTGAAGGCTACTAATACTATGTTAAAACTAGCAACAACTATATTAATAAGATTAATATGTTTGGAATACTCTCAGAGGCATATATTTGATACATTGATAATGTTTTTTCCTAAAAAAAATGTATTAAGTACTTGTATCTAAGAGTTAATCTAATATAAACACCACTTAATTTGTTATTGTTAAGCTTATAGTTGAAGTTAAGCGCATAGTTCTATCATCATTGGAGTTAATCTAATAGTTGTATCTCATGGTTAATTTAAAAGTTAAAACAAATTATTGGAGTTAATATAACAATTCCTAGTTATCTTGACTCCTAGCTTCCAAATGGAGTTCAACTAACCCTTATGCACATTAAATGGACTCCCAACTGCTAGATGGAGTTCGAGTGTCACATGTGCTGCACATTACCATGCCATTAAGTGCAGTTATCACATGATTTCAGAGGAATTTATTAGGATAGAGGAGTTTATTAGGAGTTTGGTTGTCATACGAACTTCAAATTACTTCAACTCCTCACTAGACATTTAGCACATTAGTTGGAATTCTAGCTACTAGATGGAGTTCCATTGTCACATGGACTACACATTACCGTGCCATTAAGTCCAGTTATCACATGAGCTATTTTTTATTATTTATTTATTTATTTCCAACTACCACAAATTGCAGTTATTACATGAGTTATTTTTTATTTTTTTTATAATTGTTAATTATGAATTTTGGAGGACGACCATAGAATCAATTTGGATAGTACACTTGTGTCATTATTAACCATAGATGAAAAATCATAGCTGGTAGTCTACCCCAAATTCTAAGATATTCATTATTGACCATAAAAAAACATAGATAGTAGTCTACCACAAAATTCTAAGATATATATACCCTTTCGGAATAATAAATGGTTCTCTAAAAATCAGGTCTTTACCTCTTGCTTGATTGTTCAAGGATTAATGTATCTACATTTATGCACCCAACATGTAGTTATGAATTTTAAGGAATTTTTTTATCAAGTAAATACCATGTAGAGAAACCATTGTCCAATGCAAACGGTCAAAAATCATGTTATGCCTCCAAAACTAGCATTCATACAATCTGAAACACCTTACACAATGTATGTCAATATTGATCAATCATGTAACAAAAAAATTGAATAGAGTCCAAAGTTATCGATGGATTTTTTATACATTGTGATCACTTTAATCTTTACATGTCTTACAGACTTAAATGAAACAAGGTGTTCTTGGTTCTAGAATTCAATCTATAAGATTTTAAGTTTAGTATATACTATTTGGAATATATAGATCTATTGTGGAATATAAAAAGTATACATGAAATCTCCAACTGCAAACTTTAGGGTGATGATAAACACTTAAACATGTGGAAATAATCACTTGTAATAAGGAATTAAAAATTATTAAAATTTCTACACTATGATATAACGATGCTATATATTATGCTATCCATGTAGATTAAAAGATAATATTGAGTATTTGGGTAGCCAAGGGTTTTCTGCATAAGAATAAGAAAAGTGCAACTTCCATTTATCGATTGTTGCATGCTATATTTTGAAATAGAATAAAAACAGTTCGATGCCACAGTTCATGAACATGGAGCCATTGACATAGAAATATCATGAACGCTTCATTGATTCACAAAACTATCATAAACACTTCGTTTATTCACATAAATATCACAAATGCTTCATTGACCATTACCTATTATACCTATATAATGTATATGAGACAATGAAAGCAAACCTGTTATTGCTCTCTATTGGTACAATGACCTCCTCTTCGTCTTGCTTTGCTTTCTATACTTAAGAGAAAAAGAAACTAGATAAGTATTGTATGTATTAACAACATTATTTCCAATTTTTAAAACTTATTAATTATATATATTAATTAGAGTACAAAAACATATTCCAAGCTAGAGGTAACATTCATATCCAAAGAAAAAAACAACTTCATATTTGACAACGTGAAGGCGCTTAACTAGACACGAGTCTTTTTATAATTAATTTTTTTCCAGTATTATACTCAAAAGATGTGTGAGAGAGGAATCAAAAGACAAAAAAATACTCCAAACATTGCTTCGAAAATTGTAACTGTAGATTCCAGAAACTGCGACCAAGAAGACACTCCAAAGATGGCCACGAAAATGGATTAAAAGTTTTCCCTATCAGTCTGAAAATGGCGAATACCAGTGTAGATCCAAATCCTAGGCTCTATCAAGCACCGAGATGAATCAAATTTCTCGAGGTGGAAACCTCTTCTTAGGCATCCATTGATTTGATTCAAACCAAAAGACACATCTTTTTATTTAAGGTCCACATATAATTTTATTATTATTAATATTTAATATTATTTATGGCCGACATATAATATTTTTTTCTATTTTTTATTTTGTTGGGAACGAACATTGCATCATTTCCCCACACATGGTTTTAAAACCATATGTAAGGCCCTCCTACAATCATGAGTTGTTTAGGAGGCCTTGCACATGGTCTTAAAACCATTTGCAAGGCCCTCCTAAACCATGTACAATAAAACCATGGCTGGTTTAGGAGGCCTTGCACATGGGTTGAAAACCATGTGCAAAGCCTCCTAAACCATGTACAATAAAATCATGGGTTGTTTAGAATTCCTTGCACGTGGTTTTAAAACCATGTGCAAGGCCAACATTTTTTTGTGGATAATTCAATTTTGTGTGTTTTTCTTGACCCACATATAAATTTTTAAACCATGGGTTGTTTAGAATGCCTTGCACATGGTTTTAAAACCATGTGCAAGGCCAACATTTTTTTGTTGATAATTCAATGTTATGTTTTTTAGGTAGGAAGATTACAACATCTCCCCCATATTAGATTGTTTTTATGGCCGACATTTATTTTTGCCTATTAGAAATTTTTTTTTTATTAATAAAAATAACATTACCAAAGTGATAATATTTTTTATTTTGTCTTACAAAATCTCTCCCATAATATTCACTATCTTGCCGACATGTTACAAACGTTACATCATGTTACAAGATCTCTCCCATAATATTCACTATCATTATTATTTTTTGTCAACATGTTACAAACGTTACTAACGCTACATCATGTTACAAGATCTCTCCCATAATATTCACTATCACTATTATTTTTTGCCGACATGTTACAAACGTTACTAACATTACATCACGTTACAAGATCTCCCCCCTATTGGGCTGTAGAGCACCTCTCGGTGCAATCAATAATTTTTTGATGTTAAGTTTGAATAATTTATATCCAAAATAAATGAAACCTTGTTGAGGTAGGCTATGCGGGACATATCTATTTAATAAAAAATATTAGCGACATTAGGAGTTTATTAGGAGTTTGGAGGAGTTTATTAAGACTTCAAACTATTTTATTAGGAGTTCGACTCTTACATGACTGCACATTAGCTAGACTCCTAGATCCGAAATGCAGTTGGACCAAGTCATAAGAGATTAGAGTTGAATTTAAGCTAATAGTTGTAAAATCATCGGAATTAAGCCAATAGTTGTATCTAATAGTTATACAATATAACTATGATTAGAGTTGAAGTTAAGCTAATAGTTCTAGAATTGTTGGATTTAAGCTAGAATTGTTGGATTTAAGCTAATAGTTGTATCTAATAATTAAGCTAACAGTTATCCAATATAAATGTGATTAGAGTTTCTAGAATCATTGGATTTAAGCTAATAATCAACGGAGTTAAGCTGGTAGTTGTAGTTAATAATCTAATAGTGGAAGATTAATTTTTTATTTATTTTTAAATTATTAATTATTAATTTTGGAGGATGCCCATAAAAACAATCTGGACAGTACACTTGTCTCATTCTCATTTAATTTTGGGCGACTCCCATAGAATCAATCTGGATAGTACACTTGTCTCATTCTCGTCCGTAGATGAAAAAACACAAATGGTATTCCATCCCAAAATTCTAAGATATATACGCCTATCGACGTAATTAAACGGAATTAAAAACATTTTGAGGAAAATTATTGATATAGGATATCACTAGCAACAACTATATTACTAAGATTAATATGTTCCAAATAGGTCGAGAGATATATATTTGACACATTGATAATGTTTTTTTAGTAAAGAATGTGCCAATCACTTGTATCTAATAGTTAAGCTAATATAACAACTACTTAATTTATGGTTGTTAAGCTCATAGTTGAAGTTAGGCTCATAGTTGTATCATCATTGGAGTTAAGCTAATAGTTGTATCTAATTGTTAATTTAAAAGCTAATATAAAGATATTGTAGTTATTGATATAACAACTCCGATTTATCTAGTTTCTTAAGCACCAAATGGAGTTAGACTAAGCTTTGTGCACATTACCTCTACTCCTAAGTGCTAGATGGAGTTCAATTGTCACATGAGGTGCACATACTTGCATGGTTTTAGTGCAATGAAGGTTGACTTCTCATGCTAAGAGATGGATTTAAACTAAATTTAATCATAATAGTTGTATCAATATTGGAATAATCTAATAGTTATCCAAAATATTTGCGATTAGAGTTGTTCAGTTAAGGTAATAGTTTTAGAATCATTGGAGTTAAGTTAATAGTTGTATCTAATAGTTAATCTAAAATTTATTCTATATAACCGTCATTAGAGTTGAAGTTAAATTAATAATTGTAGAAGGATTGGAGTTAAGCTAATAGTTGTATCTAATAGTTAATTTAAAAGTTAATATATAGACTATTGCAATTCAATTAAAAATCATGATTGGAATTGAAGTTTTAAGGTAATAGTTGTATCATTAATGGATTTAATTGAATAGTTGGATCTAATAATCTAATAGTTGGAGCTGAATTTTAATTTTTTCAACTATCACGAATTGTACTTATCAGATGTTAACTAAGATGTTTTTCTTTTAAATGTTTAATTATGCATTTTGAATGACGCCCATAGAATCATCTGGATAATACACTTGTCTCATTCTCGTCCAGACATTAAAAAAAAAAACATAGATGATAGTATACCCCAAAATTCTAAGATATATATGCCCATGGGTGTAACTATGGGCGTAAAGATTAGGCATACACCACAATTCTCCACTTTCACATGGATTACCTTCAGCTTTGATACAATGATTTTCTCCTTCACCTCCACCTTTTCTACTGCAACTACTTTCAGCTTCGACGCACCTCACCGATCTATGCAATTAACACAGTGAGCTAAATACACCTTCAGCATTGATGCAAACACCGCTAGATCATGAATAGGATTAGTTATCTAACTCCCTTATTTTCTTTTGGAAAAGCTTTATGTAAAACCCAAAATCCCTTTTCTTCCATAAATCATAACCAATTATTTTTTCCCTCAATATAATCATAAAATCAGTTTCCAGATAAGAAAATAGCAACTTAAAAAAAGTTTCTAGATAAGAAAATAGCAACTTAAAAAAAAGTTTCCAAATAAAAAAATAGTAACTTAAAAAAAGCAGTAACAATATTGACTTGAAATGTTATATCGTCTTAAAAAAATCCTCTTAAACACTCCTAAGATAATAATTGACTATTGTCTTAAAAAAAAATCCTCTTAAACATTCCTAAAATAAATATTTGAGACGCATTATATTTTTTTCTTAAAACCTTAAAGGTTGTCTTCAAAATTCCTAAATATATAAAAGAGGAATAAACTTTAAAATTTAAAACAAAATGCTAGTTTGTCTTAAAAAATCCACATAAAGAGGCCCACCTGTAATAGTGTTGTTGGTGTGGTTTTCTCCTGCATTTCATCATGTTGATTTCAGTGGCGACCTGGTTTTGTTCTTTGTTGCCTGTTGCTGCTGTTGTGAGGTGGTTTGGTCTTAATTATTGTGGGTGTCGTTGCGTCTGGAGAATCTGCTATGTCTTTTCTCGTGTCTCATTTTCTTTAGTTGCACAGGTATGTTGGCGTGGCCATTTATTTTTATGGAAAACCTATTATAATTCTCTAGAGTTTTACCCATTTTATAATTATGAGAGATTTATGAGAGGGATTTTCCAGACAATTTTTAATGGTGGCTTGCAAACGAAATCCCTTTATGTTTTTGACTTGTGGCTAACCCAATGACAATGTGAATTTGTTTGTATGACAATGTGAATTTGTGCATTAAACGCTTCCAATTGCATTTGGTTTTGTTGTGTTTTAGCATTTTTTTTGTATGGGGAATCTATTCTGAATCGATTTTCTCTTCCTGTTATAATTTGGGAAATAAATGGGGGATAACGCTGTCCTTTTTATAATTGAAATGGACTCGTTCATCGGTTCATTGCTTTTGTAGTTGTTCTAGGTATGAACACTAATGAATGTGAATACATGGTTAAAACAATTGTAAATATATTTTTGTCGCTACCTTTATTGCAAAGATTCAATTATTATATGCAACTCATTGCGTTTGCTTTCATTATTTACATGGACACAATCTCTCAATAGAGCTAGAGTTGAAGACAAAAATTTCAAAGTCTCTAACAATGCTAGTGATACATTGCACACTTTTATGCATTATAGATTCTCAAATAAACTCTCTCCCAGATGTAAGAACATTAACTCAGGAGAACATACATGCCCACACAATTCCATATATGTCATATGCATATTCTTAAGAAAATTCCCAACGATGCATAGCACAAATAGATAACTTTCTAATGAAAAAATAAACAAAACAAATAAAATGATTATGCAACTATAGCTTAAATCACCCAACTGGAGATAGCCAGAGAATCCATTCATAGGTCAGTAGAGATGAAGCAAATAAAACAATATTGTTGTAAAATTTAAATCAGTGCAAGAAGATAGTCGTAAAACTCAAAAGCAAGTATAGGTTGTAAATAGTCATTTCCAAGAATACTTAGATTTGCTAAGGTTTTAGCCCTCTTATAGCAATGTGCTCATATATCTGTGGCAAGAAGGAATGAATTCTTGGGAAACTAAGAAAAGGGCACGATTTAAAGATGTGAATGTTTGAACACGCCTATTAAACAATTAACATGACAAAGAAAAAAATATTGTACATAAATCTAGGCTAGGAGTATGTTCTTTGTTAAATTTCCATATGCTTAGCTAAGACATTAGTATTTCATTTCATTTTCATAACAAAAGCATATAAACAGGATCACTGAAAGATAGACAAGCACAACCATACAAAAGGAACACAAAGATTTATCCTAGGAAAACCCTAAAGGGAAAAACCTAGCAAAAGCTTCCTCAATATAGATGCCCCAAAAAGATAAAAGATAAAACCAGCAAGGAGATCAAAGCCTGATCCTCCTCCTTCTCCAGCTACTTCTCTTCTCCACTAATGTGCTACACAAGTAAGAGTGTGTGTGTCACAAATGAGGAGCACTACACCTCTATTTATATTCATCCGTTTACTTAAGTTAACTCATTTGACATGTAGGCTCAAGTTAAATCATGTAGGCTCGAGTTACACATGTAGGTTCAAGTAACCACATTGGGGTGCTGATGACCCACCTTTATAATTAGAGGGGACTACCTCATGACTCTTATTCGTTCTTCCGATTAGGAGCATCGGGGTACAATGTAATACAAGTGGTTCTCCCGGTAGGACCATCGGGGGCCACAAAAAGATACATATAGAATATTCTTCGAAGTTACAATATTTCAACACTCCCCCTTAACGAGAAGGGTATTCTATAGCAACATCAACAACAACAAGAGTAGAGATATGGGACATCATCAACATCAACAGGGTAACACATCTATAAATCATTGGAAGCTTTTCAACATCATGTAGTCTTCATCTTCAATCTTCAGTCTTCATCATCAACAACATCTTCAGTCTTTGATCCGCAACATCTTCAACATTTTGATCTTTCAATTAGCAACGACATCTTCAGCACTTGAACCTTTCGATCAGCAACAACATCTTCAGCATTTTGACCTTTCGATCAGCAACATCTTCAGCGCTATGAATTTTTTATTAGCAACAAAATCTTCAGCACCTTGACCTTTCAATCAGCAGCAACATCTTCAGTACTTTGACCTCTCAATCAGCAATATCTTCAGCACTATGACTTTTTGATCAGCAACAACATCTTCAGCACCTTGACCTTTTGATAAGTAGCAACATCTTCAGTACTTTGAACTCTCGATCAGCAATATCATCATCAACACTTTGCCCTTTCGATCAGCAGCAACATCATCATCATCATATTCTGATCTGTCGATCATAATCATCATCACATTTTGATCTTTCGATCAGAAACATCATCAACATACTTTGATCTTTCAATCAGAAACATCATCAGCATACTCTGATCTTTCGATCAGTACGGCATCATCATCATCAGCAACAACCTGTAATCCACAACTCAAAGACAAAAAGTCTTTGGATCACTTTTGGACTTAAAGTCCAGGGATGATACAATCCCACCACATTCTCAACAACCGAAGTCACCGTATTGATTATGGGGGAATCAGTCCCTATCACTTTAGGACTAAGTCCAAGGATGATGCAATCCTACCACATTCTCGAGGACCGAAGCCACCGGATTGATTACAGGAGAATCAGTCCCTATCACTTTAGGACGATGTCCAAGGATGATGCAATCCTACCACATTCTCGAGGACCGAGGTCACCGAATCTATTATGGACAGATGTCCTGGAATGATACAATCCCTCTTCATTCTCGAAGACCGAGGTCTCCGAATCACTTTAGAACAAGTGCCCAGGGATGATACAATCCCACCATGTTCTCGAGGACCAAGGTTACTGGATCTATTGTGGACAGATGTCCCGGGATGATACAATCCCTCTTCATTCTCGAAGACCGAGGTCTCCGGATCACTTTAGGGCAAGTGCCCAAGGATGATACAATCCCACTGCAACATCACTACTCCCCCTTTCAGGGAAGATATTTTCGAACCACACCAAGGTTGTCTCGAAAGTGTTTGAACTCTACTCGAGGCAGAGGCTTCGTTAGTACATCATCATCCAAACCATCATCATCTACATCTTCAGTATGTGAATACTAAACTATCACCATCTATATCTCCAGTATGTGAATACTGAAAGCATCATCATCTATACCTTCAGTATAGAAATACTGAATCACCATCATCTGTATCTATAGTATGTAAATACTGAAATATCATCTATATCTTCAGTATGGGAATACTGAAATCATCATCATCTGCATCTTGTCTTGTATGTAGAAATACCGGATTTCTACGTGTTATGTCAGAACACAGGGTTCTTTGTCATCACAACTATGTTTATCACATAGAATCATTGTAGTGTCCATCTTCAGGTCAAAGAGACTTGATATCAACTTCTGAAGCCATATGGCTTCACAACTTAGTAGAGCAATCTGCTATGTATTCTGCTTCAACCGTGCTAAGAGAAACACTGGACTATTTTTGCTAAACCATGAACTCATAGTAGAACTCAAACAAAAGCATCTACCTGATGTGCTTTTCCTATTTGAGATACTTCCATCCCAATCTACATCTGTGTAGACATACAATCTATACTCATGGCTACCATCATAGTATAGACCAAAGTCTATAGTCCCTTTCAGATATCTCATCACATGTTTTGCAGCTACTAGGTGAACGTGTCTTGGTTGAACAAGATATTGACTTAAGGTGTTCACAGCAAAACAAATGTCTGGTCTGGTATTTGTTAAGTACATCAATGACTCAATGATCTGTCTGTAGTGAGTCACATCCACTAACTCTAATGAGTCATCAACTAACAGCTTCAGGTTGGAGTCCATGGGTGTGGCCATGACTTTGCATTCCAACATATTGAATCTCTTCAATATCTCTACCACATACTTTCCCTGGTTGAGAAAGATTCCTTCTGAACTTTGCCATACTTCCAGACCTAGGAAATAATGCATTAACCCAAGGTCTTTCATCTCAAATTCTTCTGCTAGTTTCTTCTTGCTTTCCATGATCTGTTTCTCATTCCCTATCAAGAATAAGTCATCCACATATAGTAATAGAATGACAGGTACATATTCTACAACCTTGTAGGAAAAGTTAGGATCGACTCTACTCTTGGCAAAGCCCATGCTCATCAAGAAACTATCTATTCTTCCATACCAAGCTCTGGGAGCTTGCTTCAGGCCATAGAGGGCCTTCTTCAACTTGCATACTTGATTCCATCTGTCTTCAACTTCAAATCCTCATGACTATTCGATGTAAAAATCTTCCTCAATCATACCATTAAGGAAGGCTTGTCTTTACTTCATCATGGAAGAAACTACCATGATAGTTTTGAAGGAAGTGTACCTTGCTTCTTGGAGTAAGTGTCTCTTCAGAATTAATTCCCTCTTTCTAATAGAAGCCTCTAGCCACAACTCTTACCTTACTTCTATCGGAAACATATCTTATCTTGCAAATCCATTTCGAAGATACCACATTCTTGCTTTCTGGTTTGAGTACTATATCCCAAACATCATTCTAGTATCATAACATCTTCTATGAGTTTGTCTTCTCAGGTCATCAACATATCCTAGTATTCTGGATTCAACCTTGAAGGTTGGAACCCACTTTACTCTTGGTAAATTCTCGATCCATCAAAAAGCTATCCATCATGTCGTACCATGTCGAACTCAGATATAATTTTCTGTAGTCACTCCCCCTAAAGTGGAGTATCATCTTCCCTCTTCATTCTGTACAGGTGGTTCTATGCTTGATATATACTGGTCAATAGAGTATGTCATGTCATAGTCTATTATTTCTGGGGAGAATCACGAACCTTGCTTTGTACACTTGTTCCATCATATCGTATACATCATTCCCCATGATCAACTGTTATTCTTTGACCATAGCTTCTTTCATAGCATTCTTTTCTTCATATTGAGTTATCTCTTGTACCCATGGTGGTATTCGTCCTTCAAGGTGGATCTACCACTCTCTAAATCTCTTTCTTCCATTATGGTGTCTCTGACCCTGGGAGTTTCAGATTCATGTTTATTGGAGTGAATCTTGAATTGTCATCACTTGTTCTTCGGAACAAGTCTCATCCTTCTTTTCTTGTAGGAGGTTGTACATGACCTTTCCTACAATTCAAATGCACCAGTTGCATGGTTAGAACTATTTCATAAAACATATGCATAATGATAAATTCTTATGCATCATGCAACTATTTAGTCAATACAACATTCATCCATATCTCACATAAACTTTTTAGATGCCTTCCATCTCCACCATGACATTATTGAGATTGTGCACTAATCCAATATGTCAGCAAAGAGGTTTGATAAGTAGCAATGGAGGGTTGTATAGCACCATGAGCTACTTACCCATCAGATGCATATTAGTAGTATACAGTCATTAATGCAAACAATCTATCATGCATAACACATCAACTGAATATAATCAAATGCATAACAAAACAATATCATTAAATGACAATTAAATACTTATCTTTTGTTTGTTTCGTGGGTAGAATCCTTCTTGATCATTCTGCTTCATCATCTTCTTTATTCATGAAATCATCATTTCTTATCCAAATGATAAGATGGATAAGAGGTTCTTTAAGAATTGAGTTCTTCATATTCCTCATCACTTGAGGGATCTTCTTTGAATGGTGAGAGCTTGATCTTCAATTGCTTCCATCTTTCTTCTTCTCTTCTTATGAGATGAGCTTCTTCTTCTTCCCAAAGTCTGTTGAAAGTAATTATTTCCTTCTGGCACACATTCTTTGCAAGAATGAATCCCATGATCTTGGGAGGCCATTCAAGGTGTCTATCACCACTTCTGCATTCTTCACTTCTTCTTCTACCGCTTCAAGTTGTTCTGGATTATGGATCTTCACATTCTTCAACTATTTTCTCAAAGCCATCTTCTAATTTAAGTTCTTATCTTCAAATAGCTTGGTCAGGGAATCAAACATCTTCGGTGTCTTTAGGGAGACACTTGTGGTACAAGTTGATTCATGACTGAATCAACAATGATCTTCTTGGCCTTGACCAAGTTCTTCTTGTGTAAGGCTTCTAGCCTCATCTCCCTCTGGAATTGGAACCTCTATACTCATGTAGGTGTCCAAACCATTTTCTTCACAAAGATCATATACTTCTAGGCTTGGAATTTTTCAAATTCACCAAGCTTATCATCAAGATGATGTGATAGATCACTTTGAAATGAGAACCTCAAATGAAAATAGAAAAGGATTAGATCTTATCGATTTGAGGTGTCCATCTTGGTTTCGAAGCTCGCTGATCTAGGGTTTGTCACAAAAACCCTAATTTTCAAAAATTGGAATATTTCAGATCTGATTGGATAGACAGATATATCTCTTCAAATGGAGCTATCCAATGTACTCCTTTTCTGAAAACAGTGGAGGGAAGCTCCCGGAACAGGAAGCCCTAGATTTCCAATTTCTTCTGCAGAAATGCCTGTTACTGTTTCTGTGATATCTATGAAATTACTGATCCTATGTGTCTAAAAATTTGCATGAAGGTAACCTCGCATGTCCCTGATCCAACACCATAGGTTTCATCAGAATTGGTTTTACCATTTGGTATTTATGATCCTTTTTCCCAAGGTGACCTGTTACAGGACTGTTCAGAACATCAAAGTTGTACGACATGACACTTGTTACTGGTTCATCTTCTGAGTCTGATATTTGGATCACTAAAATTACAGTCCATTCCCTTTCCATTACATCTTCGATAATTCCATTTGGACCTTGGTAGCCCAAGATATTGCAGTTCTCCCCAAGTGTCTTGTTTAGGGATGAATTCTGGAAGAGGCTAGAACCCTAATTTGGAGGGATAATATATCCCATAATATAGGGAATATGAGGATGAAATTTGGACACAGCGTACATAAGGAGTTTATATTTGGTCCCTACAATTTTCAGCCCCTGATCCTTCGCCAATCTCGGGATATAGCGAATGTACCAAAACTTATCCGTTTTAGTACTTAGGGTTTTTCTAGCTAGGGGTCAAACTAGGGTTTGACTTTCCCAGAGTTTCACCCAACCAAATTTCTTGATCCAGGTCTCTAAACTTCAGTTTTGATGAGGAGAAAAATCCTATGCTGGTCTCACTCAAAAATTCCTCTTCTGTAGAAAGTGCTAATTTCCGCATCGAAAACTGAAAATGCTCGGAATCGAATTCCACTTCGACAAAAAGACGCGCCCTTCAATGGAGAGTCAGCCTAGCATACTTTTGCTGATGGATTGTGGAGAGATACCCAAAAAAGAAGAAGCTCTAGATTCTGTAGCTGCATATTGTCTTCTTCTCAGGTTAGCTCTGATACCATGTTAAATTTCCATATGCTTAGCTAAGACATTAGTATTTCATTTCATTTTCATAACAAAAGCATATAAACAGGATCACTGAAAGATAGACAAGCACAACCATACAAAAGGAACACAAAGATTTATCCTGGGAAAACCCTAAAGGGAAAAACCCAGCAAAAGCTTCCTCAATATAGATGCCCTAAAAAGATAAAAGATAAAACCAACAAGGAGATCAAAGCCTGATCCTCTTCCTTCTCCAGCTACTTTTCTTCTCCACTAATGTGCTACACAAGTGAGAGTGTGTGTGTCACAAATGAGGAGCACTACACCTCTATTTATATTCATCCGTTTACTTAAGTTAACTCATTTGACATGTAGGCTCGAGTTAAATCATGTAGGCTCGAGTTACACATGTAGGCTCAAGTAACCACACTAGGGTGCTGATGACCCACCTTTATAATTAGAGGGGACTATCTCATGACTCTTATTAGTTCTTCCAATTAGGAGCATCGGGGTACAATGTAATACAAGTGGTTCTCCCGGTAGGACCATCGGGGGCCACAAAAAGATACATATAGAATATTCTTCAAAGTTACAATATTTCAACATTCTTAACAACTTAAATTAAATGACATCATATGATTAACATAACACCCTAAAACAATAGCATTGGATGTTATGGATGAAAGCACATTGTTTGCGATGGTCCACATGACATATGAAGGAGCCATGGCTCGAATAACACATGAATATAATAAGAAATCCATCATTAATCCTATCTATTTTTGTTATCTCAATATTTGAGAAGAGGTAAAAATGGTAGAAGATGGAATGCAACCATATTTTGTTGCACTTGGTGCAAAAACTAGTTGATCAACAAATATGTGCCGATCAATTACTTAACACATTTGAATGAAGACAATGTACAAAGTGTAATAAGTTGTTACATATGCGTCTAGGATCCAAGTTCTAATATTAATAACCAAAGATTAATAACCGAGGATCTTTTTAACAATGAAGACATAAGGAGGAATCTAAACATTTTTCTATATAGAATGCTTAGTTAATAGGTTAAATTACATAATGACCCATCTAAGACTAGGGTTGTTATTATTACCTTTAAGGATAGGACTTTAAGGATAAGAATGAGGCCCCAATTGGGCTACTAGAAGTGCCAAAATTGAATTATTATTCAAAGTGCTTATAAGCAAATTCATCATCTTAAACATTATTAATTCCTTCAATTACTTGTAACTTAAATTAATGCTTCAATTACCTACAACTTAGGACAAGCAATTGATATGGGTGTTCAAACAATGATATTCAATTTGAAAATCTCTTTGATAATAGATTCAAGAGGGTATTTATCTATACAAAGTAGTTTATTTTAGAGCCACAAGTTGTTGCCATTAAATCTCAAACAAGTAGAAGGATGAATAACCACTTATACTATGAAACGAGAACTCGACACAGTTCTCATTTTTCTCTCTCCTAATTTTAGTAGCTATTTTAACCCTCGTTTCAAAAATGGTTGATGCCAGTATCACACATTTTCATTTTTAGACATTTTTGGGGGCCTTTGAATTATCTTTGTTGTAAAATATTTTTAATTTCTATTTTTTAGTGTGTTTTTTGAAATTTAACAAAATAACATACATTTTTAAGCAATTTATAATGAAAAACATATACATTTTACGATTTTTTCTATAAAATAAGACATTTTTATGTACAAAATAAGGCATTTTTATTGACAAAATTGTAAATAATTCTAGAAAATAAAGACATTTAAAACCATTTTCAATGAATTTTCAGAGGACTTTTCTCTAAAAATGATCATATTTCATATTAGTTATCGAAAAGTGACGACTCACATAAAGTCGAGAAAAAATATACAAATTATTTGTAAAAAACATATTAAAAACATTATATTTAGAAATTTTATTTCTAAAATAAAATCTGAAAGTCAAAACATTACTAATATATCTGATCAAAAAATTGTCAAAAATTGTCAAAATTAACATTTTCTTCAAAACATGAAACTATTACAATATCATGGTGCCCGGGAGGAGGGGGAAGGTGCCCGGGACCTCCGCCTGCTTGGTCCATAAAAAATCTATAAAGTTTAAAAAACAAAGTAAAATAAACCAAAAGAGCACAATTTTTTTATTAAATTAAACATAAAAAATAATTATAATAAAGTTAATGAAACATTAAAAAGGCAAAATAAAAATTATAAAAAAAATACAATTTTTAACATTTAAAAAAAATAAAAACAAAACATTATATAATACAAACAATTAAAGAACACATTTCAAAACAGTAGAAAAGAAATAATACATTTTTTAAGGTAATACATTATAACCTATTATTTAAAGTGTGTCAATAAAAACAAGGACAAAGGAGGGCATGGTGAGGGGGGCTCGATGCTGAGCATCGACCCATCAAGGTGACTAAAGGATATTCGACATACTGAGCCAAATACCCAATGCATAGAAAATGGGCTATATTAGATCTTAGACATGAGGCACCAAATATTCAACATGTTTAAAAATATGGCTGTTGGATATCCAATATACTTGCACTGAAGATCCGACACCACACCTCTTAAACAAATTATTGTGTTGCAGGATAACCAACCCCATGATTTCGACGTTTTGGAAAAAAACATTTTTGTCAGATGATAGATGGATGTTTATCAAACCATTGTCAGATTTTGGGTTCGAATATACTTGGATGATGTGGACACATTTTCCATGCAATAATTAAAATTACATCCACCCAACCGCACTTTCTCCTTAACATGCCTTCTAGTACGTGAACAATTGATAATAGCGCACTTTCTCCTTAAGGGTGAGGGGGGCTCGATGTTGAGCATCGACCCATCAAGGTGACTAAAGGGTGGCAAGTCGATAGTCACCTTGATGGGTTGATGCTCAGCGT
>LPNX010079381.1:325188-364257 GCA_001517045.1 Pseudotsuga menziesii | reverse complement strand
GGGGGTGTTTTTGGTGTTTTTTTTGCAAAAATCATCGTTTTTATGGGTAGAGTTCTCGTTCATAGTATATAGTTCTCGTTTCATAGTATAAGTGGTTGAATCTAGAAAGGGGGCTCATGACCTCTTAGCTCAAAAAACATATATAAAATAATGTTTAATCAAACGTTTTTCCATTCTGCATTGGTGGTGTACTCAATTATATTATGTTACATATCATGTCAATTGAATTCCCTAGGGATTGGTTGACACACAGTAACACTTAGAAATATTATTTAATTGATGGATATAATTTGCATACCATTCAATGTGAAATTTGTGTGAAGGATAAAATCACAGAACTATCAGTATAATTAAGGGTTGTTTGGCTTACCTTAAATTCCTACAACTTCACACTGCTTCTTAGATTAAGATCAAACTTATTCCTTCCGATGCAATAGTCATTTGCATTGTGCATTCAAATGCTTGTTAATGATGTCCATGGTTTCATAATAACGTGAATAAGTTTTTGGTAGAAGAATAATGTGAATAAGTTGTTGATAAATACTTGTCAATGATGGTTAGTTTCCATGTTGATCTGTTGCTTCTTTTCATTCTCCATGGTGTTTAAAATGCTATGTATATAAAAAATATAGTATTGGTGCTTCTATTGAGAAAAGTTATAATGCTTCTTTTCTTTCTCCATGGTGTTTAAAATGCTATGTATATAAAAACTATAGTGCTGGTGCTTCTATTGAGAAAAGTTATAATGCTTTAATTGTCTGTTTTGATGTTAGAGATTTAGAGTTTCCATGATGCCCAATCTATGACATGGAAAATGTAGGCTACTCACAATCTTTAAAATTGTATGAAACAAGTTAGAAATTTGAACGATATGATGTCCTAGATTTCGAAAAATGTCTCTTGTATGTGTTGAAGTTCTCATTGCTTTAACCAATTGCAAGTATTGCATTCATGGGAAACGCTGTAAATTTTCCCAGTTTTAAGGAACATGCCACATTCCTTTCGTGCAATAGTTGCTTGCACTATGTTTTCAAATGCTTTTAAACGATGTTGAAATCTACATTACGTTGTGAATGGGTTGCTGACAAATGCTTTCCAGTGGTGGTCATTAGACATGCATTTTTATCAATTTTGTTTGATCTTGTCCTTTCGTTGTCATGTGTTATTCTCTCAATGTGAAGAAATTTCGATATTTTTTAACTTTGATGAGTATGCCACATTTCTTACCTGCAATAGTCATTTGCAATGTGTTTTAATGGTTTAAAATTTTGAATACAACTATATTGTATTTTGAATCGGTTGTGAAAAATTCATTCTACTGGTGGTCATTAGCCATGCATTTTTGTCCATGTTGGTTTCTTGCTATTTTGTTGTTGTTTCTTTTTCTATGGGTGTGTGAATAGTGTTAAATGGCAACTAAACTAATGTGTTTATGGGAGGTTTCTCATTATGGATGTCTACAGGAAGTTGTTTCTCTTGACGGGCATAATCGACAACTGCTTACTCGTGTAACTAAATTCATGAAGTATATAGTGCATAGTTGGGATATGCAATGTAGAAAGTTGTCTATGACACTGAGACCCATCTTGTAATCTCTCATTCTTCATTAATGAGCTTCAATACTTTTCCAGTGGATGTTTCCTCTTTTGAAGTTTTACCACATGAAATGTTGGTGTTAAATAATGTTATTCATTGTGTATTGATTTAATTTGTATCTGAAATATAAGAAGTGGTATCAGAGCTAGAGTTCTGAAAGAGAAAGTGTGGTAAAATCGCTGTTGGATGGCTGTGAACGTTGTTTGTTGTTGCCAAAAGACATGGAAGAGGATCGCTGGAGAGGACTGTTCTGCATTTGTTGTTTGGATGATCTGCATTTGCTGCTTGGATGGATGGGAAAAGAACCAGTGTTTTCTGCGTGTGGAGGATCGTTGCTGCCAGAGTCATTAACGTTGCTGCCAGAGTCATTACTGAAGAAGAACGTAAAATCACGTGAAGGTTAAGATTCGTGACCTGGAGATCTGAAGATCATGCGTGACTTCACACTCTCCCATCTGCAAATTGTATATCGTGCAGCCACTGAAGAAGAAGCCTGCTGCTGCGTTTGGAGTACGCGTGGACTGTGCTCTTGTGAAAGAATCGCCCACTGCTGCTGATTTCTTTTGGAGAGTGGTAACATTTATATTAAAAGAAAAAAATTGCTACTGTTGTATAAAAATTTGGATACAAGTTTGAGTTTAAATATATATTCCAATAAGAATATATATATATATATAAGTTTGGATATATATATTTGAAATAAAAATAACTAGCAGTGAAATATTTTTTTTTTAAATTCAAGCCAAAATTATTGTATGGAGGTTTATTTGGGTTGAAAGAATTTGGGCTGAGAAGAAATAAAGTGCATCTTAGTTTTCTAGAGTGTTGTTTTATCTTGGGATGAAAAATAATTTGAAAGATTGAAAAGTTTAAATTATTTTTTCAAAAATGTTTAGCACGAAGTTTGAGATTGAAAAGTTTAATGATAAAAACAATTTTGAACTTTGGAAGTTAAAGATGTGGGATTTATTAGTTCAGCAGGGATTACAGAGAGCTTTAGACAAGAAAATAAAAAAAACCTCTCACCATGACAAATGATCAATGGGAAGATTCAGATGCCAAAGCGCTAAGCACAATCCGTTTATGTGTTGCGGATGATGTGTTGTTTAACATTATTGAAGAAACATCGGCAGCAAGCTTGTGGAACAAACTAGAAAGTCTGTATATGATGAAATCAGTGAGAAACATGATTTACTTGAAGCGACAACTATACGGTATGAGAATGAAAGAATGTATGAAGATTGCAGATCATTTAAATGTTTTTAACACTCTTATTTTCCAGTTGAGTAGCATGGATATTAAAATTGACGATGAAGATAAAACAATGAATCTTTTATGTACTTTACCTGAGTCTTGGGGTTAAGTAGTTTCTTCCATTAGTCTTAGTACAACTGATACTTTAGAATTTGTCAATATTGTTGGAGCATTATTGTTTGAGGAATTAAGGAAGAAACCAGTCTTGAAACCTCTTCGCCAGAAGCTTTGGTTGTTAGCGGTCGATCCAAGGAGAAATGAGAAAAGTCAAGAGGTACTTCCAAGTCTAAGTCAATGGGCAGAAAGAGTAAATTAAAATGTTGGTACTGCAACAAAACTGGTCATCTCAAGAAAGACTGCTGGAAGAGACAAGAATCCAAGAAGGATGACTCCAATTCAGAGAAAAACTCATTTAAGTATTCTGATTAAGGTATGATTGATGAGGTCTTGTCTATTTGTAATATTTCTGAATGTAATGAGGCATGGATATTAGATTCTGGTGCTTCACACCACATTTTTCCTCATAAATATTGGTTTGTTTCCTATCAAACAGTTAATCATGGAATAGTTATTTTAGGAGACATTCATTCATGTAAAACTGTTGGGGTTGGAAGTGTTAAAATTAAGATGTTTGATGAAGTAATAAGAACACTTATAGATGTTAGACATGTACCTCTGTTAAAGAAAAAATTAATTTATTTGGGAGTATTGGATTCTTGTGTTCATAAGTTTACAGGTTTTAATGGAGCTCTAAAAGTTTCCAAGGGTGCTTTAGTGGTCATCAAGGCACAGAGGACAAGAAACCTTTACAAACTGGTTGGAAGGACACAAGTTAATGGTACTCCATTAGCATCTGAAGAAGAGTCAAGACCCACTTAGCTATGGCATCAATGTCTTGGTCATATGAGTGAAAAAGGGCTTCAGGTATTAATGAATCGTAAATTGCTTCCAAACTTGAAAACTCCGAATTTTATGTTTTGTAAACATTGTATATATGGAAAGCAATGTAGACAAAAGTTTAAAGCAGTTAGTCATGTAAGTAAAGGTGTACTTGACTATGTTGATTCTGATTTATGGGGTCCGTCTCGTAGAATTTCCTTTGGGGGAGCAAGATATTATGTATTATTTGTATATGACTTTCCTAGAAAGGTTTGGGTCTATGTCCTTAAAAGAAAAAATGATGTGTTTAATACGTTTAAACAATTTAGAGTTATGGTTGAAAAAAGAACTAGTAGGGCAATCAAGTGTTTAAGGACAGATAATGGAAGTGAATTTACTTCTTTGGAGTTTGAAAAATATTACAAAGATGAAGGGATCGTCAGACACAAAACTAATGTATACACTCCTCAGCAAAATGGCATTGCAAAACGCATGGACATGACTATTCAAACAAGGAGCATGCTCAATATTTCTAATTTGGGGCAAGAGTTGCGGGCATAAGCAATTTCTACTGCTTGTTATCTTATAAATTGGTCACCTTCAGTGGAAATAGATTGTAAAATTCTAGAAGAGGTATGAACAAATCACTCCTGTAATTATTCGAATTTGAAAATCTTTGGTTGTGAAGCTTATGCACTTAATCCTAAAAATCAGCGTTCTAAGTTAGACCCTAGATTAAAGAAGTGCATCTTTGTTGGTTATGATGATGTAATGAAAGGATATAGATTGTGGAATCCTACTGCCCATGAAATTGTCATTAGCAGAGATGTAATTTTTTATGAAACTTCTTTGATTAAATTAGAAAGTGTAAGAGTTGATGCGGAACAGGAATAGGCAATATCAAAACAACTAATTCAGTTGGAGAACCAATATTCTAATGAATCAAAGAAACAAGAAGAAGTTTTTGGTGAGAGAGAAGTCATAGAAGATGAAGAAATTGAAGAAATTGTGGAAACCCCACAACCTACACCAAGAACATCATTAACGGAGAGAAATCCTCCTAAGAGGTATATTGATTTTGTTTCATCTATTTTATTTACTGATGATGGAGAAACTTCTTGTTTTCAGGAAGCCATTGAATGTATTGATAATTCTAAGTGGAAGGTGGCAAGGAAAAAAGAAATGGATTCTCTGGAGAAAAACAAGACATGAGAATTGGTTAAACTCCCCAAAGATAGAAAAACGGTTGGGGGTAAATGGGTCTTCAAATTGAAGAAAGGAGTTGATAGTAAGCTTGAAAGATACAAAGCTAGATTGGTCGCAAAATGGTACTCTCAGATGGAAGGTATAGACTATCATGAGATTTTTTCACCAGTTGTTAAGCTTGTATCTATTAGTATTGTGTTAGCATTAGTTACATTACTTGATTTGTATTTAGAGCAACTAGATGTTGAAACAAATTTCTTATATGGAGCTTTAGATGATGAGATTTATATGGAACAACTAGAAGGTTTTGTATAGCATCAGAAAGGTAGATTAGCTTGCAAGCTCAAGAAATCATTGTATGGCCTGAAACAATCACTGTTGTAATTTCATGGATCACAGACGGTTACCAATAATACACATTAAAATCATACAGACATATCAGAGATAAGATACGAGAACACATATGTGGAATAATAGATTATATTATATGAAAAGGGTCCATACACCACATAGAACTGAACCGAGTTCTCATCTGGCTCAACGGCCTAATATATATGATTTAGAAACAGTTACAAATAACTACCTGTCAGTTCGGTCAACTGACATGAACTTATGTGGCTGACCTAATCTCTAATTAGTCGGTCAATTCACTTAGTCGGCTTACGAACTAGCTCCTCCAACATCTCCCCCACGAACAAAACTGTACTTCATCCCGAAGAAACAGGGGAGGTACTCAAAAATTATTTGCCTGTCTAAAGTAGTTTTCTCTTTGTTTGTATTTTATGGGCTGTGAAGTCGGATAGTTGGTCGTTTTTGTACACAGAATTCAACAATTTCTTCTGCTGTTATGGTTAGCTGATGTTGGAATTCTGTCCAATTTTGCAGTACTTTCTGGATGTCAATGGTTAAGGTGGTAAGGCTTGATAGCGTCGACATCTTCTCTTGAATGGAAAGGTCTGCTATCCTTTCCATGTCAGGACCCATAAACTGGTCTTTCTCTTCTGTCATCTCCAGAAGTCTTTTTATCTGCGGACAGATGGTGTCTAATTTGTCCAAGCTCAGGATTTCTTGTTGTACCCACTGGTGTGCTTGTCGCTCAAGCTTCTATAGTTTGGCTATTTCGAGCACGATTTGATCTTAGACAGTGATTCTCAATGCTTCTTCCGTGCTTTTTCTTTTCTCCAGTGCTTGAATTTATTGTCAAGTCTGTTGGGTCTGCTGAAATACTTTCCCATAATAAGTAGGCCAGTCTCGTAGTACCCCTTCTGTTATGACAGACTCCTCTATGTGATCTTGAAGCACCTTGTAAGCTTCGGAGAAGGATGCATGCTGTTGCATTAGTAGTCTAGTTGTTTCTTCTTTTTGCTCTTCTCTTGTATTTTGTATTTGTGTATGTAGTCCTGACACCATGCTTTCAAACAACTGATAGGATTTTTCTAGTGGCTTATCGGTGTCGACCTCCATTAGTCGTGGTATCACAGATTGTGCTAGGTTTCTGCATTTTATTAGGACTCGACTTGTTCTCTCTTAGTGTTGTTGAGCTCCTTGCATCTAGTATGGCTTCTTATTTTTCTTCGATAGTCAGAGTTTCCAAGAGCTGTCCCAACTCTCCGTCCTTCAGATTTGTTGCGTTGACTGCAGTGGTCGACCCAAGTTGGCTAATGTGGACCACTGCCACTTGTGATTGATGGTCCCTCTTCTTTCTATCTCTCTTCCTCTTATGCTTTTGTTGTTCTGCTTACTGATGTACTTATGCACCTATAAGAGTTATATTTTTTGGTGGTTGATTTTCTGGTAGTGGATTGTTTGGTTGTTGGTCTGCAATGGTTAGTGGAGCTTCTGGTTGGGCCTGTGGGATGATTTCTAAAGGTGGGTGTGTATCTTGTGGATTTTGTGTAGAGGTTTTAGATACAGATGTTGATGGTACTGATGGTTGCGGTAAATGTTGTTCAGGTGCAGAAGGTTCGGTTGCAGGTTCTAGGTTGGGGGGTGGTGGTGGTGTTGGTGAATGGTCGGGTGTGATTGGTGTGGTGGGGATGTGGTCAGGTGTCAGGTCCTCAATTTGTGGGGGTGAACCCTTCAAGATGTCAGAGAATAGGTCGTTGATTTCTTGGTTGATTTCTTTAATGTTCTCTTCTTCCCCATTTCTTCCTGGCTTATTAGCTAGTGTAGGGGGTGCAGTGTTGGTTGGGGTGAAGGATGAGGTTTGAATTGCAACAGCTTGAGCTGTCTTGTCGGGGTTCCTCACAAATATGGATTTTAGCACTCCGATAGACCTCAGCTTCTAGGCTATTTGGCTAGTTTGTTAAGGAACAAGCTGTCTTGATCCACCAGCTTCAAACAGAGGGCACTTGGTGGTGATTTTATATACGAAGGTAAGCAACTCAGGTAGTTTCTCAATGTATGCCTGGAAGTATCTGTCTTGGTCGAACCTCTCCTTCAGGGTTTCCAGCATAGCATTTTTGCATATGTTGAATGGGCTTATGGAGGAAAGCTTTGGAATTTCTTCTAGTCATCTAAAGTTTGAGCTGTTGGAACCAGTTTTCCAATAGTACTTTTGCATTTTCCAGTTCTTTTAGTGTTCCAATCTGGGCAAATCATTTGAACCTCTACATATGGAATTTTGTGGGTTCTTGGAACTAGTTGTCCCCGACTGGGCACAAGAAGTACATTACTATCCATATTATTCGGGACGGGAACCTTATAATCCCTCCCGACTCCTGGAATTTTTCACAGATTCCTTTGAGCATCTCGACGACATACTCAGCTTGTCTATAGACTTTTCCTGTGTCGGCAATCGTATCTACTGCCTCTAGCATATCGAATTTTAGGTCACTTCCCCGACCTATTGGTGTAAGCCCTGTTGCTATGATTTTAGCCACAATTTGTGGCGTCCGAGCTTGTATCTGGCTAATCATTAGCCTTTTTGAGTTCTTTCCCGATGATGTTCCAGTTAGTCGCTCCACCAGCCCTTCTTTTATGTCGACTAGTACTGGGTCACCTTGGTTGGATAGACCAGTCAGTTTATATATCACTTCGCTAGAGATCTCGACTGGCCTGCCGAAGTAGAATCTGTTGTTGTGGTATCGACTTATAATGAATTTGACTGTTGTTTCTTTTGTGCCTCCAAAACTTACCATGAATGGTGTGTTCATGTAGTTCATGATAGAACTGCGGTTTACCTTTTGGGTTGGTTTCTGGTCGACATAGGCCCATTCCTTGATCTTGACCGATGTTTTCGCCCATGAGGTCTCTTGGACCTTGACATTCTTTATGTTTCTTAACCTCCTCATTAGTGGGGTTTCAGTAGTTTATAGTTCCTTAGTTTTTGTTGTGGCTCTGGTTTGTTTTGGTGCCATTTTGTCGGTTCTCTGTTCGACTTTACTTATGGATCCTTAGTTTTCAGTTTTCTATTTGCTAATTTTCTCTCTCTGTTCAAAATACTGTAACTGATCTTTTTTTGGTCCAGTATTTATAGGTGAGGCATTTGGCGTTCCTGTCAATGGGTGTATTATTGGTGGAAGTGATGGTCTAGCATGGTCACTTGAGTTTGTGTTAATGGTGATTTAATTTTGGTGCTCATAGTCATGAAGGCGTGATGTGACCTTTGAGGTCGTTGGTCGATGTCGATCATGTGATCGATTGATGGTGGTATGTCAATGGGTGTGATGTCGGCTACTGAATTGTTGATTTCCTATCATCCTAGTTTATGGGTGTTGGTTTTGTTTTTTTTATTTTTTATTTTTTCAATTTTTTATGGTTTTTGTCTAACCATTATGGTCATTTTTTTTTAAATATTTACCGCTTAGTTAGGCACCATTAACAAGTTTTCGAAATACTATGCCTTGTAACGTCCTTAGTTGGACTGATCCGTTGGCATGAATCTCTTCGACAACGTAGGGTCCCATCCATTCTGTATGTAGCTTTTTGGGTTTTCCTTTTACTCGTCTAATGTATAGTGGGGAAAGGTCCCCTACTGATAGGTTTTTGTTTTTGATATTACGATCATGCCATGCCTTTTGCTGTTTTTTTTGAATTTCTTGGTGTTGTAAAGTGAGCAGTCGGTGTTATTCAAGCTTGCTTAATTGCATCATTCAGTCCTTCCTTTCTTGTTTGACATTGACATGTAAAATTTCTGCTATAATAGGTGTTTGTTGTAAAAAATGTAGTGGAACAACTGCTTCTTGTCCATAGACTAGTCGAAACGATGTTTGGTCTGTCGAACGCTTGTATGTTGTTTTGTAAGCACATAGTACTGTAGGTATCTTCTCGTCCTAGTCGTCTTTGTTGGTGTTACATGTTTTTTTTAGGCCTTTTGTTAATGTTTTGTTGAATGCCTCAATTTCTCCATTCGACTAAGGGTGATATGTTGTACTACATCGGTGGTCAATTTGGAATTGATCTGTTAGTGCTTTAATGGTGTTATTAATAAAGTGTGACCCTTGGTCACTGATTAGGGTTATTAGACATCCAAATCTGGTAATGATATTTTCATAGATAAATTTAGTAGCTATCTCACTGAAACATGTGTATATTGGTTCTGCCTCTGCCCACTTGGTTATACTCAACTGTAATTATTATGTACCTTGCACCTGTTCATTTTGCTAGTATGAGGAATGGTCCTACGAAGTCAATGGCCCAAATTTCAAATGTTAAACTTGGGTTTATTGATATCAAGGAAATTTTTGTACTAGGTAGAGGTCGACCCAGTCATTGACATCTATAACATTGGATCACAAACTTTTTACAATCTTTGTGAAGTGTCGGCCACCATAACCCTGACTATTGGATTTTCTTGGAAGTTGTGTCTTCTTGAAAATTTCCTCCGCCGGTCCATAATGTGCTTCATACATAATATTAATTCTTTCATATTCTAGTACACATCTTCTGAGGATGTCGTCAAGGCCCATTTTATATAAGAATCCATTTATGAGGCTATATGATGCGGCTTTCATGGCTAAGATTTGTTTCTTCTTCGTGCTCATGCCCTCTGGTGCTTGTCCCTCTTCTAATAATTGATCTATTTCCTCTAATTCTGGTGGGACTACTTCTATTCAAATAAAATGTGAATCTGGTAGGTCGTCTTCAACTTCTGTAGGTTCCTCTCCTGTGCCGATTCATTATAAGTGGTCGAGCCTGACATTCAACTTTCCTGGTCTGACAACGACTTCGAATTTGTATTCTTGGAATAGAAGTAGCCATCGACAAATTCTCCCTTGATGTAAGGGTTTATTTACAAGGTATTTTAGTGCTTGGTGGTCGGTATAAATGATAAACAGATTGGCTAGTAGGTAATGTCGATAATTCCGCAATGCAAAAACCATTCCTAATGCTTCTCTCTCTGTTGTCGAGTAGTTTCTTTCTGTTTTATTTAATTTTTTGCTACTGTAAACTATAGGGTAGTCCATTCCATCGTCCCCTGGTTGAGTTAGGATTGCTCCTATTGCTAGGCCTGATGCGTCGATGTGTACATGGAATTTGGTTGACCAATTTGAAAATCTTAGAATGGGTGCTTCAACTAGCTTTTTTTTAGTGTTTCAAATGATAAGTTGCATTCCTCTGTCTAGTCGAACACCTGATCTTCTCTTAACAGTTATTCTATTAGATAGATCATATTTGAATAGTATCTTATGAATTTCCTGTAATATCCTCTATGACCAAGTAGTACCTTGACTTGTTTTGGGTTCACCTGTGCTTTTAAGTCGAGGATAATTTTTATTTTTGCGAAGTCGACCTTGATGCCTTCTTTGCAGACAATGTGTCATTATAGTATCCCTATAGGAGTCAGAAATATGCACTTGTTGATGTTCAGAGCTAGATGGATTTGTCGGCATCATTCCAACATGAGCCTTAACCATTTGCAATGATCTTTCAACATAGATTATATTGTCCAATCATCGAAATATACTGCCATTGTTTTGTAAATATATTCTTGAAATGTTTTGACCACAATTCTTGAAAATACTATAGGTGCATTTTTTAATCCAAAAGGAATAACCCTGTAAGAAAATGAGCCAAATTCACATATGAAAGTTGTCTTTTTCTGATCTTATTTAGCTATTGGTACTTAGTTATAACCTAAGAATCCATCTGTAAATGAGTAGTATTCATGTCCTGTGACCTCATTTAATATTTCATCTGCATAAGGAGTTGGAAATGGGTTTGTTAATGTACCTTTATTTAGGTCTCTGAAGTTGACACAGATCCTTAGCTTGGTTGGATCATGTTTCTTTGCTTGAACAACCATTGGACTTGCCCATTCTGATTAGTCAATAGGGTAGATAATTCTTGCTGCAAGCATATTATCAATCTCTTTCTTGACTATCTCTTTATACCTATGAGCCAATTTATATGGTCTTTTCTTTACAGGTCGGGCATCAGGTTTAATGTCGATCTTCATTTCACTCATTTCATGGAATATACCTTTGAGATCTTTGTAATCTATAGCTAAGACATCCTAAAATTCTTTTAGTAGGTTTACTATTTTCGTTGTTTGTTCTTTACTCCAGTAGTCTTCGATTTTTGCCATTTTTGGTCGATCATCATTTGATATGTCGAATTCTTCAGTTTTGACTTTAGCATCTAACCATTCTGGTGCTTTGGCTTCATTGATTGGTCAGCTCCTTTCTTTAAACTTCGAAAATGTGGAAATAAATTCTATTGCAGTCATTCAGTCGGTGTCTTTGACTGTCTTGAATTTGAGCATTGTGCGAATCGGTTTTGTTGTTTCTGAATGGTATAATTTCCATCGAAATCTTTTCACTTCTAGATTTTCATTTTCCATTTGCAGCCTTATCGATTGTGGTGTTTTCTTAGTTTATATGTTATTGTAGTTTATTGTCGGTTGGCCATGTTTTAGGGTTTTGTTCTCGGTCGGTTCTATAAATTCCTTGATTTGTTTTGCAGTTTTGACTAACTTTCCATCCCGTGGTATAAAGCTGAAATATTTGATAAAATTCTCTCTTAGTTCATGCCATAGGAATGTTTCACCCCGATCTTCTTCCATTTTGTACCATTTATTTGGTAAGTCAGATAGCGTCGATGGAAACAGGTGTGGCCATGTACCTTCATCCTTATACCCAATTCTTTTCCATTCTTTTTCACATATTTTTATGTGTTCTTCTAGATCCTGCCCTTGGATGAACATAGGTATTTGGGATTGATTGGTTAACTTTTTTTCACCGAATATTTCTATAAAGTAAGTCGAAGTTGTTGTCCATGTCTATAATCTTGATTGATGGGCATCTCACCATCTAGAAGCTTGTCCTGTGAAGGTTTCCACTAAGCTTTGTAGTGGGCCATGTTCACCAATGTTTCTGGATACTTGTTCTATATGCATAACTAGTGATTCTCTTTCTTTGTACCTTGGGATTTTTGTGATATTTACATTTGCTGGTTTTAGGGTAGGATATTCCATGGTTTTCTTTTCAAATACTTTTGGAATGATGGACACCAAGAGACACTGTTGGACTAGTTTCTTCTGCACTTTTTGAATGGTCCAGCAACCTCTTGCTTGTGTTTCGTAGTTCTCTACTTCCAAATCATATAAATCTGTGTCTAAATTGTATCCTGCTGAATCTTGATTGCCTAAGTGAAGTTCACCATAGAGATTGGGTTCTATGTAGTCTTCATTGTTTTGTATCTGATATAATTGTTAGATGTCGACTTCTTCATCAATAGGTTCGATCCCAAGGTTCTCCTTGGGATGGATGAATAGGTACTATGACTTTTTGTCCATTCCCTTTTAGTTTTATTATTTCTTTGTCTAAGGATATCGATGCTTTCATTTTTCTTCCACAAGGTTGACCTACTAACACTGGGAAGGAACTTGATCCTTCCTTAGGCTCAATAATTTCAAAGTTGACTTTGGTCGATATTTCTTTTATATTTGTGTCGACATTTCTCCAAACTTCGGTAGGTTCAATCAAACCTTGGTTGGCTAATTTAAGGTATATTTCTGACTCGTATAGTCGAGGTCTACCCAATTGTTCCCAAGTGTCACGAGTCATAATGTTTACTTGCGACCCGAAGTCGAGCACAACTTGTCAGACATGGTATCCTTCAATTTCCAGGTCGACAAGTGGGTTGACATCACTTTTGTCCTTCTGGTTTAGACTGCAGATATTTTTTGTTTGTTTTTCTATATTATTGTTGTGTTTTATTTTATATAATAGGTCAATGAATTAAGACACCATTTTATCAGTTTCTACTAAATGTATTAGTTCTTTAACTGTGCTTTGTCGTTTATCATCATTTTCTTCTTGTTGAGTAAATTCTTTAAATATATTTGTTGCGTCTTTATACAATTGTTTTTGTTTAGCTGGGTTAGGATAATCATTCTTTTATTTTATTTTGCTTATTCGTGGATTATCACTCCCAATTTTTGTCCCTTGTCTGGTTACTATATGCAGATTCTTTGTATTGATTATATCATGTTTTTGAACACACGACAAGACATTGACATTTTTATTTTTATTTATTTTATCAAGCATAGTAGGGAAATCCTCTAATGAGTGATCCCCTACTCCACAGCTAGTATAGAATTTTAAGTCATTTCTGTCCTTGTATGGACAATCTGCATATCGGTGACCTTCTTTGTAGCACATGAAACATTGGATGGGCCGACGTGGTCAGTTGTTGCGATTCCCAGAGAATCGACCTCGACCTCGATATCCTCCATGTCGGTTTTCAAACCGACGCTCATATTGACGACCTTCGTACCTTTCATTATTCTATTCGTTTTGAGCATTGTTTCGCTGATCATTGTTTTGCGTGACTACGTTTGCGTGGTAAACTGACTAGTAGTTTTGTCGATTTTTTAAGTTTAGGTGGCAGTCGGCCGTGGTGTGACTTTTCCCTTCACAGATAGCACACCAAGATGCTTTACCATTTTTCATGTTAAACGGGCAATTTTTTTTTGTGTTCTCCATGTTCTTGGCAGATGTTGTAAAAACACTTTGTTTGCACAAATCGAACATCCTATCAGCTGATGTCGTGTCGAAAATTATCTTTTGAATGTCTGGTCGTTGAGCCTTTCGTGCACTAGACATCCTGACTCTTAAGGTTTATCTCTTTTAATGATTTCTACATGATTTTGAGCTATTCTTCTAGTCTAGTATCTGTGGGATATGCTGGGAAGTCTTCATCCATATCTACTTGTATGGATTTAGTAAGCACATCTTCATATGTTTTGAACCTATCCAGGCTTATGTGCCGCTGAATGTTCTGTGATAGACCTGGAAGGAACCATTGAATTAATAGTTTCTAATCAATTACATAATCCAATTGGCTAAGGAGGTCTTTCTATCGTTTGTCGTATTCGCGAACAGATTCTGCTGGCTTTTGTGATGTTGTTTTCATTTTTTTAGCCGCTAGATGTTTTGCATCTGGAGTTTTAAAGAATGACAAAAACTGCATTTTAATCTCTGCTTTGGATGCTTGAGGGGTTCTTTCAGGAAAGGTCATGTACCACGTGAGTGCTCTTTTCTTCAAGGCACCAACGAACTGTGACATCTGTCTATCTTAATTTATGACTTGGTTTGCCTCTCATGTCAACTCACAGATGAACCAACGTCGTCTAGGATCTTTGTCTCCCTCATATAGAGGGATATGCGCTGACCTGTGACTGATGTCGGGTTCACTGTCGCTGTCTTCTTCAGGAGGTGGCAGCGGTGGGGGTGGTGGTGGGGGTAGTGGGATGTTTTGCTTATTTTTTTGTGCAGAACTGTTGTCAACAGAACTCTCATTCCCATCAGTTGTTTTGTTTGTCATTTCTTCTTTGACAAGCAGCTGGTCAAGTTCGAATTCTCCTGTCAATGTCCAACTGCAATTATTTGTTTGCAGGTCTGACTTTTCTATATTCTTCAAAGCTGTATTTGGCAGGGCGGGTGCTCCTTCATGTGTTGGGTAAATTAAGTGGCTACTTCGGTTGGAAGGGTATGCCTAAAGCGTGACCTAATTTCCTTCTTCTTGTCGATAGACCACTAAATGATTATCATCATTTACTTTGTCATCTAGTTGGATCCATATACCAAACTCAGCAGCTCTTATTCTTAAATCCTCTTTGACAATGGCTTGCATTCTAGTACTCAGATTTGTTGGAGATCTCAGAGGTCTTATATCTTGGGGAACTTCTCTTTGGAGAGCTTCTCGCTGCTCTATCCACAAGTGTTCTTCCATGGGTGATGCCTCTTCATCCATGCCTCCTTCTTGTCGGTCATGACCCGAATCTGGCATATTTCTTTCTTGGTTGGTCATCCTAGTACTCATTCCTCTTTGCAGTGCCATAGCTCTTTCTCTTCTTTCTTCCCTTCTTTTTAGCCTCTTCTCTCTCTCTATTTTCTGTAAATATGTTGTACCTTTATGTGTCACTGTCAGTTCGATTTCCTTTTTAGGTTGACTTTTCATCACTAGTGATGGTATATTTTTTTAGTCGACTAGAATCCTGTTCACTTTACCCTGACATACAACCATCTACCCCCCATGGCCTACCCGATGCTTTAGCAAGCTTGGATAGTTATGTTTACTTGCTTAGGAAATATTCCCACTCCCTTTCAACAATGAATTTCTCCCACTTCCTTTGTTTCTCCACCTAGTTAGAATTTTGTGGTCGTTCACATAGTGATGGACAAGGTTTGATGATATGACCCACTCCTTTTTCTATCAGGAATTTGAACAACAAGGTCGGTAAGGAGCACAGGAATTGCTTGGTAATGTCTATATAGAATTTCTTATGAATGGTTTCTACCGAAGTTATTTCTTCTATAGCTTGCTCCTCACAGAATTCGTCGATGATTTTTTCAAACCACTCTGACAGATTTGTTCTTCCCCCTCGAATCAGTTTCTCTAGTGGGTGTTGGTATTTAGTTGCTTCTAGATTTTTCATCTAGAAGTTTCTTCAAAAGATGGGATACTGATTCTAAAAATCTCTCATGGGTTTCGGTAAAGAATCTTTCCTTCGCTTGAGCAGTTATTAATCTGTTTCTCCGCGTGTAATTCTGCAAGTAATTTTCTATCTTATGCTCCCACCATTCTTTAATCTTCTGTTCTGATATCATCTGCTTGTATTCATCTTAGGTATGTAGTACCGGAAACGGAACCAATGTTGTAATCTCACAGATCACAGAGTGTTACCAATAATACACATTAAAAGCATACATACATATCAAAGACAAGAGACAAGAACACATATGTGGAATAACATATTATATTATATGAAAATGGTCCATACACCACATAGAACTGAACCGAATTCTCATCTAGCTCAACAGCCTAATATATATGATTTACAAACAGTTACAAATAACTACCTGTCGGTTCGGTCAACCGACACGACCTTATGTTCCGACCTAATCTCTAATTAGTCAGTCGATTGACTTAGTTGGCTTACCGACTAGCTCCTCCAACAGTCACCCAGGAAATGGTACAAGAAGTTTGATTCTTTAATGGTGAGCCAAGGTTATACTAGAAGTGAGTATGATCATTATTTATACTTCAAAAATTTGAATGATATATTCATTATCTTAGTATTGTATGTTCTGATATGCTTATTTTGAGCAAAAGCATGGACGAGATTAACAGGTTGAAGGCTCATATGGATATGAATTTTGATATGAATGATCTTGGAGTTGCAAAACAAATCTTGGGTATTGAGATACACAAAGACAGAAAGAATTGTAAGCTCATTTTTTCATAGGAGAAGTATGTTGAGAAAATACTTGAAATATTTGAAATGAATAAGGCAAAACCTGTGAATGTTCATTTGGCTTCCCATTTTAAACTTTATTTAATTTTATGTCCTCGTAGTGATGAAGAAAATGATTATATGTCTCGTGTACCATATGTTAATTCAGTAGAATGTTTGGTGTATTCAATGGTGTGTACTAGACCTAATATTTCACATGCAATAGGTGTTGTTAGTAAGTACATGGCAAATCCAGGAAAAGAACACTGGAATGCAGTGAAATGGGTGCTTCAGTACTTAAGAGGCACACATGACTATTGTATCACCTTTAATAGTAACAGTGATTCTGTGTGTGGTTTTGTTGATTCAAATTTCAAAGGTGATTTAGACAAGAGAAGGTCTACTTCAGGTTATGTCTTTACTCTTGCAGGTGGAGCTATAAGTTGGATGTCAAAGCTTCAAGACATGGTTGCTTTAGCCAATACAGAGGCTGAATACATTGCTTCCTCACATGCTTGCAAAGAGGCGATTTGGCTGAGAGGTCTGCTAAGAGAAATTGGAAGGTTGCAGAATAGTGTGTCTGTCTTCTGTGATAGTCAAAGTGCTATTCATTTGGATACAAATCTTGTTTATCATAGTAAGACTAAACATATTGATGTAAAATATCGTTTTGTAAGACAAGCCATTAGTGAAGGTGGAGTAGATCTCAAAAAAGGTCCATACTAAAGAAAACTGTGCAGATATGTTCACAGAACCTATATTGTTAGAGAAGTTACGTTGGTGTGTAGTTTCTCTTGGTTTGAAGAAAAGGTGATAAATAGTCTTGGGCAAAGTATTTGTCAATTTTGTTATAAAGGTGGAGATTGTTAAAGGACAACTAAATTAATGTGTTTATGGGAGGTTTCTCATTACGGATGTTTACAGGAAGTAAATTCTCATAACGGGCATAACCTACAATAGTTTACTCATGTAACTAAATTCATGAAGTATATATTGCATGGTTGGGATATGCAATGTAGAGAGTTGGTTGTGAGGGTGAGACCCATCTTGTAATCTCTCGTTCTTCATTAATGAGATTTAATACTTTTCCTGTGGATGTTTCCCCTTTTGAAGTTTTACCACATGAAATGCTGATGTTAAATGGTGTTATTCATTGTGTGTATTGATTTAATTTGTCTCTAAAATATAACAAATAGGATCTTGGCAATGTGTCAAATTTTGTGAAGTAATCTGCATTTATAAATATTATTTTTTTGCTCTATGACTTTGAAATTTGTATTGTTTCTCTATATCGATCTCCTGAGCGGATGTCAATGTTGTGGTTAGTTATTATGCTCAATAGTATTGTCAACATATTCCTATTGGTTTATGTTTGGAAATTAATCTACATAGCACATTAAGTGGTGTTGCTAACTTCCCATGCTTGGGAGCATTGACAATAGAGGGCTATTGTCGTTTTTGGTTTTTCTCTTTATATATATATATATATTTATTTATTTGGTTTCTCTCTTTATATATATATAACACAAGAGAGGATATTGGCAATGTGTCAAATTCGGTCAAGCAATCTGCATATTTGAATATTATTTTCTGCTCCACTTTGAAAATTGTATTGTTTCTCTATATCGGAAAATACAAATCTCCCAACTAGATGCCAATGTTCTGGTCAGCTGTTATGTTGTTGTCAACATATGTTTATTACTTTATGTTTGGGAATCAAAATGCTTAGCACATTAGATGTTAGTTTCTAACTTCCATGCTTGGTAGCATATGCAATAAAGGGCTATGCACTATCCATCTTGAAAGGTCGATGTCCTTAATTACACATAGGCTCCCCAATTCAGCTATTCAAACGTAGCAAAATTCTAGCAAATGGAATGCAAGAGTTTCCTATTTTTTGTGAAAACAAACTAGTTGGTCAACAAACGCATATCAACCAATTAAATAACATAGTTAATGCATACATTTTGCAGAATGTAATAGATGGTTGCATATGATTTTATAGGGAAAACGTCTAATGTCCTTAGTGCTCTTTGTGATTTCAATTATTTCGATTTCTAGAGTGCTAAAACTATAGTGTAGAGTTATGATACTGACCATGTCTCTGATTCAATGGAACAAGGTTCAAATATTTAACTTGTGGAGTAGCAGATTTCACAATTTTGTGCTTGCTTTGTATGTTAAAGTTTTGTTAGAAAGCATACAATTTTTTTAGCCTAAAAAATTATGACATGTTTCTTGCGTGCGATAGTCTCTTGCATCGTGTATTCAAATTCTCTTTCATGGTGTCTATGGTTGTGTGATAGATTTTTCAATTTTCTACTTCCTGTGTATGTTGAATCCTTGTTCATGTTTTCAGTTTGGTACATCTATTTAATCCATTGCAAGTATTACATATTTAATGACGTGGATTTATTTCTCAATCTATATACCAATGCCTTTCTTGTGACTCCGAAAATGTCGTGATGCAAGAGCAAGTTTGTTTACAAACAATGTGATGACTGTATAATTATTGCCTTGGTAGACGGACCAATGTTTTGTTCTCTTCAGCTTGTTTTGTATATACACTATTTTAAGTTTTCAACTTGTGTGTTCGTGCTGTGCGAGTATTTTCTCATAAGACTAAGAATAGTATATAGAATAAGAACCACGAACAAAGTTAAGTAATTGAATCTAACAAGACTCGATTATGTAGTCATGCAATCTTCCCCCTTTTTAATAAGAAAATGATCACAGATGCAAGTGTGGGATTTTTTTGACATATCTTTGGGAATTTTTTGGGGGCATTTCACTGCAGTGAACAGTGTTATGTTCAAATGTGCTTATAAATATGCCAATATATAAAGCATAATAGATTTTTATTCCTTCGAAAGTGACGTGAGAGAATTTAATTTTACTTAATAATGTTATAGTTACTAGTAATGCTTTTATTGTATTGCTATTTTCAATTGTTCATTCATTTACAAAATATATCAACAATATTTTGTTCTTTTTTATTTAGTTATACCAATTCTAAGTTTTATGAATTTTTTATGACAATTATGGTTGCATGGTACTACGAATAAGTTGTTGATAAATGCTTGTCAATGATGACCAGCAACCATGATTGACAAGCATTTATCAAATTATGATCATTGTGATTTGCCAAATTCTATTAAGCAATTTCCATATTTGAATATTGTTTACTGCTTCATATTGAAATTTGTGTTTTTTCTCTATATTGGTTTACCAGGAACATGCTGATGTTGTGGCCAGTTATTGTGCTTGACTACATTGCCAACATATGGCTTTTGGTCTATGTTTGGGAATCAAATTGCCTAGTTGTAATGTCCCCATTTTGACCCCCATAATTTATTCACTTCATGTGCAAATATTGTGTATATGCATTGTATGATTCCTAGGAGATCAAGGCTAAGGTCCTTCTAGTGAAATAGTAAGATCATAAAGGACGGTATTTTATATTTTGTGGACGATGTGCTATTAAGCCATGGGAAAATGTAAAAGAATGTAAATATTTATAATGCAAATAAAAAGTCCAAGAGTTGGCTATGGAGGAAACTGAAATGAGGGTGTTGTGTTTATTCACTAGGGGGAGGTGAGCTGGTGTGAGAGGTTCAACTCTTTATTTCCAAGTGTCACGTTGAGAACCCAAGTGGATGTCCTTTCCATTCTTTAATTTGGTTGTATGAAGGTAGCTAAAAAATCAGCTCATGATTTTAATGGAGTGTTGGTACCAAATCTATCCCACAAAATTTTTGGATTCTGGTAGTGCGTATGTAAAGAAGGACCTTGATCTTCGCTGGCAGAAACTCCATTAGCATCCTTGTCAAAGCTTTGAGTTTTTGTCAACCTGGTCAATTCCTCATCACCTCAAACCTTCATCCTGGATCAGTTCTTAATGCATGTCTGACCTTATTCTCTTTGTTTGCTCAGAAGTTCATCCATTTTCTCAAACCTGTTGGAGACATTTACCACCATACACACTCTTTTTGGTCAAATTGGCCTAGTTAAACCACTATCCTAAGTATTATTGACATAAATTGACATCAGTGGAGAATTAATTGACACCATCCAATCACACCTACGCCTACCTTCAGTCAAGGAGGCTAACTTAGCCTTCTCCTACATTCGGGGAGGATAACTGGAGCACTCTAGGGGCGATCTGAGTGATATTAATGCACCTAATTGCTAACTGATGGTTACAATCAGTTAAACAGGGAAGTGAAGGTGCCTCCTTTCATTTAATTGATTATTTAATGATTAATTAATGAATTGGAGTCAACAGGGGCACCTCCACCAACTTCTGATGTTTAGTTCAACTTTAGTTAACCTCATCGGGGTTCATTGGAGTCATTGAAGCGCTAGAAATTGATGGTTGGCTTGCTATGACACGTGTCTGATCTCTTTCAGTTGAGAATTAGTCATTCATTGCACTCCGACTTCTATTAGGGCTCAGTTGAGTCAATTAGGGTTTTCATCAGTGGTTAACTGGAGTGTTGACTATGGCTTACATTTAGTTGAGCTAGACTCACTCATTCAATTCAAATGACCTCCTTGAGGATTTGAATTGCTCATTCATTCATGCTTGTAGCATGACATTGTATTGCATTATCATTCTTTCATCTGATTATACAGAGTGGCTACTCATTCTGTAGATCGATTACACCATTTCATGAGTTATTTGTTGATTAATATTTGATGAGACTGATGTTTAGTCCTTAGATCAATGTGCAAGATTAATATGGTATCAGAGCTCACAGCGGGACGAAGCTCTATCTCTCAAGAACAATATTTTTGACAGATTTTTGCATGAAAATTGAGCAATAGCTCAAAAATCCAGCACTGCACCAGAAGCCAAGGTTTACCACTTAATACCCCAAGTAAAGAACTTGTTGATCAAGCTTGCTTGATTGACTATGCTGGGTGTGATGAAAGCCTAAAATGTACAAGCTGTCTGACCTTACATTGCATTTTTTGTTTTGATTTTTAGGTTTTCTACAGGTGAAGCATTCGCTCCAGCAGATCCAGATGGCCTCCTCAGTAGATCTTTTGACTCCATACAATTTCCACTCATGGAAAGGTGATATGGAGATTTAGCTGCACTCCAGAGGACTCTTTAGAGTCACCATGGACACTGAAGATGAGCCCGATTTAGCCATAGAAAAATCAAGATTCTTGAACAAGAAGGATGAAGCCTTCGGTTTCTTGTGCCTCTCTATTTCCCGGGATCTTCTTTTCCATCTTGCGGGATTGAAGACTACAAAAGAAATATGGGACAAATTGGAAACTCTATATGGAAAGAATGATGAATCTCGAAAATGAATTAATATCTCTCCAGCCCTCCAATTTCGAGACTTTAAATGACTTTTTCAGAAATTTCAAGCATACTGTTTTAGTCTTGAAGCAATGTAAAGTGGAGAAGGAGGATGATCAGCTCATCCTTGCCATACTCTCCAAGCTTGGGGATGATTATTCAGTTTTTGTTTCTACATTCCGTGCGGGGAAGCTCACAACCCCTAGATGGAATATGCCTACACTCAATGCCTTCATTGAGTCCCTAACAAGTGAACATGACAAGCTTGTCCAGATGGGGATCATCAGATATTCCCGTGATCAAGCCTTCCATGTCTCGGGGCCCAAAGATCTGAAGGGTAAAGGAAAGCAGCAGAAGAACCCAAAATCTAAATTTGATGCTCCTAAACCTAGAGTTGAAAACCAGTAGCATGATGAGTCTTTTGGATCAAGAAAGAATAAAGGAAAATGGCACTATGGCAAGGAAAAATTCAAGTGTTCTTATTCCGGGAAGGGCTTCCACTGTGAACATGCCTGCATGAAGAAAAAACTTGATGAAGCAACCTCTATCCTTGAGAAAAATCACATCAATCTTCCAGAGAGCTTTTGGAGGAGAGATCAGCAAGATCGAGAACCACAACATGAAAAAGGTCATGCCCTCATGGCAAGCACTTCGAAGTCCAAAGCACTCTTGATTGATTATGGAGCTTCGAAGCACATGATGGCTGAAAGAGACTCCTTTTCATCCTTGGAGACTAGCAAATCCATCCCCATACACATGGGAGATGACTCCACTATCATTTCAGAAGGACAAGGCACTGTTGATCTTGAAAATGTTTTTTTCTCCAATGTTTTGTATGTACCATCTCTGGCATCAAATATTCTTAGTGTCTGTGAAATGACACATACAGGAGTGCCTAAGAGAGTTTCTTTTAACCCAAATGATGTTGAGATAACAGAAACTGTATCCGAGAAACTCATTGCTAAAGGCCTTGCAAACCATCATGCAAAAGCTTATGAGTTCTCTCACTTTGTTGCAAATGCAAAGCCCACCGCTCTGCTAACTCATGGAAATGAGGTTAGTAGGATATGGCATGAGAGTTTTGGCCATATTAATTTCAAATATTTGTAGCAATTACAGAAAAACTCCATGGTTGAAGGCCTCCCGGTCATCAAGGAAACCACGAAAATTTGCAAGGGTTGTTTGATTAGAAAACACCCTGAGCACAAGTTCAATCAGGGGAAGGCAAACCGAGCTACATGCATATTGGGGATGATACATTATGATATAAGTGATCCGATGCTTGTCACATCCATAAATGGATCAAGGTATCTTCTTACTTTTATTAATGATTTTTCAAGGTACACATGGGTCTTCTTTCTCAAAAAGAAGTCTGAAGTATGTGATTTTTTTTTGAATTGAAGGCCTTGATTGAAAATGATTCTGGGCTTAAGATAAATATATTGATATCTAATAATGGAGGGGAGTGTCAGAACCCCAAATTTTCCAAAAAATTTAAAATTTTAATTTACATAATAATAACATAAATACAGTTAACTAATCATTTAATTAGTTAAAGGTTATCAGCTTATTATTCAAATTCATCTGTTATTTGCATAGAGTGATAGAACAATATTTTCAGTTTCCTGACTTTTGTTTCTTTTTGTGACCATAAGGTGAATCTGTCATGCAAAACTGGGCTTACTTAGCTTTCGAGCTAATGCAGAGAATTTACTGGTTCTTACAGACTACAGGTAATATGTTCGGGTCGCTGCTAACAAATCTCTAAAGTATTCAATAACGATTTGCTGTACAAATTCATTCAGTAAAAGTATATACATGCTAGTCAGATTTACCAGGCTTCTAAGGTAAATCTTTAACTATAATCTCTTTTAAGATCTTACTGATAGAGAGTTGTTTTCTACTAGTAAGGATGATAACTATTTTCCTTCATGATAGCAGGATTAAGTATCCCTATGGAGTACTGAACCATTTGATGTGTCTACTGAATGCAAGTATAAAAGTAAATAAATGTTTCTTATCTAGCACAATAAGTATAACTAGGTTACCACATCAACATCTAATTCTACTTATCCATAGTTACTGCAACATGCCAAGTTTAGATTCGGAATATGTTTAGATTTGCAACTGCAATTGTAAAGAATATGGTAGTTTAAGTATCAACATATACTTTTCTTACTTCAAGCATTTACCAAGTTTATTGCATGATACAAGTCTTCCTTTAGTACTTTGAGGATCTGCATTGTTTTGGAATACTACTTCTATTGTCATGATCGAAGTTTGTATGGAAATAAAACCTTCTAAAATCATTCCTAGGTTTATTATACTCATTATTAGAATATTGTTTCTATTCTAAAGTCAAAGGTTTGTTAGTAAGATTATAGAACATTTTCATACTTATTATACTCAAATGCCAATTACGATGTTCTTGTCCATACTATCAAGCCAAAAATGCTGAGTTTTCTCAAGCTATCAGTCAGATATTGACTTATAATATCTTCTATAACCCTTGGGCTTGAGTTTGATAAAAATCTATTTGTCACCATGAAAATGGTTCTAAGACTACTAAGAGGATATCATTCTACTAGCAAGTGTTCAAGAATAAACCATAATCGAAATTTGAATAGTTTGTTTACTATACTATTATAAACTTTTATAATTTTATAATGTTATGCCTTTTATCTTCAGATGTAAACTAGGGAAATTTGTAATATGAAGCAGATTCATAAACAAATTATGCCATGGTAATTAACCTTACTTCTTTGCTTTATACATCATTACAACCAAAACAACTCTCCAAACCTAAGTGTATGAGACCAATGATAAACAAAATCTATAATGAAATGTTTTATAAGCATTATTCTAACTATCATACGTAATTATATGAGACTAACGATAATCCAAATCTTTAAGTTTGATAAACATTAATCCATAGCTTATATGCTTGATTGTGTAATGCAGGTGATTTGACTATAGAGTATCGAACCCTATGGAATCCCCGCGTTATGATTTGGTTTGAAATCATTGGAAAATCCTGTCGTCGAACTATAGAGTTCCCACCCATTGCATGCAAATAATTTAAGGGGTTAGGTGGGCTCGTCTCCACCATGCACTGGCGTTACAAAAGCGTTTGACTTAACCCTAAACATCATTCTTCCACTGCCTTAGGGCCTCCGGCCGCTCTGCAGAACCTTCTGGTCCATTCCACTGCTTGCACTGCCTAATAGCATTTCCTAAGCTGGTTCAGTTCCTCGTGGACTTACCCACTGCGCTGAGAGGAGTATTACTATGTCGAGAAGCTTACTGTCAGTGCTGAATGGTGTTTGTTTTATTTAGGGTTTTTCCCTTGCCATCTATTGCTCGAACTCATTACTGTGTAAGCCGTCGCATTAGCTTAGTGTTGCGCATCCTCCTCCATTGTGACAAGTTACCTTCCTCTCCACCGAGCTCCTTCTTCTCTGCAGTAATGAAGGGTTTACCTATCTTCTTGCTAGCGGTTGTTTTGCTGCTCTTCGGTGGCCGCATTTCTATCAAACTCTAAGGTATGTACAGAGTTTTCTTTGGATTTATATTTAAAATATTAGCTTTACATTCACATTTTTATAAGGTTTTAATATTAAGCTGCTCCTTCACTGCAGGGTCAGACTCATCCTCATGGCGTGGATGGCACAAGACTTCAACTGTTGGCTTTCCCCGGTAAGCCTAGTTTTATCCATGGCGTTCCCTCTTTGCTGGTTCTTACGGAAGTTAAGGGTTTGGTTTCGTGAAGTATATCTCTTGTTGTTACTTTGGTTCATTTGGTGAACCCTAGCACTGTTAAAAGAGTTCAGCTCTTCATTTATTATGGAATCTTGGCTGAAGCCGAGACTGCGGGTTTTGGGTCTTGTTTAAAAACTGTGTAAATCATGCAAAAAGATGTATTACTATTTGTATATGCTGTAAGGTTTACTTTAATGTAAATGATACTGGCAGCCGTGAGGTGCCAAGGAGATAAACTCCAACCTCAGTACATACTTTTAAATTTTTGTCAGGGTATATCCTAAGCTTGCAGCTATGTGTTGTCATGCTACTTTTCTTAAATAAATATTATGTTACCGTACAGTTTTAAATCCATTACTGTTTAAATTTTGGCTTAATAAGCTTATCTGTCTTCGTTACATTGGGTTCCTGTGAATTTGATAAAATACTTGGTATGTTTTAAGTTATTTATTCGTGGTACTTGCTGGTAGGTTTTTACTGCATTTTAATAATATACAGGGTTAATTATTTTATAAAATGTTATAAGAGTTATACTTGACAAACTAAATAATATTGAGGTTCTAAATGATATTTAAATGTCATTCACTGTATCACCAAACTTATAGGTTTTTATACTGAAATTCCTGCTAATGAGAAGAGATAATATATTATTCTAATTTTTAATGCATAATTTATACCTTTCAAATTTAAGTAAAGTCTTTATACTCTCATTATATTTTAATAATGTCCTCAAGTATTATTTATTTACTTTATAATACACAGAGTATAAATAGAGTATAAATAGTTTATTTATACATAGTCCTTATTTATTTATACATAAAGTATAAATAGTTTAAGTTTGCAGTTATCATACTAAAAATATTACCTTAAGTGTTACATTAGTAATACTCCTATATTGCATGTAATATAAGTTTGTTTTCATTAATACAATAAAGATATTATCTCTTTTATGAGTACTAATGTTTCCATGATTACTATTTAATTTAAATGATAACATTCTGTTATTTAATTAGTTTATCTGTTTAGTTATGATGCCTGTGTACATTTATTTACCATCTATGAGATAAGGTAATAGTTCTGTAATCTATTTGAGCTCAGTCGATATAAAAGAAAATTTAGTAATTTATAAATACATCCTTAACCATAAATACAGACTAACACAACTAGGTTTTAACTGCAGAATCTAAACAATATTCAATTACTTCTACTATCGGTATTTGTATTTTCAACATAAAGAAGTTAGATTCTTTCAAACTGAAAGAAAAACAACTATAAAGTTTAAACAGTAGATACACTTAGTCTATCTTTTTCTTGGCAAAACTATTACATTCGTCTAAAATAATAGGATTACTGAGAATGATATACTGTTCGAGGAAATAGTTTTTATCTATGTGCATAAACAGTTGTCAGTAAAGAAAATAATGTCTTCCGAAGTTAAGTAAAGAAACAATCTACTATTCTACCATCTCATCATACTATCTGTTTATAATTTTTACCCCTGTGCTGGAGTACAGTCTAGTAAAACCCAGATGTGGAAAAACATAGTGGTCTTTAGTTTTCATCAACCGATTCTATTACTGATAAGCTAAAACACTCTCATAAATAAACCATTTAGTAACTACTAACATATAATCCAACCATTCACAGTTACTAAAAACAAAGATAGCTAGGTGACAGAACCTACTTAAGTTTTGGACAACAACAGCAATGGGAGGCCATTCCTCCCTACCATTTCCTGGAGAGCGCTCAAACAGCAACTCCTCAGGACCCCCGAGCTTGCTCTAGTCTCCCTGGCTGGAACTAGGTGCAGTAAAAAGTCAGATACCAGTCTTCAAACTCAGTATTACTCCAGAACTTAATGGTAAGTTCTCCCAGCTCACAAGCTGTAATAATCAAGTTACTGCAGCATTCCTCTCAAAACAACTTCCTTACTGTTTTTCCCTCTTTCCTCAATGAATTTACTGAATAACATTCACGTGAATGAATTCTCTCTGGAAAATATCTGAGCAGCGTCAGCTCTCTTCATTAAGTACTTTTAAAAGATTGCCTAGGTCTTTTTTGGGTTTTTTGTCATTTAATGAGCCACTTGCTCTGATCCCACTTTCTTGGGGGATCATGACCCCAAATATAGGGAAGTTGCCACCTACAACTTAGGAAGTGTTTGAGGATGCTGCCACTTGTCTTTTTCCCTCCACCTAGTTCCATCCACCAGTTTGACCAGTAACCTCTTTCTAACAGCTCTCCCATGCTGTTGTCTCCACAATTTATTTATTAATAATAAAATATTCTGAATTACATTCCACTTCTGTTGACTCTGCTGAGTCATCAGTTCCTACTTAGCATTAATTTTAACATAATGTCTCAAGAATATAATAAAATAATTAACATTATTTTATAAAATTGGGGTATGTGACATACATACCCCCTTAAATTGTAACATCGTCCTCGATGTTACTTATTCTTCATCCTTTGCAACCTCCTGTAATAGATTCGGGTATGCTTCCCGCATCTTACTTTCTAGTTCCTGGGTAGCTTCTTCAGGACTAAGGTGCTTCCATTGCACCTTCAATTGTCCAATTGTGCAGTTTCGCAGAGTAATTTCCCTCCTTTCGAGGATACAGTCCGGTTCCACCAGAACTTCTCCTTCTGGTTCCACCTGTACAACATTCCAATCAATTACATGAGTAGCATCATGAACATACTTTTTTAGAATAGAAATATGGAAAACATTATGCACTTTCAAGTTAGGTGGTAACGCAAGCTGATATGTAACTTGACCAATTCTGGATAAAATTTCAAACAGACCACAGTAACGTGGTGCTATTTTTTCACAACTCCCCAGTGTTAGGGATCTTTTCTTTGGTATTACCTTTAGAAATACGTGCTCACCCACCTGGAACTCCTTGGGAGTTCTTTTTAAATCTGCTTGGCTCTTTTGTCGATCCTGTGCTACCTTCAAATTTTTCTGCACTTGTTTTACAATCTGTTCCATTTCCTTCAATAATTCAGGTCCTAACACCAATCTATCTACTGGATTATTCCAGGAGATAGGAGTGTTGCATTTATGCCCATACAGAATTTCAAATGGGCTGAACTTAGCTGATGACTGATAATTATTATTGTATGCAAATTCTACTAAATGCAAGTAGTCCTCCCACTTACCTGGCTGATCCTTAACATACATTCTTAACAGATATTCTAGTACTTGATTCACTCTTTCAGTCTGTCCGTCCATTTGAGGATGGAAATAGGTGTTGAAATTTAGTGTTGTGTTTAATCCCTTAAACAAAGACTTCCAAAAATTCCTTGTGAATTTAGGATCCCTGTCTGAAATAATAACCTTAGGTACTCCATGTAATCTAAAAATCTGCTTTAAAAATATATTAGCTATATTAGCATCCTTGTAAGTAGTCTTGACAGGAATGAAATGTGCTGCTTTACTTAACTTGTCAACCACCACCATAATTGAATAATTCTGATTCTGATTTCTGGGAAATCCTGTTATGAAATACAAACTGATGATCTCCCATTTCCAGTTAGGAATAGGCAAAGGTTGCAATAAACCAGCTGGATGTTGGTGTTCGATTTTCATTTGTTGACAATCCAAACATCTAGCTATGTACTCAGCTACTTCAGATTTCATATTAAGCCAAAAATATTCTTTTCTTAACATGGTGACAGTATTTTGGTAGTCTTTAAGTTCCAATCCAATTTCTTGCCTTTCTTTTGCAAGGAAGTGATTGGATTAGATATTTTTGAAAAGCCTTCAATGAATCTCCGGTAGTAACCGGTAATTCCCATGAAGGACCTAACATCTGTTACATCTTTTGGTACTGTCCAATCTTCGATTGCCCGAATCTTTTCAGGATCCACTGAAATCCCTTCCTTAGTCACTACGTGACTTAAGTACTGGATTTCATCCTTAAAGAAATCACACTTACTGAAATTCGCAAAGAGTTGTTGCTCTCGCAGCTCTTGTAAAACTATCCGTAAGTGTTCCTTATGTTCCGCTTCATTTTTAGAATAATTTAAGATGTCATCGATAAATATGACAACAAATTTATCTAAGTATTTATGCATTATATTATTCATCAGGCACATAAAGACAGCTAAGGCATTAGTAAGCCCAAATGGCATTACGACAAATTCGTAATGTCCATACCTTGTTCTAAAGGCTGTCTTGAAAATGTCCTCATCTTTAATTCTTACCTGATGATATCTTGATCTCAGGTCTATCTTTGAGAACACTGTAGCTCCAAACAGCTGATCAAACAGATCATCTATGCAGGACAATGGATATTTGTTTTTAATTGTCATCTTATTTAGTTGATGGTAATCTATGCATAGTCGCATAGTTCCGTCTTTCTTTTTGACAAAGATTACTGGTGCTCCCCAAGGGGACACACTAGGTCGAATGTACTTCTTATCTATTAATTCTTTTAACTGTGATTTTAATTCATTGAGTTCTAAAATATTCATACAATACGAAGCTTTCAAGCTAGGTACAGCACCTCGTACCAGCTCAATAGTGAAATCCAGTTCTCTCCTGGGAGGTAATCTTGGAATTTCCTCCAGAAAAACATCAGTAAATTCGTTTAAAATAGGAATATCCTCTATTTTTAACTTATCCTTTTCATATTTATTTGCCTCATCTGTAATAGTTACAGCATAGGCCTTACATCATTTTCTAACTGCTCTTTTAAGTTGTAAGTTAGAAATCTGCCTAATTACAGTTTTCCTAGGAATACCCCTAACTGTTACTGGTTGTTCATTATTATTTACGCACATAAAGGTTTTATCAAAACAGTTTAAAACTACCTTGTGCTACTCTGACCAATCCATACCAATTAATAAATCATACAAGCCAAGTGGCAGAACATTAAGCTTAATTGTAGTTTTAAAATCATTCATAAGCAAAGCACATTCTTTCACATAACATGTTACTTTCCTTTTTGCCCCAGTGGCTAATTGAACTAACCAGGAGCTATCAAACTTTTCAACAGTCAATTTACACTTTTCTATTATTTGAGGTGAAATGTAACTAAGACTAGCTCCTGGATCTATTAAAATATTTAGAAGGGTTTGATTAACCATACCTTCCACTTCCACCATGGAAGTCTGATAGTCAGCTTGGCGGTTCTCCAAAGCTGCATTTATTCTGGGCATAGTCCTTGCAAATTCTCCAATGGTCATTTCATCCTGCACGGGGTGAATATTGCTGTTTGACTTTTTTCGATTTAGGCAAACTGAAGCATAGTGTGGGCCATTGCATTCCCAGCACTTAACAGGCTCCTTTCGTTCAAAATTCTTAGTGAAATTTCCATGATTGTTTGAAACTTCCTTGCCCTTGAAGTTATTGGAATTATTAGAATTATGGGAAACACCATTTTTATTCCCTTGGAAATTTTTGCTGTTGGAATAATTTCTGTTCTTATTATTCTTAAAATTCTTCTGGGGTACAAATTCTTTCTTTTTAAACTCGGACTGATTACTGTTCTTTTTAGCCTTCCAGTTGGCTATACCTTCTTTCTTTTTGTTCTGTTCAAAACAGAGATTTTCCTTCCTCATGGCTTCTTCTAGAGTCTTTGGGTTATCATACTTGATTTTGTCCTTGATATGATATGGCAAACAGCTGAAAAACCGCTGTACTTTAGGTTTCTCATCAACTAAATAAGGTACATACCTCAACAGACTTAAGAATTTACTCTTTAAGTCCTTCATAGTCATGGATCCTAACTTTAACTCGTAAAATTCTTTAGCTTTTTCTTCATAGTATTGTTCGGACAGAAATTTCTTCTTGAAGTACCTTTTAAAAGTACTCCAGTTAACCTCTTTTTTCTTGATACCCTTAACTCTCTTCAAATCTTTCCACCATATATCTGCTTTTCCAGAGATATTATAGATAGTCATTCTTGCCTTCAGCTGATTTGAATAGTTGTATATCTAAAAATATTTTCTCATCCCGGATAACTAAGACTCTGCTTCTTCCCCTTTTTCAGTCTCTCCATTGAAAGTTGGGGGTTTTGTTTTTTTGAACTCCTCGAAAATCTCTTCATATGTTTTGTACTTTTTCTTTCTATTATACAACTCAACCTCACTACAATCACTAGTAGTGTAATAGCTTTGTTGTTCCCTGAATCCTTCAAATGATGAACTGCTCTCAGCTTTAGCCAGTTTCATCTTTTTAGATCCTTTCTGATGGCTAGCTTCTTCAGATTCGTATTTTTTGCTCCTCCTTTCAGTCTAAAATTTTTCCATCAAAATTTGGTTTAACTCATCCCGAGTCTTTAAAATTCTTTCATTATCCTTCTTGACTGATTCCATTTCAGTCTTTAAATCCTTTATAGTCTCCATCAGCTCTGAAGAGTGAGTAGTTACATCTTCTAACACAGGTTCTCTAGACATCTATCTTGTCTCGATGTTTGGAGACTCCTCCTCAGCATATTCTCCTAGCTTCTCCATACATGCCTGTTAGATTCAGAAAAACTTAGTTTTTCTGTTCTTTTTACATAAAACAAAATACAGGTTAGTACATTTTTTTAATTTTTTTTTGTCCTGTAGAAACTAGTTGGGCCACATCAAGGCCTAGTGTTTGAACCATGCTCTGATACCACATGTCAGAACCCCAAATTTTTCAAAAAATTTAAATTTTTAATTTACATAATAATAACATAAATACAGTTAACTAATCATTTAATTAGTTAAAGGTTATCAGCTTATTATTCAAATTCATCTGTTATTTGCATAGAGTGATAGAACAATCTTTTCAGTTTCCTGACTTTTGTTTCTTTTTGTGACAATAAGGTGAATCTGTCATGCAAAACCGGGCTTACTTAGCTTTCGAGCTAATGCAGAGAATTTACTGGTTCTTACAGACTACAGGTAATATGTTTGAGTCACTGCTAACAAATCTCTAAAGCATTCAATAACGATTTGCTGTACAAATTCATTCAGTAAAAGTATATACATGCTAGTCAGATTTACCAGGCTTCTAAGGTAAAGCTTTAACTATAATCTCTTTTAAGATCTTACTGATAGAGAGTTGAATTCTACTAGTAAGGATGATAACTATTTTCCTTCATGATAGCAAGATTAAGTATCCCCATGGAGTACTGAACCATTTGATGTGTCTACTGAATGCAAGTATAAAAGTAAATAAATGTTTCTTATCCAGCACAGTAAGTATAACTGGGTTACCACATCAACATCTAATTCTACTTATCCATAGTTACTGCAACATGCCAAGTTTAGATTTGCAACTGCAATTGTAAAGAATATGGTAGTTTAAGTATCAACATATACTTTTCTTACTTCAAGCATTTACCAAGTTTATTGCATGATACAAGTCTTCCTTTACTACTTTGAGGATCTGCATTGTTTTGGAATACTACTTCTATTGTCATGATCGAAGTTTGTATGGAAATAAAACCTTCTAAAATCATTCCTAGGTTTATTATACTCATGATTAGAATATTGTTTCTATTCTAAAGTCAAAGGTTTGTTAGTAATATTACGGAACATTTTCATACTTATTATACTCAAATGCCAATTACGATGTTCTTGTCCATACTATCAAGCCAAAAATGCTGAGTTTTCTCAAGCTATCAGTCAGATATTGACTTATAATATCTTCTATAACCCTTGGGCTTGAATTTGATAAAAATCTATTTCTCACCATGAAAATGGTTCTAAGACTACTAACAGGATATCATTCTACTAGAAAGTGTTCAAGAGTAAACCATAATCGAAATTTGCATAGTTTGTTTACTATACTATTATAAACTTTTATAATTTTATAATGTTATGCCTTTTATCTTCAGTTGTAAACTAGGGCAATTTGTAATATGAAGCAAATTCATTAACAAATTATGCCATGGTAATTAACCTTACTTCTTTGCTTTATACATCATTACTACCAAAACAACTCTCCAAACCTAAGTGTATGAGACCAATGATAAACAAAATATATAATGCAATGTTTTATAAGCATTATTCTAACTATCATACGTAATTATATGAGACTAACGATAATCCAAATCTTTAAGTTTGATAAACATTAATCCATAGCTTATATGCCTGATTGTGTAATGCAGGTGATTTGACTATAGAGTATCGAACCCTATGGAATCCCTGCATTATGATTTGGTTTGAAATCATTGGAAAATCCTGTCGTGGAACTATAGAGTTCCCACCCACTGCATGCAAATAATTTAAGGGGTTACGTGGGCTCGTCTCCACCATGCACTGGCGTTATAAAAGCGTTTGACTTAACCCTAAACATCATTCTTCCGCTGCCTTAGGGCCTCCGGCCGCTCTGTAGAACCTTCTGGTCCGTTCCACTGCTTGCACTGCCTGATAACATTTCCTAAGCTGGTTCAGTTCCTCGTGGACTTACCCACTGCGCTGAGAGGAGGATTACTGTGTCGAGAAGCCTACTGTCAGTGCTGAATGGTGTTTGTTTTATTTAGGGTTTTTCCCTTGGCATCTATTGCCCAAACTCATTACTGTGTAAGCCATCACCTTAGCTTAGTGTTGCGCATCCTCCTCCATTGTGACAGGTTACCTTCCTCTCCAGCGAGCTCCTTCTTCTCTGCAGTAATGAAGGGTTTACCTATCTTCCTTCTAGTGGTTGTTTTGCTGTTCTTCGGTGGCCGCATTTCTATCAAACTCTAAGGTATGTGTTACCACCTAAGTTGTACTTAGTGGTTTTTATCAAGTGAGCCCCGTGAACCAAATAGGGCTAACTTGTTCGGACTTCAAAAAGACCTTTGGAAGTACTTTTGGGAAGTGCTTGTTGTACTATATCACATGTTCATACCCCATGAGGGAATTGTAATAAATGTTCTAGCATGATAGTGTATGTAAAAGACTTGGTCTCTTAGAATTTATTTGTCAATCCGATCAGCCCAAGGTGTTTTTTTCCCTTGGTTATTATTGGTTGTTGAACAAACGACTGATAATTTCTGAGTTTTTCACTCCATACCTCCAAAGTTGGGGTGGTCGGCTTGGCATTTAGGCCTATTGAGGTTATTAGAGTCTATGTGTCAATGTATAAGCATGATAGACATCATTTTTGAGTCATATGAACATGTCTAAGTCCCCCTAGGTGTTTTTCAATTTTTCAATTTTTCAGTTTTTTCATTGTTTTTTTATTAAATTTTAATTTTTCCAAAACTTAGGCTATTTTTTAATAGTTTAATTGGAAAAATTGATTTTTTAATAAAAGTGGGCCAAATAATCGGTTTCAGTCATGTAGGTGCTCATTTTCAAGCTAAGATCACCATGTAAACCCATGGACCCACTATTTCCTATTTTTGAGTGATTTTCCATCACTCAGGTCAGAAAGCCCCAGAAATCAATTATTGATTATTTTAATTAATAAATTGATGAATAATGGAGCAAATCCAAAATCAATAAATCAATGGATTCTCAGCCAATTTGATTGAAATCAGTCAGATCTGAAGCAGATTGACTGAATCTGACAAATCCTTGACTGAAGGAGGTCATCAAATCAGATCCAGAGTTGATCTTGAGCATCCTTTATGGGGAATTTCACCCTCTCTCTCTCCTCAACACGTTTTTGGCTCAATTAGATGATTTTTGGTGGATTCTTCAGTCAACAGGTTGAGGTGTCAGTCAGATCAGCCCCCTGATTGACAGTTGCACTTAGTGAGACTTAGATCTGGCTCAGCTAGACACAGATCAGGCATTGATGGACTCTCCATCAGTTGATTTCACTTGATTCCATGAGTAATTGCACCCCCCTTGGGCTAGATGGCTTGCAAATTGTATAAATCAAGGCACAACCTCCTCTTCCAAGCTAGTTAGAACTGGGATTGAGGTGCTACTGCTATTGTATTGTTGTAATTCTCATTTGAAATAAAGAAAAGCTTTGGAGGCAATACGGTGTGGTGCCATTACATGTGTGGATGATTATTGCCATTGTTTTACTGAGGTAACATGTATCTGTGGTCATTTTTTGCTATTTTCTTGTAGATCTGTGGTTAAGATTGGTAATTAGCTTATTACAATATTGATAGGAAAGGTGTTGTTCAATAAGTTTATTGGCTGTCACTCTCCTTTGATGCATGTTTAGAGTTCTAGATTTAGCATGTCCTATAAGCTTATATGCATGTTATCTTGAATCTCTTTGTATGTACTAATCAGATCTCACAAGTTTCTTGGCAAGTTCTTTAATTTCAGCTGAGTTGCAGGTTCACACTTTGGAGAGGATGTTGATCTAGTTTTCTTATTCATTCTCTTCAAAAAATTTCAAAGGCATAGTCCCTCGGCATTCCACCTGAAAGCTCTACTGTGGATCTTCAAGGAAACCAACACTCTTTCTCTCTCTTCCTCCTTTAAAAATTATTAAACTTTCCTCAAGATGGTTACTTTAAGGTTTCTTTTTAAATCTGATCTATATCATAAAGAAAAGCATACATAGATATAATTATCAAGGTCCCTTCAATTTTCTATATCTTAGTTTCATTGTGCACATAAAGTTCAAATTCAACAGATCTAGCTAAAATTGCCTTAGTTTCGCAAGTAGTTTATTGAAAAATTCATAGCTTGCTGTTAAGGTAGTTTCATTTGCTGTTAAATAATTTCAATATTATGCAATATTAGTGCTTTTAATTCGCTGCACAAACATCAGGCCAAGATCCCAAGGAAAACTTGCCTTCCTTGGTTCCCTTTTCGTCGGTTTAGCGAGTTTAATTTCATTAATTTTTTGAGATAAAGTAGGCTGACCCAAAGGCAATATTAAAGTGATTTGGGGAATTTGTTATTCTAATTCACTTGCTGTCATTTAGTAGGTCTGACAGAGAAGAAAAGAATCTGCTGTCCAAAGTGGCTTTTCGAGCGCTCAAATCCCCCCAGGGTGCTATCTTTTGTCACATATTTTGTAATTATTTTGCATAAACTGTAATATCTTGGTTTCATCCTGTATAAGGAACAAAAAAGCTCTGTTTTATCAGTGCTTTGATATGGTAACCTCTGTAATAAAATCATCCTTTGAATAGGCTCTTTCGAGCCCATTCCCCATCCCCCCTGGGGGGATTCGCGTCGGTGCCTTTTTTGTCTTTTTCTGCTTATTTCCTTTTACTATAATTTATATGATTGGTAGGGTAGTATATTCTATCTTTTTGTTAATTCCATATTCCATATCTTATTTTCAAAAGTAATCATAATACTTACCCCACGATTTCCCGAGTGACCCGCAAGGGGAAAGAGATTCGTGGTAGGATTAATCAGAAAACCGCATTTGTGTAATTGTGTTATTTTCTCATCTTTTGTTTATCAGAATTTTAAAATTAACCCCTCCTTGATTCCCCAATTGAGATCCACTTGGATCGAAAGAGGTTCTTGGAGGCTTTTCTTTTAAGCAAGAACACATCTTTTAAAAACTTATTAAAATTTACAAGACTCCAGTGTGTATGCTCTGCGCTTGGCTGCAGTTCGTCCGATCAGTCAAGCTGTATCAAAATCACTTGGGTGACTAGCATAATTAGGACTCACCTTCCCTAATTAACAAACCATCAGGTTAAAATCCAACACCTCGATTAAACCTTTACGGTGACAAAATACCCAAAGGAAGCGGGAACCTACTGAAAAATGACCTCGGGGCACCGATCTCTGTCACACCCTAACGGGTGCATTACGAACACAGCCCTAGAGACTCCATTTTAGCCCACATATTCCTTGCGGGTAGCCGTATAGGCTTTGTTTTGGACATACTCCAAGTACTCTCGGGTATATCTGGAGTCCCCTTTAATCCTAATTTAAACAACTCATACTCCAATTTTAACTTAAAACATACCAAGATGCAATCGCAAAACATTTATTCCAAACACATGCAAGCACACTAATCTCTTTTGACTCCATTTTTAAGGCATTGGTCTTTTATGCTTCATATATATATTGTGTATCAACTTTGTGCTTTCGTGTGTATCTTCGTATCTTGTCATCTTGAATGCTTATAGTTAAAATATTCAAACTCCTAAATAACTGATTCAGTACAACATCATTACACTAAGAATTCATCCTTAGTAACTTTATAGGGTCTACCCCCCTTGGCTTCGTTAGGAGTTGAGCCTAAACGGAGGAGTCAAGAACAAGGTGACAGCCTTGACTCGAGACTTTCCCCCAAGGACACACCGAGTGGCTTGAAGATTTCTGCCACGTGATCCAGGTGTGTGAAAAGGATGCAACACTTTTTGGTGCCGTTGCCGGGGATAAATCTTTTTATTCCCGAGTATGACTTGGCTTAACTTTTTTCTAAACAACTAAAATGATAAAAGAAACTTTTGATTGATATAGTCTTTAAAAAACATAAAAATTAAAACTCGATGCATCTGGCGACTCCACTGTCTAACATCCCTTCAAGAATTTCTACCTGAAGAAACCGTCAACAATTATTCAATCCTCTCCCTGATCCCGAAAGGTTTATTAGGGAAAGATTGAATAGGAAGACTTCTTGTAGAAACCTTGAGGATTTAGGAGACCAATCCATCTCAGATATCCATCACATTTTTGTAGAGAGTCATGTTCACTAATCTCAAGAAATGATGGAATTTTACAAACCCCTTGACTTTTCTCAGATAGTAGGTGCTCCTCATAACATTCCGAAAGATGCTATCAAGAAGCTCCCCCAATTCGAGGGAAATAATGCTACCACTGCGAGGACTTATCTCCGAAAGTTTGAAAGGCACCTAGTCAGTTACTGTGATGATGTTGCATCTAGCCATGAAGATATCAAAATGAAGCTCTTTGCTTTATCCTTAGAGGATGATGCTGCGGAATGGTATGAACACCTTGGTGATGATTCATATAAAACCCTTATGAATTCCTCGCAAGTTTTAAGAAGAGATGGGGGGAAAATAAAGAACCAAGACATTTGCTTGCTGCCCTTCGTAATATAAAGAAGATGGAGAGTGAAACCATGGATGAATTTAATACTAAGTTCAGGCGTGTGGTTGCGGACTTCCCTAGAGACATCAAGCCAAGCGATGCCTCCATCTTGATATATTACATCGAAGATTTCACTGGTGATTTGAGATACCAATTAAGGGATAAAGATCCGATCGATCTAAAAACTGCTCAAGATATGGCCGAGAAAATAGAAAGGAATATGCAATCTTCGGGCAAGTCCAACATTCCGGGTTACACTAGGGGAAACACTTCATACAACGAAGAAAAGGGAAAAGAATTTTAATCAGAGGAAAAGACAACCTCTAAAGACCCCATGGAAAAAATAGCTAGCATGCTTGAAAAAGTGAAGACTGATCAGGACCAATTCATGACAAAAATGCAAAATAGAATGGTCACATGGGAGAGATAACGGACCTAGGAATTTTGAGCCAAAACAGAATCAAGTGTG
>LPNX010079381.1:292936-324614 GCA_001517045.1 Pseudotsuga menziesii | reverse complement strand
GAGCTGCTTGGGGCTTATACAGTGAATTATCATCCGATAAGCCTTGATGATCAGTATGATGGTGTAGTCAACCTGCCTCATCATTCCAATTTGTACATCAGCCCTATCCAGTCTTGGATAGAAGCATCCTGTGCAAGCACTTACCAGTTTGGGAGGAGGTTTGACTACATTATTCATGCCTATGATTTCCCATCCATCCCGCCCCTTCTGGATCATCACGCAGGTTTGCATTTTCTGAATAAAGTATCCTTACTTTGGCTGGTAACCAAAGACAAGGAAACACATTTTTATGTCAATAAAATGCTTAGGTGGTTACATTGGATTTCTGATTACACTTAACCCTTTTTATATCATGCTTAGAGTAGGAAAATAAGCTCTTTGAAAGAGAGCATTTACTTTCTACATTTTTATTTTTAGCTATAATAAAACTTTGCTTCTTTTAGTTAGTTACATCTATTTTATTTAAATAAATCAGCTTAATGGTTCATTTGGTTTTTCATAAAACTTGTGCTACTGAGGTTTTTCTTGTCAAGTTGAGATGTTTTTGCAGGGTATATAAACCAGAGATTCTGGTGTTCTCGTATCCTCTCCTTGCCTTAAAGACCAGATCGAGCACACGTCCCACAGTTGGAGTCAGAATGTTACCACCTAAGTTGTATTTAGTGGTTTTTATCAAGTGAGCCCCGTGAACCGGATAGGGCTAACTTGTTCGGACTTCAAAAAGACCTTTGGAAGTACTTCTGGGAAGTGCTTGTTATACTATATCACATTATCATACCCCATGAGGGAATTGTAATAAATGTTCTAGCATGATAGTGTCTGTAAAATACTCGGTCTCTTAGACTTTATTTGTCAATTCGATCAGCCCAGGGTGTTTTTTTCCCTTGGTTATTATTGGTTGTTGAACAAATGACTGATAATTTCTGAGTTTTTCACTCCATACCTCCAAAGTTGGGGTGGTTGGATTGGCTTTTATGCCTATTGAGGTTATTAGAGTCTATGTGTCAATGTATAAGCATGATAGACATCATTTTTGAGTCATATGAACATGTCTAAGTCCCCCTAGGTGTTTTTCAATTTTTCAGTTTTTTCAGTGTTTTTTTACTAAATTTTAATTTTTCCAAAATTTAGGCTATTTTTTAATAGTTTAATTGGAAAAATTGATTTTGTAATAAAAGTGGGCCAAATAATCGGTTTCAGTCATGTAGGTGCTCATTTTCAAGCTAAGAGCACCATGTAAACCCATGGACCCACTATTTCCTAGTTTTGAGTGATTTTCCATCACTCAGGTCAGAAAGCCCCAAAAATCAATTATTGATTATTTTAATTAATAAATTGATGAATAATGGAGCAAATCCAAAATCAATAAATCAATGGATTCTCAGCCGATTTGATTGAAATCAGTCAGATCTGAAGCAGATTGACTGAATCTGACAAATCCTTGACTGAAGGAGGTGATCAAATCAGATCCAGAGTTGATCTTGAGCATCCTTTATGGGGAATTTCGCCCTCTCTCTCTCCTCAACACGTTTTTGGCTCAACTGGATGATTTTTGGTGGATTCTTCAATCAACAGGTTGAGGTGTCAGTCAGATCAGCCCCCCGATTGATAGTTGCACTCAGTGAGACTTAGATCTGGCTCAGCTGGACACAGATCAGGCATTGATGGACTCTCCATCAGTTGATTTCACTTGATTCCATAAGTAATTGCGCCCCCCCTGGGCTAGATGGCCTGCAAATTGTATAAATCAAGGCACAACCTCCTCTTCCAAGCTAGTTAGAACTGGGATTGAGGTGCTGCTGCTATTGTATTGTTGTAATTCTCATTTGAAATAAAGAAAAGCTTTGGAGGCAATACGGTGTGGTGCCATTACATGTGTGGATGATTATTGCCATTGTTTTACTGAGGTAATCTGTATCTCTGGTCATTTTTTGCTATTTTCTTGTAGATCTGTGGTTAAGATTGGTAATTGGCTTATTACAATCTTGATAGGAAAGATGTTGTTCAATAAGTTTATTGGCTGTCACTCTCCTTTGATGCATGTTTAGATTTCTAGATTTAGCATGTCCTATAAGCTTATATGCATGTTATCTTGAATCTCTTTGTATGTACTAATCAGATCTCACAAGTTTCTTGGCAAGTTCTTTGGTTTCAGCTGAGTTGTAGGTTCACACTTTGGGGAGGATGCTGATCTAGTTTGATTTTTCATTCTCTTCAAAACATTTCAAAGGCATAGTCCCTCGGCATTCCACCTGAAAGCTCTACTGTGGATCTTCAAGGAAACCAACACTCTTTCTCTCTCTTCCTCCTTTAAAAATTATTAAACTTTCCTCAAGCTGGTTACTATAAGGTTTCTTTTTAAATATGATCTATATCATAAATAAAAGCATACATAGATCTAATTATCAAGGTCCCTTCAATTTTCTATATCTTAGTTTCATTGTGCACATAAAGTTCAAATTCAAGACATCTAGCTAAAATTGCCTTAGTTTCGCAAGTAGTTTATTGAAAAATTCATAGCTTGCTGTTAAGGTAGTTTCATTTGCTGTTCAATAATTTCAATATTCTGCAATATCAGTGCTATTAATTGGCTGCACAAACAGCAGGCCAAGATCCCAAGGAAAACTTGCCTTCCTTGGTTCCCTTTTCGTCGGATTAGCTAGTTTAATTTCATTAATTTTTTGAGATAAAGTAGGCTGACCCAAAGGTAATATTAAAGTGATTTGGGGAATTTGTTATTCTAATTCACTCGCTGTCATTTAGTAGGTCTGATAGAGAAGAAAAGAAGCTACTGTCCAAAGTGGCTTTTGGAGCGCTCAAATCCCCCCCAGGGGGCTCTTTTTTGTCACATAATTTGTAATTGTTTTGCATAAACTGTAATATCTTGGTTTCAGCCTGTATAAGGACCAAGAAAGCTTTTTTTTATTAGTGCTTTGATATGGTAACCTCTGTAATAAAATCATCCTTTGAATAGGCTCTTTCGAGCCCATTCCCCATCCCCCCTAGGGGGATTCACGCCGGTGTCTTTTTCGTCTTTTTCTGCTTATTTCCTTTTACTAGAATTTATCTGATTGGTAGGGTAGTATATTATATCTTGTTTTTTATTCCATATTCCATATCTTATTTTCAAAATTAATCATAATACTTACCCCACGATTTCCCGAGTGACCCACAAGGGGAAAGAGATTCGTGGTAGGATTAATCAGAAAACCGGATTTGTGTAGTTGTGTTATTTTATCATCTTTTGTTTATCAGCATTTTAAAATTAACCCCTCCTTGATTCCCCGATTGAGATCCACTTGGATCGAAAGAGGTTCTTGGAGGCTTTTCTTTTAATCAAGAACACATCTTTTAAAAACTTATTAAAATTTACAAGACTCCAGTGTGTATGCTCTGCACTTGGCTGCGGTTCGTCTGATCAGTCAAGCTGTATCAAAATCACTTGGGTGACTACCATAATTAGGACTCACCTTCCCTAATTAACAAACCATCAGGTGAAAATCCAACACCTCGATCAAACCTTTACGGTGGCAAAATACCCAAAGGAAGCGGGAACCTACTGAAAAGTGACTTCAGGGCGTCAATCTCTGTCACACTCTAACGGGTGCATTACGAACACAGCCCTAGAGACTCCATTTCAGCCCACATATTCCTTGTGGGTAGCCGTATAGGCTTTGTTTTGGACATACTCCAAGTACTCTCGGGTATATCTGGAGTCCCCCTTAAGCCTAATTTAAACAACTCATACTCCAATTTTAACTTAAAACATACCAAGATGCAATCGCAAAACATTTATTCCAAACACATGCAAGCACGCTGATCTCTTTTGACTCCATTTTTAAGGCACTGGTCTTTTCTGCTTCATATATATATTGTGTATCAACTTTGTGCTTTCGTGTGTATCTTCGTATCTCTTCATCTTGATTGCTTATAGTTAAAATATTCAAACTCCTAAATAACTGATTCAGTACAACATCATTACACTAAGAATTCATCCTTGGTAACTTAATAGGGTCTACCCCCCTTGGCTTCGTTAGGAGTTGAGCCTAAACGGAGGAGTCAAGAACAAGGTGACAGCCTTGACTTGAGACTTGCCCCCAAGGACACACCGAGTGGCTTGAAGATTTCTGCCACGTGATCCAGGTGTGTGAAAAGGATGCAACAGTATGTACAAATTTTTCTTTGGATTTCTATTTAAAATATTAGCTTAACATTCACATTTTTATAAGGTTTTAATATTAAACTGCTCCTTCACTGCAGGGTCGGACTCCTCCTCATGGCGTGGATGGTGCAAGACTTCGACAGTTGGCTTTCCCCGGTAAGCCTGGTTTTATCCATGGTGTTCCCTCCTTGCTGGTTCTTAGGGAAGTTAAGGGTTTGGTTTCGTGAAGTACATCTCTTGTTGTTACTTTGGTTCATTTGGTGAACCCTAGCACTTTTAAAAGAGTTCGGCGCTTCGTTTATTATGGAATCTTGGCTGAAGCCGGGACTGCCGGTTTTGGGTCTTGTTTGAAAATTGTGTAAAGCATGCAAAAAGATGTATTACTATTTGTATATGCTGTAAGTTTTACTTTAATGTAAATGATACTGGCAGTCGTGAGGTGCCAAGGAGATAAACTCCAACCTCAGTACATACTTTTAAATTTTTGTCAGGGTATATCCTGAGCTTGCAGCTATGTGCTGTCCATGCTACTTTTCTTAAATAAATATTATGTTACTGTACAGTTTTAAATCCATTACTGTTTAAATTTTGGCTTAATAATCTTATATGTCTTCGTTACATTGGGTTCCTGTGAATTTGATAAAATACTTGGTATATTTTAAGTTATTTATTCGCGGTACTTGCTGGTAGGTTTTTACTGCATTTTAATAATATACAGGGTTAATTATTTTATAAAATGTTATAAGAGTTATACTTCACAAACTAAATAATCTTGAGGTTCTAAATGATATTTAAAAGTCATTCATTGTATCACCAAGCTTATAGGTTTTTATACTGAAATTCCTGCTAATCAGAAGAGATAAGATATTACTGTAATTTTTAATGCATAATTTATACCTTTCAAATTTAAGTAAAGTCTTTATACTCATTATATTTTAATAATTCCCTCAAGTATTATTTATTTACTTTATAATACACAGAGTATAAATAGAGTATAAATAGTTTATTTATACATAGTCCTTATTTATTTATACATAAAGTATAAATATTTTAAGTTTGCAATTATAATAATAAAAATATTACCTTAAGTGTTACATTAGTAATACTGCTATATTGTATGTAATATACGTTTGTTGTCATTAATACAATAAAGATATTATCTCTTTTATGAGTACTAATGTTTCCATGATTACTATTTAATTTAAATGATAACATTCTATTATTTAATTAGTTTATCTGTTTATTTATGATGCATGTGTACATTTATTTACCATCTATGAGATAAGGTAATAGTTCTGTAATCTATTTGAGCTCAGTCGATATAAAAGAAAATTTAATAATTTATAACTACATCCTTAACCATAAATAGAGACTAACACAACTAGGTTTTAACTGCAGAATCTAAACAATATTCAATTACTTCTACTATCAATATTTGTCTTTTCAGCATGAAGAAGTTAGATTCTTTCAAACTGGAAGAAAAACAATTATAAAGTTTAAACAGTAGATACACTTAGTCTATCTTTTTCTTAGCACAACTATTACATTCGTCTAAAATAATAGGATTACTGAGAATGATATACTATTCGAGGAAATAGTTTTTATCTATGTGCATAAACGGTTGTCAGTAAAACAAATAATGTCTTCCGAAGTTAAGTAAAGAAACAATCTACTATTCTACCATCTCATCATACTATCTGTTTATAATTTTTACCCCTGTGCTGGACTACGGTTTGGTAAAAACTAGATGTGGAAAAACACAGTGGTCTTTAGTTTTGATCAACCGATTCTATTACTGATAAGCTAAAACACTCTCATAAATAAACCATTTAGTAACTACTAACATATCATCCAACCATTCACAGTTACTAAAAACAAAGATAGTTAGGTGACAGAACCTGCTTAAGTTTTGGACAACAACAGCAATGGGAGGCCGTTTCCCCCTACCAATTCCTCGAGAGTGCTCAAACAGTGACTCCTCAGGACCCCCGAGCTTGCTCTAGTCTCCCTGGCTGGAACTAGATGCAGCAAAAAGTCAGATACCAGTATTCAAACTCAGTATTACTCCAGAACTTAACAGTAAGTTCTCCCAGCTCACAAGCTCTAATAATCAAGTTACTATAACATTCCTCTCAAAACAACTTCCTTACTATTTTTTCCTCTTTCCTCAATGAATTTCTTGAATAACATTCACCTGAATGAATTCTCTCTGGAAAATATCTGAGCAGCCTCAGCTCTCTTCATTAAGTACTTTTAAAAGATTGCCTAGGTCTTTTTTGGGTTATTTGTCATTTAATGAGCCACCTGCTCTGATCCCATTTTCTTGGGGGATCATGACCCCAAATATAGGGAAGTTGCCACCTGCAACTTAGGAAGTGTTTGAGGATGCTGCCACTTGTCTTTTGCCCTCCACCTATTTCCATCCACCAGTTTGATCAGTAACCTCCTTTTAACAGCTCTCCCATGCTGTTGTCTCCACAATTTATTTATTAATAATAAAATATTATGAATTACATTCCACTTCTGTTGACTCTGCTGAGTCATCAGTTCCTACTTAGCATTAATTTTAACATAATGTTTCAGGAATATAATAAAACAATTAACATTATTTTACAAAATTGGGGTATGTGATAGGGAGTATGTCAGTAATGAGTTGCTGCACATATGCTCCCAAAGTGGTATTCATGTCCAACATTCAATTCCCTACACTCCGCAACAGAACGGAGTAGCGGAAAGGAAGAATCGATCTCTCAAAGAGCTGACCACTTGTATGTTGGAATCCAAGAAGCTTGCTAAAAATTTGTGGGCTAAGGCCATGCATGCTGTAGCATACATTCAGAACAGGGTGCCACACTCATTTGTGAAAGCGAAGACTCCTTTCGAAGCATACTTTGGACACAAGCCGGATGTGTCAAATCTAAGGGTATTTGGGTCTACTTCATGGGCCCAGATTCTGCTTGATAAAAGAAGGGCCTTACAACCGCAAAGCATAGAATGTCTGTTTATTGGGTATCCTAATGAATATAAAGGTTTCAAGCTGCTGGATATCAATACCAAATAGATCATCATCGAGAGAAGTGTCAAGTTCGATGAGCCTCTTCAGGAGGTGGGACTAGTGAAGGAGAAAACTACTCAATTTGCTTCCTACTGTACTAGATATTTGGATGATGAAATTGTGGGTGATGACCCTAATTTGGATCCTATGATTTCTGATATTAGTGTGCAACAATCATCAGATGCTGAATTAGAACCTGAAGTCCAAAATCATTTTCCTACAGGGGCCCGATAGACACTCTCCTCCGCAGGAGACAACATTGGAAATCTGGATGATCTAAGGAGAACCCGGTCTGATTTCCAAATAGCAGGTATTGCACTCTCTTGTCCTGATAATTTGCTGTCAAAAACTTGTTATTTGATGATTAGTTCAGATCCAAAATCCTACTATCATACTTGGAAGGATCCGAGATGGCAAGTTGCCATGGATGAAGAGATGAATTCTCTTCAGAAAAACAATACTTGGGAGCTAGTTTCTCTTCCTCTGGGAAGGAAATTGGTTCAATGTAAGTGGGTGTGTCGGACCAACGTTGTTGCTGATGGAAGCACCTGCAAATATAAGGCAAGAGTGGTGGCAAAAGGTTTCTCTCAGGTCCAAGGTGTGGACTACCATGAGACCTTTGCACCGGTTGCAAAAATGGACTCCATTCGCCTTATTTTGGCAATTTTAGCATCCAAGCACTGGGAAGTGTATTAAATGGATATTAAGTCAACATTTCTGCATGGATATTTTCATGATGAGATATGCATGAAGTAGCATGAAGGATATATCACTGATCCATCTTTGTTTTTCAAGCTAAAGAAGTCACTATACGGGTTAAAACAGGCCTCAAGAGAGTGGTATTCCAAGATGGATGCCTTCCTTCTCTCGCAAAAATTTCAAAGGTGTAGATCAGATCCAAATGTGTATTTACAGCAGTCTAATGGTAATCTAATTATCATTGTTTTATATGTTGATGACTTACTGATCACAGGTAGCACAGTTGCCTCCATTTCATCCATCAAAACTGCTCTCCACAATGCCTTTGAAATGAGTGATTTGGGGCTTCTAAAACAAATTTTTGGGGCTCGAAATTGAGCAAAATTTTGATGGAATTATGGTCACTCAGTCCAAATACATTTTAGACCTGTTAGTCAAGTTTAACATGGCTGATTGTAGGCCTACACCATTCCCTTTCCTTTCAGGGATCATACTTGAAGAAGGAAAAATCACACCTCCCATGGACTGCACTATCTATCAACACCTGATTGGTAGCTTGTTGTACTTGACACATTCTCGACATGATATTTCTTATGCCATGAATGCTGTATCAAGATATATGCAGTAGCCTCATGATATTCATTGGAAGGAGGTCAAGAGGATCCTCCAGTATATTCATGGAACCAGGACCTACAACATTCACTATGCTACATTCTCCGAGCTATAGCTGGTTGGATACACAGATTCCGATTGGGCAAGTGATTCTATTGATTGGAAGTCTACTTTCGGATATGTATTCATGTTTGGTGGTGGCCCCATCTGCTGGTCAAGAAAAAAGCAGGCTTCCATAGCACTATCTTCAACAGAGGTCGAGTATCGATGAGTAGTGAATGCTTGCATCCAAGCAGTTTGGTTGCAAGGCATTCTATCAGAGTTTGATCTTGGTAGTACTTTGTCCACTGTCCTCTTTTGTGACAATCAAAGTGCTATTAATATTTCCACAGATCCAGTTACCAGAAAGAAGACCAAGCATGTAGAAATTCACATGTACTATATCAGGGGGCTAGTGCATGACAGGACCATCATTCAGTAAGACTGCCCGGCTGATGAGCAGATTGCAGACATCTTCACTAAGAGCTTTTCAAAAAAGAAGTTCACTTACCTATGTTCATTGTTAGGGGTGAGTTCATCAGGGTGATTCAGACTACTTTCAGTGTTCAGCTTGAGGGGGGGTTTTTTCCATTGGGTTTTTTCTCTTTTCCTCACTTAGTTTGTTTTGAGCATTGTTTCAGTTTCAACATTGTACAGGGTGACCTATGGCCTTAGTTGTTGGGGCCCTAACATTTTTATGCATTTATGTTTTTTACTCCTCCTGAGTATAGCTTAAGGGGGGGTGTTGGAGACATTTACCACCATACACACTCTTTTTGATGAAATTGTCCTAATTAAACCACTATCCTAAGTATTATTGACATAAATTGACATCGGTGGAGCATTAATTGACATCATCCAGTCACACCCATGCCTACCTTCAGTCAAGGAGGCTAACTTAGCCTTCTCCTACAATCGGGGAGGCTAACTGGAGCACTCCAGGGGTGATCTAAGTGATATTAATGCACCTAATTGCTAACTGATGGTTACAATCAGTTAAACAGGGAAGTGAAGGAACCTCCTTTCATTTAATTGATTATTTAATGATTAATTAATGAACTGGAGTCAACAGGGGTGCCTCCACCAACTTCTAATGTTTAGTTCAACTTTAGTTAACCTCATCGAGGTTCATTGGAGTCATTGAAGTGCTAGCACTTGATGGTTGGCTTGCTATGACATGCGTCTAATCTCTTTCAGTTGAGACTTAGTCATTTATTGCACTCTGACTTCTGTTAGGGCTCAGTTGAGTCGATTAGGGTTTTGATCAGTGGTTAACTGGAGTGTTGACTAGTGCTTACATTCAATTAAGCTAGGCTCATTCATTCAATTCAAATGACCTCCTTGAGGATTCGAATTGTTTATTCATTCATGCTTGTAGCATGACATTGTATTGTATTATCATTCTTTCATCTGATTATACAGAGCTGCTACTCATTCTATAGACCGATTACACCATTTCATGAGTTATTTGCTGAATAATTTTTTATGAGACTAATGTTTAATCCCTAGATCAATGTGCAAGATTAATAAAACCCTCGTCCAAACTGCCAATTCCAACATTAACTAGATTAGATATCATGGTTTTTAATAATTATTATTATTTTAAAAAAATAACTTTTTAATTAGATATCATGGCTTTTAATAATTATTATTAGTTTTAAAAAATAACTTTTTCTTAAAATAATGATAAATCATTAAAAATTAAAGTATTACTTTATACGTATATTCATACCTTTTTACCCATAAAGCTTTTTAATGATTATGTGAATTCAATTGGAAAATTTAAGTCTAGTGAAGACAAAAAGAGAATTAAATTTTGACTATGTAAAACTTGGGTTATTTGTTTATTTCTACGAGCCACCATGCTTCCCGAGCTCAAAACCAAATGCCAAAGCTCGCCCTCGCCAAGTCCTTGCCTCCATGACTTATGCATTATGTGTCGCTATGGCACTAAAACGTTTGGAAAAAGGAGTTTTCCTATGATAGATTTGGGATATATTTTATGGATTTAAAATTAAGGTGCCCAATTGCAAATGCCAAGCAACAAGTGCACTAAATGTTTAAATAAACGCTGAAGGAAGTGGTGTCAAGCCCAAGTTCAAGTCACCTGGAACGCTAAAGGTGAGCTCACAAGCCAGCAAGCTTCGGTCCACATGAGAACCACTCGGTTATAGATCTTTTGCTATTTGCATGTGGAATAGTCATTGCAGAATACAAAAATAATTTTTGTAGGACGTTGGTTCACATTCTTGTGTTCATTCCGTCCTTCTACAAAGCTTTTACATTGTTGCGTTCATCATATGACAAATACCCAAGTCACCAGGTGCGTCCAGACAGAGTTAAACAACTCTAACCTGTAGATGTTAAGATTGAGTGTGTGTTTAAGGATTTCATCCACAACTTTAATCGCATTCATGGTTACAATAAACAAGCTCAGGTTCAACGCCTAAAACTCAATTCGGTGCTGAAGAATGATGAGTCTTCAAGTACACCATCCCGTTCCCATAAAATATGACAAGGCATTTCGAGTTTGAAGATTTAAAACTACAAGTAAGCAGGATCATATTTTGAAGGAAGAATATCAACATAATAAATCTTTATTTCCAGGTTAGTGACAAAGTAACAAGAGGCAGGGGTTCAACTTCAAATCAGCATTTGAAGTTTCAATTCCATAATTTAAGGAATTTAACAATTAAGTGGCAAGTTCTGATTCGAAGTTTCAATTCCATATTTTAAGGAATTCAACAATTAAGTGGCAGAGAACTTGGCGGGTTCAATATATAAAAGATTAATGCAGAATTCTCAAGAAAAAGATCAACATTCAGTTCGATAATCCAAGGAAGTCAATAAACATATGGCAATCAAAAGACTTTACCATAGAAGCAACAACTCCAGATTTGTTGCAAATGATTCGAGATTTTATTTTAATTGTTCCGAAAGGTTAGGGATAATTTAGATTGTATTTCCTTATATATAGAGAGAGAATTTGAATATTCAGAGTACACATGACATAACATTTGATAAGAATATTCAATCTATTATTCCATTTGAACATGAAAGCAGGCAGTTGGTCACAGATTTATTTCCAGCAGCTTGCAAACATGATTGACAGGTAGCAGATGAGGAGGCAAAGTTTATTTTGACTACATTTTCCAGATTTGAAGACGATTGTGTGATACCAACAACTTCTCTAAAACCAATTTCTTGGATTCGAATTATTAGCAGCTGCTTTTATCATGATTTCGATATAAATTTGATATTCTGTAATGTTAAAAGAAGGGAGGTTCCAGCCGAGAGGCTCTGTGAGATTGCAAGGGTCAAGTGTGTGTGATTGTAAGGGTAGAGAGTCATTAGTTTGAAAGATTCCTTTGAAGCCTATAAGTAGATTTTGACGATTATATTGAGGATGCAATATCTATTATGAGCCGCTTTGACTGATGATTGATTAATGCAGATACAGGTCAATGTTTTGATACGCTTTGACTGATGATTGATTAATGCAGATACAGGTCAATGTTTTGATGTAGTATTGTTATGATTTTTACAAATTATAGTGTTTCTATCATTTATGTATTTGCATTCCTTTTGTCCAGAATGTCTTTTTGCCTAAAAGTATTTTTATCTTGTGATATGTATCAACAGTTTGTTATCATATGGATAATTTTCGAAGTCGGCTCATGTATGGCTACTGTTTGTAGTCAATATAGCTTTATGTCATCCTTTTTATTGTTTCTTACCTTTACTTATCAATACCTATTTTATGCACGATTCGTGGTTATTTTTCCACCCTTTCAATTCCTTTTTTGTTATTACAAACGAATCCCATTCAAATCAATCAACCGTTACTTTCAACTTTAAGATGTGTTAAGCTTGACTCTCTTGTAGTCAAGGGTTAACTTTAGCACAAACATCTTTTGGCACCGTTGTCAGGGACAGATGTAAATGATCATCTTCCCTGGGAAGAACAACAATGATCAGATGCAGATCTTGATGGTAGACAGGGGCAGGACATCAGTTTGACTGCAATTTTCTACCTGACAAATCCAGCTTCATCTCATATAAATCTATTGGCGGCTTCACTGATTCGAAATGGACCAGCTTCTTTCTTAGAGGTATGAATTTTGTGATTTCTCAAAAATATATGGTTTTCCAAATCTTGTACCTAATAGAGAAGTATGGGAACATTACCTTCCAAAATTTAGAAAGAAAGAGTATGATCATCCTGGTGAGCATCGGTTGGAATTTCATAAATGTATGCATCGGTTGGGCATTATTCATGAAGATATCTTGCTCAAGATGTTTTGGTATTCACTAGAAGGGGAGGTTCAAGAATGGTGTATATCATTGTCTCGCTCCAGATATCTTCACTAAAGCAATTCCATGTTGCTTTTCATCATTATTGCAAATAAATTTTTCCAGTTGATTTCCTTCATCCAAAATGCTATTATGAATTTGATTTGTTGAGTAAAAGATTAGTTAGTCATATAGAGTATGCCCATGTTGAAGAATATGTTGCAGTAGATGATAATTTTCATGATGATCAAGAGGTTCATGATCTCCAAAGTGATACCCAGATTGAAGATACTTTTGGCATTATATCTAATATTCTAAATGGTCATGGAAACCAAGTTTTTTCTTTTCAGTATTCAAATGATAATGAGCAGATCGATATATCAACATGTGATAATTTTGAATCTAACCTACCGAAATACAATAAAGGAGATGGAAAGGAGTAGTTTTCTCAAAGAACACCACTGAAACCCCTCAGCTATGACAACACATGTGACATCCATGAACAAGAATGTGGACAACAATACTTAATGGAAAATATTGAGCAACAATTACATCTTTTAAATCAAAAGAAAACTATCAATTCCTCATCACCTCAAACCTCCATCCGTGATGAGTTCTTAATGCATGTATGGCCTTTTTCTCTTTGTTTACACCCATCCATTTTCTCAAACCCTCGTCCAAAGTTCCAATTCCAACGTTAACTAGATTGAGTATTATTGTTTTTAATAATTATTATTATTAAAAAAAATATTTTTTTCTTAAAATAATGATTTTTATTAAAAACTAAATTATTATTTTTTTTTTTTAGGAAGAAAAAGCATGTCCTTGTTATTCTTATTAGGAATCAAAGGGAATTGATAACACCCACCCAAGGCGAGTTACATTGTAAAGAATATAGCTAGTCAATAGAGAATCACATCCAGTCACAGCCAGGGGGAATGGCGTGCAATAGTAAGTGTTGTTCCCATCAGAAATCTATCTCATCATGCAAATGATCATACTCAATCAGACCTATCTATCATGAACCAAAAAGACCAGATCTGTGTTCCAAAAGAAACACTCATAAAATACAGAGTAAGTGACCAAAAGGGGAGAAAGGTCCCCAAAACATGGCTCAAAAGAGCTGGAAAGAGTCACAAGTGACCAAATGTTCACTTATAAATTCAGTAAAATAGTCGAGTCCCGGAGAGAATGTGAGTGTTGTTTTTGAAAGACGGTCTACAATCCAATTGTGTTCACGATAGATGTGATTGATGGTGAAATTCTGAAAGCTTGTAATAAGCTTTTGTGATTCCCTACACCAGTGAAAGAGATTTGGTGGGGAGAGAGCAGTAATTCCCTTAGCCCAATTGATGATGACCTATGAGTCACCGTATATATGGGATAGAGGGAGTCCCATCATTTGGGAGGAGTGCAAAAGGGCCCACAGGCCCAGAAGTTCTGCCTTAGTATTGGAGCCATATCCAACCCCCAGCACAAAATACAGACGGTGATTCTCATTAAGGAACAGGCAATATCCAATTCCCGATGCTGTAGTAGTAGATGCACCATCAAAGTAACCACAAGGGAAATTCATGGGCATTCTTTGCCCAATCAGTCTAGCCAATCTTAATTTCCTTCCCTTTTTTATAGGCCGAGAGGGAGTCAGTTGTGCAGCATTTAAAATCTGGTGAAAAACGCCTAGGATAGTCACCTTTTTTCCACCAAAAATAGCTCGGTTATGAGCTTTCCATATAGCCCATATCGTATGGTGAGGGATGAAGATGAAAGAAAAGCTGCGTGGATATGTGGAGACCCATAAATCAAAAAAATCAGAAATAGTGGCAACTTCAAGAGGTATATGCAGCTGCAGTTGGTCGCAGAGAAGCCCCAATACACATTTCCAAATCGGATAGCGAGAAAAGATGTGAAAAACAGTCTCTTCATTTGAAAAACACAAAGGACAAATACCTGGACCAGATTTCCCTCTTTTCTGTAAATTGTCCAAAGTGAGAATTTTGTTTCTCAATACGAGCCAGGTGAAACATCCAATTTTGCGTGGAAGGAGTCCCGACCAAAGAGAATTAAATAGACAGCTACCCAATTCTGGATTGAAAGACTTAACAATGCAATCATATACTTTATCTGCAGAGATCGTGCCATTTTCTTTATTATAATCCCATATCAACTTATCAAAATCAGATGATAAACGAATACCATTAAGATCCAGGTTCCTAGTAAAAGAGTTCCATATATTTTTCCAATCACCAACCAGATATAATTCTTCAGCCGAGTACCAGTAGTGATGAGCATCCGGTAAGATATTGCGGGCCTGAGCAAGTGTTTTAATATCCAAGTCTTCAAGATAAGTTCTCAATCCATCAGGAAAGTGGTGAGAGGTAGGATTACCTATCACTGGATCAATTCCTATCACTATATCATTGCCATTCCCTACCTGCCATGCAAGATGACACCCCATCCAGGGTAAGGTTTGAATAAACCCCCTCCAAATAGCAGAAATACCCCTCGTATTGAATATTTTATCTCAGATCCAAGAAATCACAGAGGACTGCTTCAAATATTTAGTGATGAGGACTCGATGCCAAAGACTATCATTGAAGAGGACTTTCCAGAAATTCCTGAGGCGAAGAGTAATGCTGAACCATTGGAGATTTTTAATTCCTCACCCTTCAAATTTTTTTGGCCAAGATAGATCAGACCAGCTGACTAGGTGATATTTATGAATATTCCCTGATGATTCCCATAAGAATGTGAAGGTGATGCTTCTAAGCTTGTGTAGAATAGAAACCGGTATTGGGGCGAGGCCCATCCAGTATACCGGAATATTGGAGAGAACAGACTGCACAAGGATTAACCTGCCTCCCAGAGAAAGAAACTTGTGTGTCCACAGACTGATTTTATTTTCAAATTTTTGTACCAACCAGTTCTATATCCCAAGGGTTTGATGACCAACCTGAGATATTTGAAGCCTGTAGTGATGGGGAGAATTTTATATGGGATGACTCTGGTAAGATTAAGGAGTTCCAAAGCTGGTACATTATTATGGAGAAGGAAAGATTTACTCAAACTGATAGACATTCCATAGGCTTTACAAAAGGTTTCAAGTATGACATCAAATGCAGCCCATTCCTGGAGAGTATCAGTGCCCATAAGAATAACATCATCCACAAAAAGTAGATGTGTCAGGGCAAGAGAGGAAGAGATTTGAATCCCTTGGACAAGTCCATGGTTCCGTGCATCAGCAATTAAAAGATTGAGTCCTTCAATGACTAGAATGAAAAGCAAGGGAGAAAGAGGACAGCCTTGACGAATACCCCTTGAGGCCAGAAAAAAATTTGTGGGGGTACCGTTGATCAGCACAGCAAAGGTAGCAGAGGAAAGACAACCCATAATCCAGTTGACAAATTGTAGGGGAGCACCTATCTGAATCAGTATAAGGCGAATAAAATTCCACTTAACCCTATCAAAGGCTTTAGTCAGATCTAGCTTGAGGATGAAAGCACAGAGGTTTTTGGATTTAATTGAGTGGAGAGATTCCTGGACAATTCCAATGGGGTCAACGATATGACGGTTTTTGAGGAACCCAAATTGTTCCTAAGAAATGTCGGAGTCCAGGAAAGGTTTGATTCTAACTGCAATAACTTTAGAGATAAGTTTGTACAGGAGATTACACAATGAGATGGGTCTAAAGTTAGCAAAAGTCTGCGGCTTGTCTCTTTTGGGAATAAGGGAAATGAAGGTGATATTCAGAGAAATGGGGATGTTCCCAGTGACTCTAGTGGAGTTGATAGCAGACAGAAGTTCCTTTCCCAGAAGATTGAAGAACTGCAAGTAGAACTCGATAGGCTAGCCATCTGGGCCTAGGCTTTTATCTTTTTTAAAAGATTTTAGTGCTAGTTCAATTTCCCCAAGAGTAACCTGACAGGTAAGATCAGTGGCTTTCTCAACTGGGATCAACCTGGGATAAAGAAGGATAACCTTGAGTTGTTGATGTATGCATGTCCCCCCATCATCTTTGAAAATATTAGCAAAATGTGATTCACCAAGGAGTTTGAGAGCAGTCTCATTCTCATAAATATTTCCTGCCTCATCTGATAGTGACCAAATCGTATTCTGGTTTCTCCGACCAGAGGCCATCATGTGAAAGTATTGCATATTCGAATCACCCTGCAATGCCCATTTTTTTCTACTTTTCAGTTGCCATGTGAGAAGAGAGTGGTTCAGGATCAATTTATTTTTTGATCTGAGTTGGGAAAGAAGAGCTATATCTCCCGAAGATAATATGCCATTGGAGGAACTAGCAAGGAGGGAGGTGATGGCTTGTTATATTTTGTATAAGTCCTCATCTATCCGGACTTGTTTGTCCTTGATCCAAATTTTGGCTTCATGTCTGAGAGTTCGAAGCTTGTGTTGAAGTGAGTCAAGATCCGAGACAGAGTCATCCAAGGAGAGGAGAGGCCATTTGGCAGATAACCAGTCAGTAAAAGCAGGGTCATTGAGCTAGGATCGATTAAAATTGAATGGGTAGTTAAAGGATGTTCTTTGCTTATTCCATTGCAGGATAATAGGGTAGTGGTCAGAAATATCCGAGTAGTGAGTACAAACCCTATGGATTCCCAAGGAGGGGATTAAGGAACCTGAGATAAAAAATATATCAAGTCTTTTGTTAATGCCCTCTGATCCAACACGACCATTACGCCACGTTGGTCCTACACACAGGGGAGCTAGATCCATCAAGCCAAGAGAATCAAACAGTGATAAGAAGTAACCCGAGAGGGGGTCAGGAGATGATTTATGTCCCCAAATCTCAGAAGAGTGTAGAGTGAGATTGATATCGCCACCAAGAATCAGATTGGGAGTGTTGAGGAAGCCACTTCTATGAGATTTTTCCTAGAAAGTTTCACGGTTTTTGAGGGACCATAAGTATTAAGGATAGAGATGGGATAGGAGATACCCCGGAAAGAAGCCTGAATCAGAAGTCCAACACAAGTTTGATAAGCTCGGCACCTGAATTTGTGGGGGTTCCAAGCTGAAAGGAGACTGCCAAAGAGGCCAGAGGCATCAATATCACAGAACTCCCAGGAGGGAAAGAGCTTAGAGAAATCCAGTAAGGCGGGGAAGGAGCTACACATGGTTTCCTGGAGAAGTACCATATTCGGGCTGAGTGAGTTGAAGAGAGAATGGAGGTAGTGAAGCTTGGCCTTTCCTCCAAAACCCCTTACGTTAAGAGAGACTATTTTCATGGAGCATCATGATGGGGAGACAAAGCTCTAAGTCCCCTAGGAGGAAAGTTACATGCAGCATCGTTTAAACGGACAGAGAGAGGGATATAGGGAGGGGAAGCAGAGGATAGATCCACCTGTGACTTGCACTTGTTTTCCTTTTTTTTCCTGGCCATGACATTGGCAAAACGTATGGAGTTCAATGGGAGAGTGTTGGGTGAGGTAGGAGTTGTAGCGATGAAAATAGAGAGATATTTTTTGAGGGAGGGATCGGAGAAGGATGGTGAGGTGGTAGGGCTAATAGGGAAGGGGGGAAGTGGAGGAGACATATCACGAGTCACTAATGGTGGAAACTCAACCAGCGAGGATAGTGAGGGCACAGGTAAATCCTGAGCAAGTGGAGTCTAGGACAGAGGTGACGAAACCATCGAGGGTTGTGGAAGGGAAGAGCAGTCCGCGTCCATAGTAGGTATACAAGAAGTGAGTGGACTCATGACCAGAGAGACAGATACAACAGGTGGGACATCTACCAGGGGAGAGGAGGATTGTACCCCCAAATCAATAAAAGGAGACCGCGAAGAATCAGGCTGAGGACCTTTTGTAGGAGACAAGATCAGCCCATAGATATCATTTAAATAAGAGGCTAAAATGAAATCAGTTTGAAAAGGAGAAGAAATTAGAGTACCTAGTGACGGGGTAGATAAACTGGTGTTTTTCAAAGCCTCAGCTATCTGGAGAATGTCAGAGCCTGAATCTTCATCAAACGAGCGAAGAGAGGGACAATGGTGCCGTAGATGTCCGGTCTCATGACATATACTGCACCTGAAAGGAATTCAGAGGTAATGAAGCTTCTGAATGATAAGACGTTCCCCACAGAGGATATCTACTTCTGCAGGTAAGCCCAGGGACACATCCAGCTCAACAAGGACTCTTGCTACCCTTTTATCAAAAGCAAGGAGGAATTCCGTCTCCATAGCCACAAACCACCCAATAGAGTTATCTATACCCTCCAACACATTTTTATTTCACAAGGGGAAAGGCAGGTGAGGAAGTAAAACCCATAAGTGTCGTTTTGTGATACTTTCTTTGAGAGGATCAAACCGACTATGCTAGCAGTCCAAAACCAGAGAACCAACCCCCATGCACCAGATTCCTCCCAGAATACGATTACAATGTGCCTCCTCAAGAAAGACGAAGACTATCCATCCTCTGGATAATAAGCTAATCGTTGGGACATAGTCAATCATGGGCTTCCAGTTTGCAGTAGCCCAATCCACCCATGCCAATTTATTCATTCGAGCATACTCTAAATGCCCAATCAGTGCACGGGAGTAGAGGGAGGTTACTCTGTCCATATAGATATCATGCCCAAGCACATAATGGTAGCGCCCCTCCTGGGCCTTGATACATTTCGTGTTCCTCTTCCGGTGGAAGCAGAGGGAAGGAGATTGTTCAGGCATGTTCGAGCTTCGTTGACTGTAACCCACCAAAGTAGGGCTCTAAATCCAGAGTGTCAACCACAGCAATACCCCAAGGGTGACGATGGGCCACAGGGGTCCAAAACATCCTTCTCCCTGAGAAGTCGATTCGTTGAAACAAAGTCAAACCCTTTGTGTAATAGCCACACCAGAAACCAAAGCCATCCCAGTAACCCTCGAAATGATGTATCCTTAACTCTATAGGTTAATCCCAAAATCCATCTATCAGACCAAAAAACTCCCATTCGAGGTGAAATGTGACGATGGTGAGTAACCACCGGTAAAACCGCGGAGGAATAAAGACTGATAATGACTGAGCACGTGAAACCCTAACCCCCGAAAAATGTGGGTTCCAGGGTCAACCAACACCCATGCAAAAGGACAGACATATAGGGTAAAATAAAAGAATGACACAAACCATGCAAAGGTGTCTGTACCCGACCAAGATACTACGCAGTCAGCCAAGTAACGATGCTCTTCCCACTTATTTTTACCCTTGGTTGGTACTAGTCCCCCAGTAAAGGGGAGGGACTCCAAGAGACTGACTGCACCAGACCACCCTGCAAACCAAAAATAAACCCCATACATAGGACCGGACAAGTAAGGGTTAACACCAAAATCCCAAACTAAAAGGGAGAGGACAGGTTCCAGAGCCGTGTTTGCCTATGGTAGTCATCCCTGAAGGAAGGTAAGGAGACGCCATGTGCAGCGCAGTCTACATCGTCCAGTCAATGAATACTGCTACGATTTCATTGCACTCATGAGTTCGATTGCAGCCAATCTAGAACATGAAATCACTTTTTTTTGTAATAAGGAGGACTTATTGACTAAAAGACCAAACTAAATTATTAGTTTATACATATATTCATACCTTTTAACCCATAAATATTTTTAACGATTATGTGAATTCAAAAGGAATACTTAATTTACGTGAAGACAAAAAGAGAATTAAAGTTTGACTATGTAAAACTTGTGGGTTATTTGTTTATATCTATGATTGATCTGAGCCATCATGCCTCCCAAGCTCAAAACCAAATGCCAAATCTCACCTTCCCTAAGTCCTTGCCTCCATTTCCTATGCATTATATGTTGCTATGGCACTATAACATTTGGAAAAAAGAATTTTCCTATTATAGATTTGGGATATATATTATGGATTTAAAATTAACATGCCCAGCTACGAATTCCAAGAAACAAGTGCACCAAATGTTGTGGTGTCAAACCCAAGTTCAAGTAACCTAGAACGTCGAAGGTGAGCTCACAAGCCAACAAGATTCGGTCCACATGAGCATAATATGCAGCACTCGTTGGTTGATGACGAGAACCACTTGGTTATAGATCTTTTTCTCTTTGCATGTGGAATAGTCATCACAGAATACAAAATTAAATTTTTGAGGATGTTGGTTCACATTTCTGTGTTCATTCTACTTGTCTACAAAGCTTTTACATTGTTGCATTCATCATATGAGAAATACCCAAGTCAACACGTGCGTCCAGGAAGAGTTAAAAAGATCCAACCTGTAGATGTTAAGATGAGTGTGTGTTAAAGGAGTTCATTCACCACTTTAATCAAATTCGTGGTTACAATAAACAAGCTTAGGCTCAACACTTAATACTCATTCTGGGACTGAAAGAATTGTCTTCAAGTGCACCTTCTTGTTCCCATAAAATATGACAAAGCATTATGAGTTTGAAGCTAGAAAACTACAAGCATGCGGGATCAGATTTTGAAGGTAGAATATCAACATAATAAATATTTATTTCCAGGTTAGTGATAGAGTATCCAAAGGCAAGGGATCAAATTCAAATCAACATTCGAAGTTTCAATTCTAGATTTTAAGGAATTTAACAATTAAGTGGCAGAGAACTTGGTGGGTTTAATATATAAAATATCAATGCATATTTTGACAAATTCTCAACTACAAGATCAGCATTCAGTTCTAGAATCTCAAGAAGTCAATAAACAGATGGAAATCAAAAGACTTTACCAAAGAANATATATATATATATATATATATAGAATTTGAATATTTAAAGGACACATGGAAAAACATTTGATAGGAATATTCAAAGTATTATTCTAGTTGAATATGAAAGCAGACGGTTGGTCAAAGATTTATTTCCAACACCTTGCAAACATGATTGATAGGTAGAATATGAGGAGGAAAAGTTTATTTTGACTACATTTTCTAGATTTGAAGACCATTACTCGATACCAATAGCTTATCTAAAATGAATTTCCTAGATTCGAATTATTAGCAGCTGATTTTATCATGACTTTGATATAAATTTGATAATTTGTAATGTTAAAAGAAGGGAGGTTCGAGCCGAGAGGTTATGTGAGATTGTAAGTTTCGAGTGTGTATTATTGTAAGGGTCCATATTCATTAGTATAAAATCTTATTTTTTATCCTGTAGTTATATTTTTAGGAATATATGTATATGTCCCAATTCAAAAATTCCCAAGAACAACAAAACTTTTGAAAAATTGCCTTGACTAGTTTTGACTCTGGGGTATTCGAATGGATCAAGAGGGTATCGAATTTAGTAGGGACTGATGTGGGGAGTTTTAGTAATATTTAATTAAATATCTGATAGTTTTATGATAGGTCATATACATCTTCAACTCTATTTGGGCATGATGGAAAAAAGAGAAAAAATACTAGCAATTTATGATGCAATCCCCTAGATTGTGGGAAAAAATGGCTCCCCAACTCCTATGCAACCCTCCAAAATTTCAGAAAATATTATGGGAATATAATTATACTTCATTTACAGTCATTTTTTGTGGTTAATAGTTCTTCAACAAAGGATTAAATCTTCATATTCGAATGCATAATTTCAGTCATATTTCCTTGAGGGAAATGACACACAAAAGCTCAACTTTGACTCATAAATGGTGCATCTAATGGTTCAGAATAGAGAAACATGAAAATATACCATTGAAATCATTTCAATAGTTGACTAACAACATATAAAATTTACCCAAGTTTCAATATACATCCGATATACAATCTCCATTGAAAGGAAAAATCATCACATGGAAACTAGTCACAATAAAGCTTGGAAATGTGGACATTTGCATATGTATTTATTCTAATTTCAACTTACAGAAATGAGAGAAATATTACAGATCCATGAATCTGTCACCCACTCTTGGGAATCAACTGAACTCAATGGGGCGCAACCACCATTCATACAAGCGCGCCTTCATAGAAAAACATGGAAATATGGAAGTGGAAATTGAGAGAATGGGAGGAGAGATGGGTTATGAACAATAGAATCCTCCTATATGAAACAAAACACTCCATGAATATCCCAATTATATTTCTAAATTGAATATCCCATGTCCAATTTGGATGTTAATCTCACTCTCTCGAAATTGGCTCACTAGCAGGGTAAGTGTGCACTCACCATGCAATGGACAGGATAATGCTCTCCAAATGCCAAAGGAAAATTCACAAATGATCAAAATCCATTTATGTTCCTTGTGAAATATTTTTATAACCCTCCTAAATTCCTCCAAGGTCTAATTCATTCCCATAGGCTTCCTCGACCTCATCCTTGATGTTTAGTAACCTTGATGCCACTTGGCCTTCTCCTCAACCCTTCATCTTCCACCAAATTCAAATGGTTTCCACCTAGTCCCAAGTGCGCCCTCTTAGAGGATATTTTTATCCCTGGCATGTTGGGTTTTCATAGTTCTACAATCAGTTCTGCAATCAGGTCTGACTTGTCATAGAATATTCCATCATTGTTGTCATAAAGAACAATGAATCTAGCTCCACAAGGCACCTAGCTTCTTTGTAGAATCTTCCTCTTCTATGGGGAGTTACTCCTCCTCACCCATTAGAATCCTTGGGCTCATGATATGTCATTTGATGAATCTTCTCCTTCAAATAACATTCCATCACTCATAATTTTGAATCTGGGGATAATTCATGACATGTGTAAGGAGGAATTTAGCCACTAAAGGCCCCCATGGACCTCCAAGTGTCCTTATGAAGCAATGCCACTTTATTTTATCCATATTTATTATTTGTATGACCCAAATTAATGTGTAAATGACAAACCAAGGTTCTCTTGGGTCCCATATCTCCCTTATTGCAATATTTAATGCCTCCTCCCCAACCTAGGGAACGAGTAGGTGTGTGAAACATTGTCAACTAGTAGACCTATTGGAATCGGGAAATGATAGTTCTCCCCACCCAATATCTCTTTTCCTCAAGCAATGCCGAGTTTGGATGCTGCAAAATTTGCTCATCTTCCCAAGTGTCCTCCTCACTAGGAAAATCCTTCCATTGTACCAAATATTCTTTTATTGTTTGGCTTTGTAGCCTTTTCTCCCTTGTTCTCAAGTTTTTGTTTTGAATGAAAACAAGTTTCCTTCATCATCCAAAGGTGGTAAATTATCTGAAACTAGAATGTGCTGACCTGTAACCTTCTTTAGACAATAAAGATGAAATACATTATGAATTTTGCTTCCTGTGGGAAGCTGTAATTAATAGGCCACTTCTCCAACTTTTCAAATCACCTTGTAGGGACCATAAAATTTTAGTTTGATATTTTTTGAACCTTTTCCTTTTATATTGGTTTGTTTATAGGGATGCAACCTCAAATACAACAAGTTATTTACTTGGAATTGTCTCTCCATTCTTTGTTTATCTGCATATTGTTTCTGCTCATTTTGAGAAACTTGCAAGTTATTTCTCAAAACTTTCAAAATTTATTGACTTTCTGCAATCCAATCCTTAGAATTTGGAGCTCTACTATCACAAAAAATGTGGCCAGTAAAATTGGATTCATCATAACCATAAAGTACTTTAAAAGGAGACATCCCAATGGACATATGGAAAGTAGTATTTTAGTAAAACTCACCCAAATGGAACCATTTTATCCATGCTTTTTGCTTCCCACTAACATAGTTCCTCAAGTATTTTTTCAACCATTGAATCCACCTCTCTGTTTGGCCATCAGTTTGGGCATGATATCTTGTACTAGGTGTCAAATTTGTCCCCACCATTTTGAAGAGTTCTTGCGAAAATGCACTAAAAAATATTATCTCTGTCACTGGCAATGCTCTTAGGAATCCCATGAAATCTGAAAAATTATTTAAAAAATAATTCAGCCACTTGTGCAGTAGTGAAATTGGTAGGAACAACAAAGAAATGATAAAATTTAGTGATTCTTACCAAATTATTTGGGCAAACTAGTGATGAAGACCATGGAAATGCTCTCCCATTTTTGTGCTGGAATAAGAAAGGGATGTAAGAGACAAACTGGATGTGTGTTCTCCACTTTATTTTGCTGACATGTGGGGAATTCATTAACATACTTCATAACATCAACATTCAACCATTTCCATTCAAATATTTCCCTCAACATACTGTATGTTTTGAAGAAACAGGGGTGACCTACTGGAGGAGAATCATGAGATTTCTTTAAAATTTTCTCCTTCAAACTCAAATTAGGGACCAAATAGATTCTACCTTTGAAATATATGATTCCTTCCAACACCTTATACCTATCATGATGGTTAGTTCCCTCAAAAAGTATATAAGAAAATTTATCATTAGCATACTCTACTTCTAATGTGGCTTTCCAATTTTCTACAACATCCATTAGAGAAATAGAAGGTCTTCTAGATAACGCATCAGCTACCACACTAGTCCATGGAAATGATCTTCCATTTTTGTGCTCGAATAAGCAAGGGATGTAAGAGACAATCTGGATGACTGTGCCCCACTTTATTTTTTGACATGTGGGGAATTCATTAATATACTTCATAACATCAACATTCAACCCTTTCCATTAAAATATTTTCCTCAACATTCGATATGTTTTGAAGAAATAGGGGTGACCTGGTAGAACAGAATCATGAGTTTTCTTTAAAATTTCCTCCTTCAAACTTGAATTAGGGACCAAATAGATTTTACCTTTGTAGTATATGATTCCTTCCAACACCTTATACCTATCACAATGGTTAGTTCCCTCAAAAAGTCCACAAGAAAATTTATTGTTGGCATACTCTACTTCTAATGTGTCTTTCCAATTTTTTGGTACATCCATTATGGAAATAGAAGGTCTTATAGATAAGGAATCAACTACCACATTATTTTTTCCCTTCACATATTCAATATCAAATTAGAATAATTTAATCTTACTCACCCACTTTTTCTGGCTTTCATTTAAATCCTTTTGAGTGAGGAAGTGCCTTAACTTGTTATGGTCACTTTTGACCACAAATTTGTTTCCCACCAAGTATTGTCTAAACATGATCAAAGAATTCATGATGGCTAGCATTTTTTTATAATAAAGGAGTAAATATTCTCATGCGGTTGTATCTTCCTACCCTCAAAATCTATTTGGTGTTTTCCTTGTTTTAGGACTTCTCGAATGCCTTCTCCTGATGCATCACATTCCAAGACAAATGGTTTAGAAAAATTAGGAAGGGCTATATTATTATAGTTGCTTATTACCTCCTTCATTCTTTTTAAAATATTTTATTCCCTTCATTCCATTCGAAAGCATATTTGTTTATCAAATCAGTGACAGGTGAAGTGAGTTGGGAGAACCCCTTCACAAACTTTCTATAGTAGGTGCAAATTCCAATGAATCCTCTTAATTCAGTGAGACTTTTGAGACAAGACCACTGTAAAATGGATTTTATTTTCTCCATATCCACCTTCACACCATCTTTACCAATGATGTGTCCAAGAGACATGATCTATGTCAAACCAAACTTGCATTTTGACAGCTTAGCAAACAAATATTTATCATGCATAATGTGTAATACCTCTTATAGATGATGCAAATGTTCCTTCCAAGTTTTATTATAAATAGGAATGTCATCAAAGAAAACTAGTACAAAATTATGAAGTTTCTTGTGGAAGATGTTTTTCATGCATGATTGGAATGTGGCAGGTGCATTTTTCAATCTAAAGGGCATGTGAACAAACTCAAAGTGACCATAGTGGCATCTGAAAGCAGTCTTTGGTATGTATTCTTCTCTCATTTGACTTTGATGATAACTAGATCTAAGGTCAATCTTTGAGAAGAAATTGGCCCCATGGATCTCATACATGATCTCATCAATCCTTGGCATGGGGTGTCTATTATTTATAGTATTCTTGTTTAATGCTCTGAAATCAATGCACATTCTCAAGGTTCCATCTTTCTTTTTTACCATAACAACTGAAGAAGAAAATGGGATAGAACTAGGCCTTAGGAGACCCAACTCCAAGGATTCTTTAATGGGATCTTCAATCTCATCTCGAATCCTTTTGGGGTGTCTATAGGGATGAATTTTTATAGTTTTTGTTCCTATCTCTAACTCAATGATATGATCCACCCCTCTATTTGGTGGTCTTCCTGGGGGAAGGTCTCCAAAAACCTTCTCATACTTATTCAATAGCTGCTCTATCTCGTTAGGATTCTTGGAAATATTCAAGTGAGGTTTACGAGACATAATTAAACATTCAGTAGCCCATTCTATGTCTCCATGCCTGAAGATAGACCTCATGCTGTGAAAGGAAACAATTTTATTTGGGTAAGTGTGCATTCCCCTCAACAAGATGGGTTTCCCTTCCAAATTTTTGAACCTTATTTCAGGGACTTGATAATTCACCATATGATCCCCTAAATAATACCACCATTTTACTCCCAAAACTACATTTGTATCAGCCACATTTACTACATAAAAATTGTCAATGATAGTATGATTTCCTAGAGTAACTTGAAGCTTTGGAATCCATTTAGTGTATTCCATAAAATTGTTACCTAGAAGGATGAATTTGAAACCATTAAATTTTTTAGCTTATATCTTTATCCTATCCACCAAGGATTCATATTTGAATTTGTGAGTGGCTCCACCATCCACTAGAACCTTGACCTTTTGGCCTTGTATGCTTCCCTTGAGCCTCAAGGTGTGGAATCTAGATACACCCGAGAAAACTGCAATTTTCCCTGTATCGGGAGTGGGTTTTTCTTCTTATACTATTTCATGCCCTTCCTCTTGGGATTCCAGTTGTAATTTTTCCTCCTTCTCCTCTTCTTCATCATATTCATAAAAAAATTTCAATGTAGTGTGCGTTCCCCTTAGCACATCTATGTCCCGGAACCTAAGCTTGTTGGCATGTAAAACATAACTTCTTTCTTCTGAGTTCTTATTTACTTGGTCCTCCTTTATTTTATTTGGTAGAAGAGACCCATTTCCATGGGTTCTTAACTTCCTTGAACTTGGAAGGGAAATTTGGCTTGGGAGGATATTTATCTCATGGCAAGACATTCTACAAATCCCTTGTCAAATTCATGGCATCCTTCAATGTGGATGGCTTGTTGGATTTCAGTAGCCCTCTCAAAGGTTCTTCCAATCCTTTAGTAAAAAATAAAACCAACCTAGACATAGATACATCAGAAACCATTATTGAAGTATTTTGAAATTATAACATATATGCTTCAGGAATTCCTACTTGCTTCAATTTTGGTAGTTCTTTGAAAGGAAGTTCAGTGTATTTCCTCTCAAATCTCTCCATCAATGCATTGGAGAAACCCTAATAAGATAAAATATGATAATGTACCAAGGCTATAATACCATGGAACCACCAATCACTAGATTCCCCTTCAAGATGCAGAATGGCCATTTTCAGTGCATCTTCCTCAACCATAGGATTTAATTCAAAATATACACTTAATTTTTGCAACCAAGCACTAGCAAACATTTGTGAGGAACCATAGAAGGAAGGAATAGTTAATTTTCCCATGGTGTATTTTAAATCATGATTAATAGAAGGTTCCCTACTCTGATTTCCTCCTTGCTTGAATTGAGGAGAAGCTCTACTAGATTGATCAAAAGGTAGGACTTTCCTACATTCATCACTAAATTGCTGCCAATCATTTGCTACTTCTCTAACATCATAGGTGGTGTAAGGACCTTATTTCGACTCTATAAACTTAGTTATTTCAGGTTCATTCTGATTTTTAAACTCATGGGTTCTGTTATGAGGTCCAGTATTCGAAAAAAATGGCTTCCCCATGGGTCTTCCTCTCATCATAGGGTGTATTACTAATACTCCCAGGTGATGACTTGCTCCCAAGTTGGCTAAACAACAATTCAAATACTTACATAAAATGTTTGTTCATGCCTTCAAGACATGATTTAATGAATTTCTTAAGTTCCTCATTGTTTTCTTTGTCATCCATATCTCCTAGTTCTAGTTTTTTCTTAATCTTCTTGTGAAAAGAACTAACTTATCCACTTCCTTCCTTTACATTATTAAGGTCTCTAGTCTCAGTTTATAAGGGAGGGGGGTCAGAATCAGAAACATTAATAAAATTTCTATCAGGTTCCAATATTATTCTCTTATACCACTTGTAATTTCCCAATTCGAAAATTCCCAACAATGGTAGAATTTTGGAAATATTGTCTTGACTAGTTTTGACTCTAGGGGATTCGAATGACTCAGAAGGGTATTGAATTTGGTAGGGACTGATGTGGGGAGTATTAGAAATATTAAATTGAATATATTATACCTTTATGATAGGTAATATAAATATGCAACTCAATTTGGCCATGCTGAAAAAAAGTGGGAAAATTATTAGCAATATATAAAGAAATTCCCCTTAGGGCGTGGGAAGAAATGGCTCTCCAAATCCTATGCAAGCCTCCCAAATTTAAGAACAGAGTATGGGGTCTATAATTAGAATTAATTTACTATAATTTTATGTGGTTAATATTTCTGTAACAAATGATTAAAGCTTCATATTCGAATTCATAATTTCAATGATATTTGATTAAGGGAAATGACACATAAAATCTCAACTTCGACTCATAAATGGTGCATATAATGGTTAATAACATACAAATATGAATACAAACCATTAAAATCATTTAAATATCCCACTAAAAACATATAACACTTACCCAAGTCACAATATACATTAGATATACAATCTCCATTGAAAGGGAAAATCATCACATGGAAACTAGTCACAATAAAGCCTGGAAATTTGGACATTTGCATATGTATTTATTCTTATTTTGAATTACACAGAATATGAGAGACAAATTATAGATCCATAAATCATTCCCCCATTCATGGGCATAAACTAAACTCAATGGGGCACAACCACCATTCACACAAGTGCGCCTTCATAGAATATGAAAATATGGAAGTGGAAATTGAGAGAATGGGAGGAGAGATGGGTGACGAACAATATCAACATCCTATATGAATAAAAAAACTCCATGAAGCTCCAATTGAGAGTTATGAATTTCCTCTCCCATGGCCATCTCGTATAAGAATCTCACTCTCTTGAAATTGGCGCACTGCCAGCCTAAGTGTGCACTCACCGTGCAATTGACAAGGTAATGCTCTCCAAATGCCAAAGGAAAATTCACAAATGATCAAAATCCATTTAATTTAATCATGAAATATTTTTATAACACTCCTAAGGTCCTCCAAAGTAGAATTCATTCCCATAGGATTCCTCCACCTCATCCTTGACGTTTAGTAACCTCCATGTTGTAATGTCCCCATTCAAATAATTGCATAGTAGGAAAATTCCATCAATCCTACTAGTTCCCTAGGTTGGGTGGAAACATTGGGAAGTTAATAAGGGGGATAATAAATGGTGTTTAGACATTACAAGGGATAAATATTTATATAGTGGATTTAATTAAATGAATGCAAGTGAAAAATGAAATGGCTACCCCCTTATCATACATGAGCACCACTCCTAATACATGAGCAAAGAGAGGTGCCACCAGTCCTTCCCTCATATCAAGAAGTGTTACCCCCTTATCATTGATTGTTTTATTCATTGGAGGAGCAGTGATTGAGTTTTTAAGGAAAAAGGAGAAGCTTCTAGAGGATTCTCAAAGCTGACCTCCGTCGACCCTCATCCCTATGGTTTAGGATCAGTTGGAGCTTGAGATCCTTGCTTTTAGGATCTTATATCCACCTCACCCATGAGATCCTCAACCATACCTATCCTCCCATGCCTTTAAATACTGGTTCAACCCCCATGGGAAAAAGGAGGAAGAATCGTGTTGCATACCCAAACTCTCTCAAAAACATGCTTGAGTCTTTGGAGGCAAGGTGAAGTTAGAGGCAAGGATCCGTTGGAAAGAACTCTCAACACCAAGGCATGAAGGTTGTAGTATCTCCAATCATTTAATAATAATAAATGTCTTTTATTTCCCATATTTACTATTTCATATGTATGTATTTCTTGATTCCTTGGTCATAAGCATAGATCTAGTTGATTATATTGTATGCTATCATGTTTCTCTTGTTGTTTTACATCTTTACAGGTTATTCTAGGAGGATAGCGAGGAAAACCTTTGAGAGAAGGATCATGGAATTTAATTAAAGTAATTAACCAGATATAGGGGAATTTTAACATTTGGTTTTTGTGTTTTGTTCTAGATACAAACCATTCAGAATAGGGAACCAACTCTTGTCTGCAAGAGGTGTGTATTTCTGGCTAACAAAATTGGTGACTCCGCTGGGGAATACTTCGAGTTCTGGATCATTGGTAAGTTGAAACCTCCACCTTCATTTTCAATTTCTAGATCTACTTTTCCAATTCATAGATCTATAGATATACTTTGAATTTGATTGATTTTCCTTTATCAGCCTTTGGATCTTTATATTTTGGTTCACCAGGTCTTCTGGTGATTTTTTGGGTTCATTTTTAAGTCTATAAATTACTTTTCTGTTTCTTTTTATTTTTCAAATCGCCATCTCGAGCACCCCTCCTGAGCCGTGTTATAAGTGCGGTTCTTGAGCTGTCACCACCTCTTCCCTGTTCGAATAGAGCGACCCCACTGCTCTATTTTTGTGTAAAAGAAGCAGTGTTGGAGCTGATAACACCCTGCTGTGGACCTGATAGAAGTGGTGCCACCACTCTATTTCTGTGTACAAGAAGGGGTGCTTAGGATGGTAACACCCTGTTCAACACCTGTAGAAGAAGTGCCCGATATTCTTCTTAGCCCTATTTGGTACTTGATTCTTAAATGCTTCTTTTGGTATTTTAGATGCATGCTTCAGATTGTTACAATTTTTTTTTAACTCTACAATTCATTTTTAAATAGAAGACTCAATAAAAAATCAGA
>LPNX010079381.1:213669-292892 GCA_001517045.1 Pseudotsuga menziesii | reverse complement strand
CCCCAACCCAAAAAAAACCCCCAAGTCAAGGGGAAGACCCCCCCCCCCCGCCTCGCCAGAGCCCCCTTGCGTGTGTATGATATCATAGGTATTTTCAAGAATTATGATTGAGGTCGGTCTTTTAAAGCTTCATAGTTGGTTTTGAATAGAACTTGGTTTTGTTAGATCTTTGATTTATATCTTATTTTATAGAACAAGAAAAGATTTATTCCAATTTTTCTTCATTTTTTATACATGATTCTTGTATCATTTTTCGTTTTTTCAAAAATTGTGACAGAATCCATATAAAAGTTATTGTAGAATGTTGCTTTTAGTTCATTCTCACTTTAGTTGAAAAATTTGAACACTTTTGTAGAAAGTTGTAACAATCTTTTCTTGATTTTCATTAGAGATCTCACTTATTTTTTAGTTCAAAAGAGAAGATTTTGTTTGTTTCAGTTAGGAAAGGACCATATAAGCACGTGTCTTTTATTTTTGTATAGGATTTATTCTATGTTTCAAATGAATTGAACCTCTCTCTCCCTTCCTTAAGTAGGGAATACTTTGAAAGTGAAAGTGAAATTTTGCACATCTTACTGCATGGTTTTAATTTTTATGTCCTCACCTCATGCATCCACCTAACCGTTCAAGATAAAATTAAGCACTAGGTTAAGTTTAAAATTTTTAGCAATTTGTGTGATAGGTTAGTGATGTGTTTGGGCATTGTAAAACGTAGGAGATGTCGTTATTTTCCTGCGCTACATCCTGGAACTCACACGGTTCTTCCACGTACCGTCAGTATATCGAATGACCTTTCATGTACCCTTGATTTATATAGAAAGGTACTTCACGTACTCGATTGTATATGGGAAGGCCCCTTGTGGATGGTTGTGCATTAGACAACACTACTACCGATTTGAACTCCCACATACCTTGAGTATATCAGGAGACACTTTTAGGAGTCCTAAGACCATTTGAGTTGAACCTTTAGCTATCTTGGCATCAGACTAGTTGTGAAGCCTTGATAATCCCATGAGGCTCCAGACCTTTGATCCAATCCTCTCACATATTTTGCTTGCTTCTTTAGTTTGAGTAGTGCTTGTTGTTTGTATAGTTAGGGTTTTCTAGAAGAGAGAGATAGTTTTGTTACATAAATATGGCTTCGCCTTCCAGGACTACCAACCAAGAGACTCCTTTACCAAGCATGTCTTTTGTGTTCCCTCCATATGGGGATGTTGGTCCTCCTCTCATGGCTACGTTAGTCCTTCATAGATTGACTATTGGATTACCTGTTTTGTTATTCTCTAGTCCAGCTATCCCATGTACACTAGTTTCTTTTGATCCTAATCCTTCATCGCAAGATCATCTACCTCATGTTGATCCCTCTCCTTCTTCACCAGATGTGTCTTCTCCCATTTCTCCCTCTTTGCTTGTTGAAAGTTGTAGTACTAGTAGTCAGGTGGATAACAAGAAGAATAAAAGGAAGATTAAGAAGAATAAAAACAAACAAAAAACCAAGTCTCAACCAATTACTCATCTAAGTGCAAAGAGTGTTGATCTGCACACCTAAAGACTGCGTAAGCCCAAATTCCCTTGCAGGATTTGCAACAGTGATCACCTTCTGAAAGATTGTCATGGTCTAGCCCTAGTTTTAGAAGAGTGGTCTAAGGTTTCTTGACAACCAATTTAATCAGTGTCTAACCATCATACTGATGATCCCCCCTCAACTAGTGACTATGTGGTTAAGAGTCGAAAGGGTAAAGTCATAAATCCTTTCTTGATCTATAAGGAAAGTCACTTTACCTACCTTTGTCCTTGCATGGATGAAGCTTCTAAGTTATTGGAAGATATTACTATTTATCATCAACGGCTTCCAACAGGTTATCGTAAGTTGTCTCTTGAACCCCCACTAGTTAACCAAGTGGTCGATTTGTTTTCATCCATGGTTGATCCCACTCTTCCTTCCAAGAGAGAATTCCAAGTGGTCAATCTGAATTCATTTGTGGTTTATCCCACTCTTCCTTTGGAGAGTGAAGTTAAAGTGGTTGAGTCGATGTCATCTCCACTCAATCCCACTCTTTCATCAGAGAGTGTTAAGACTGAAGTAGTCTCTTTGATCAAATATTCATCTTGCTTTTCTCTTCCAGTAGATAATGAACTGAAACCTACTAAAGTTGTTATGCTTCGTTATGATTGTTCTCAACAAGAGGAAATTTTGTCTCTTTCAGCAGAACCCTCTCCAAGTACTGAGGTTATTTCCTTTGACTGGAGTAACCTAACAGAGTCTTGTATTCATTCGAGTGTTCCTTTCCAGATAGTTGTGAATGTTACTGCTAGGAAGATGCTTTGCACTATTGTTGACGAAGGGGATTCTATTAGTATTCTATCCTCAATTGCTTGGAAATATTTAGGTTCACATCATCTTGTGCGAGCCATCGATCAGATACTGGCTTTTAAACGCAGGACTACTGCACCTTTAGGGATCCTTCCTCATTTTCCTATCATGTTAGGAGGGAAAATCGTCTATATTGATGTTATGGTGGTCCAAGGTCCTTTAGATTTTAATCTTCTCCTTGGATGTCATTATGTTTACACCATGAAGGTTTTCGTGTCCACACTCTTTAGAGTTATGCATTTTCCCCATGATGGGAATATTGTGACCATTGATCAACCTTCTTTTGTTACAACTAACCATTTCATCACTCTTATTAATCTGACTTCCCTAAATGTGCCTCATGTTCTTGTGATTCCTTCCACTTCTTCTAGTTATCTTATTACCATCATAGGTAAATTGGGGGGCATGGCTCTAGCCTCTAGACATCATACTAGAGTTGAGACACTAGATTTTATGTAACAGGGGTAACTTACCAACCTCTGGATACCATGACGGATAAGAGCAGGTTTGCGAGCATAGTTGTTTTTCTGTTTCAAGCGCGTTAAAAAATGAAACATGTTAGTGAGCATAGTTCCTTTTATGTGTGTCAAGCTCGTTACAAAATGAAACAGATGTCTGTCAGCATAGTTCTTTTTCTGTGTTAATCTCATTAAAAAATTAAACAAATGCCTGAGAGCATAGTTCTTTCTCTGTCTCAAGCTCATTAAAAAAGGAAACAGGTTCTTGAGCAAAGTTCACATTCTATGTCAAGCTTGTTAAAAAATGAAATGGATGTCCTCAAGCATAGTTTACCTTTTGGTTTCAATCTTGTAGAAAAATGAGACCATTCCTGATCATAGTTCATTTTCTATTTCAATCTTGTTAAAAAATGAAGTATGTTTCCTTAAGCATAGTTTACCTTTTGGTTTCAATCTTGCATAAAAACGAAACCATGTTTCAAGCATAGTTATTTTCTGTTTCAAGCTTGTGTAAAAATGAAACAGGTCATTGTGAGCATAGTTCCTATTTTGTGTCAAGCTTGTTAAAAAATGAAATAGATTCCCTTGAGCATAGTTTATATTTTGTTTCAAGCTTGTTAAAAAATGAAATATGTTGTTTCAAGAAAAGTTTCCCCTTTTGGTTTCAAGCTTTCATAAAAATGAAACCATGTCTGAGAGCATAGTTCTTCTCCTGTGTCAAGATCATTACAAAATGAAACTGAACCTGACCATCATGTAAGGTTTTGACCGTCATGTCTTTTTTCTCCAAGCATAGTTACCTTCTATTTCAAGCTTGTGTAAAAATGAAATAGATCCCCTTCCCTTGAGTCGAGTCATCCCTTTAGTGTTAGAACTTGAACCTTCTTTTCACCTGCCTGATTCTCGTTCTTCCTACCACCCCGGTGAACATTTTCACATTAGTAACCAGGTTTTTAGGTTAGGTATGGAAGAAGAATCGTTAGATGAAACAAACCTTGGGGGGCATGTCGAGCCACTAAAAACCATGCTAGGGGTAAGGTTCGCTAAAAATCATGCTGGGGGTAAGCTTCCAACCTCTGTGTATCATGTTAATGGGATTTTTCAAGCATAGTTTACCCATTGGTTTTGAGCTTATGTAAAAGTGAAACCAATCTTCAAGCATTCTTTCAACTGATCTTTGAGCTCACTAAAAACAATAGGATGGTGTGGAGCTTACTTTTAATTTTTCATGCTCTAGTTAAAACATGAAAAGTGGTTTGAGCTTAGTTTATTACTTTTTCGTGCTCTGGATTCAAACATGAAAAGGTTAATAGAGTCCTTTTTAAGCTATTTTTAGACCCTTAAAATGTAAAAATATTATAGAGTGAACTTATCTTCTTCACGCTCGTGAAAGGAACTGAAGAGTCATTTTCCTGGTGATAGTTTACCCCTTTTTTGGACCAGGGGGCACTACTTATGAAAAGGCACACTCCAGCCAATCATGACTGGAAGAGTTCTCTAAGGTATTATTTTGATACTTTTTCGGGGCCCTAGGGACTAAATCATATGAAAAAGGACCCTTTGGAGTCTTCTTTAGTTTGTTCAAACTCTCTAAACATGAAGTACACCGATTTTTCTTTCATTGGACTCGTTAAATTAAACATTGAAAGACCACTTTTTGGGAACGAACCCATACATTCTCAATTTCGTAAAACATATGAGTTTGGAATTTTCCGAAGGATGAACTATATCGATTGTTTGTTACCCTCTTTGAACTTGTACAAATGAAAAGAGGCACTCATCAATTATGATGGGGAAATTAAGGGAAGGGAAATACATTTAATTTGCAATTAATGGAAGTTATTAGTCACCTTTGAACATGGTGCTTGTTTGCATTTCATTCAGTAAATTGGGCATTGAACTTGTCTCTGAGTCGCTCCACTTTGATGACTCATGCCACTCCTTTGAGTCATGTCCATTGTCGCATTGTGTTCTGCCTCGTCAATTCAATGCTGACAAGTCTTCGGTCGTGCCGCTCGATGTTCAAAGGGAAGTCATGTTTATATTTTACACTTGCAATTAAACAAATTTTTGTGTCAGTTTCTTTTGAGTCATTCCTATGGTTACATCAAACTCAAAATTCCAGAACTTTGTTCCGAGTTTCATGTCATCGATGTAGGATTCATCACGGCCCTTTTTTGATGAGACTATTCTTATTGACATCAGCTCATCATCCAGGAATTAGTCTTAGAAACAAAAAGATAGTACATTGAGGTATGTATGCCTCAATGACAGATTCTCTCGCTCTCGACATAGGTTCACATAATTGACCATTGATCAAGAGATTCGATTGAGTGTTCGACATCAGATCATCTATTCACACTTAGGAGATTGTACTAGGGTACCTTTGGAATCCTTGACATCAATGATGATCTCCCTTTCACTTGTTAATGGTTCACATCATTGACTGGTAATCAAGTGGTTTCTACCATGTTTGACATCAAAACATTTTAATCACATGGATAGAATCATACTTTGTGGAAGACAAGACGAAGACCCTGGGTACTTGCAAAGTGTTCATTTCTTTCCCCAGGTTACGATGGAGTATTTTGTATGAGTCCTAGCATGGATCCACATTTTTATGTCCGTGGCTGTGCTTAGATTTGTGTCTATATGATATAAATCTACATTTTATGTCTAGTATCTATGGTTGAAGTGTATGTTTTTCATGAATAGTGCCCCCTGGTTTGAAAAATGGGTAAAATATCACTAGGAAGACAAATCTTCAGGTCCTTTCACGAGCGTGAACAAGACCAGTTCACTTGGCAATATTTTCACATTTTAAGAGTCTAAAAAGATATTAAATATGACTCTATTAACCTTTTTCATGTTTGAATCTAGAGCACAAAAAAGTGATAAACTAAGCTCAAACCACCTTTCATGTCTTAACCAGAGCACAAAAAATGAAAAGTAAGCTCCACACCATCTTACTATTTTTAATGAGCTCAAAGATGAGTTGAAAGAATGCTCAAGGATTGGTTTCATTTTTATGCAAGATTGAAACCAATGGGTAAACTATGCCTGAAAAATCCCATTAACATGATATACAGAGGTTGAAAGCTTGCCCCCAGCATGATTTCTAGCAAACCTTACCCCTATCATGGATTCTAGAGGCTCGACATGCCCCCCTAGGATTTGTTTTGTCTGACGATTCTTCTTCCATACCCAACATAAAAACCTGGTTTAGTAATGTGAAAATGTTCACCAATTCCTTTGAGTCATGTCCATTGTCGCATTGTGTTATGTCTTGTCAAGTCAACGCTACCAGGTATTCATTCATGCCATCCTATGTTCAAAGGGAAGTCATGTTGAGATTTTACACTTGTAATTAAACAACTTTTTGTGTCAGTTACTTTTGAGTTAGTCCTATGATTACATCATACTCAAAATTCAAGAAATTTGTTTCAAGCTTTGTGTCATAGATGTAGGATTCATCATGGCCCTCCTTCGACGAGACTATTCTTGTCGACATTAGCTCATCATCCAGCAATTAGTCTTAGAAACAAAAATATATTACCTTGAGGTCTGAATGCCTCAATGACAGATTCACTCACTCTCGACATAGGTTCACATCATTGACCTTTGATCAAGAGATTCCATTGAGTGTTCGACATCAGAACATCTATTCACACTTAGGATATTGTACTAGGTTACCTTGGGAATCAGTAACATCAATGATTATCTTGATCGCACTGCTTAACGGTTCACATCATTGATTGGTAATCAAGTGGTTTCTACCATGTTCGACATCAAAACATTGTAATCACATGGATAGAATCATACTTTGTGGAAACAAGAGGAAGACCCTGGGTACTTGTAAAGTGCTCATTGCTTTCCCCAGGTTGTGATGGAATATTTTGTATGAGTCGTTGCATGGATCCACATTTGTATGTTCATGGATGTGCTCAGATTTGCATCTATATGACATAGATATACATTGTATGTCTAGTAGCTATGTCCAAATTTGAGTCTTCTTCGCATGGATCTACACTATATTTTAGTAGCCATCACTTTTTTATATCTAACATGGATTTGCATTGTATTGTTCGGTAGCCATGTTGGGAGTCATTTGGGACAAACATAAAAAGTGTTGCAAGAAGTTTGTGATGCTTGAGAAGTTCCTACCTTTAGACCTTCGCCTTGATACTACACCTTGTTCTTTCATAGTATATTTCCTATCATTTCCCTCTAGCCATTATAATTTGGGGGGAATTCTATTATACCAAAATATCATCACCATCATGTTATGAGATAGGTATTCCCTTGACAAATCCAATCCCTCAAAGGTTTCCCTGTAGAAATGAAAGTTCAAATTATCCCCTTGCAATTTTTTCTAGTGTTGAGCTGGTAACGCTCCTTTCCCATTGACAAAAAATGTTACCGAAGTCATCACCACTTCCAATACATGAGAAAAGAGAGTTGCCACCACTCCTTCCCTCACTGCAAGAAGCATTACCCCCTTATCATCACCTATTTTCTTCATTGGAGGAGCAGTGCTCGAGTTTTCAAGGAAAAAAGAGAAGCTTTGAGAGGATTCTTGAAGCTGACCTCCATGGAGCCTCATTCCTATGGTTTAGGACCAGTTGGAGCTTGATATCCTCCCTTTTAGGATGTTATCTCCACCCCACCCATGATATCCTCAACCATACGTATCCTCCCATGCCTTTAAATACTGGATCAACCCCCTTGGGAAAAAGGACGAAGAATTGTGTTGCATACCCAAGCTATGTCAAAATCATTCTTAAGTCTTTGGAGTCAAGGTGAAGTTAGAGGAAAGGATCCATTGGAAGGAACTATCAACACCAAGGCATGAAGGTTGTAGTCTCTCCAATTATTTACTAATAAAAAGAGTATTTTCTTTCCCATTTTTATTGTTTCATATGTATGTATTGCTTGATTCTTTGTTCACAAGCATAAATCTAGTTGATTATATTGTATGCTATAATGTTTATCTTGTTGTTTTCCATCTTTTATAGGTTATTCTGTGAGGATAGTGAGAAAAACCTTTCAGAGAAGTATCATGGTATTTCATTCAACTGATTAACAAGATCTAGGGGAAGTTTAACATTTGGTGTTTGTGTTTTGTTCTAGATATGAACCATTCAGACTAGGGAACCAACAATTGTTCACAGGAGGTGTGTGTTTCTGGCTAACACAAGTTAGATATGAAGGCTAACATCTAACATTTATTACTTTTCATTCCTGAATACAGCATATTGGAGGGCACTCATGGGATTTGGAGAAGGCCAAGAGGCTCCTACTCGAATTTCAGAGAAGAGGGAAGGTGAAGAGAGAGGCCACATGGCATAGCATGAGAAGCCACACCAATTCCACTTGGATTTGGTTTATGGAGGGATTTGGAGACTTATAAGACCAATAATTTCTATAAAATTCAGGGATCATCCATGAGAATTCCTTTTTGATCATTTGTGAAATTTTTTATCGTGAAGAGAGAGAGCTACCGGATGACTAGTTTGTGCCTTAGCCAATTTCGAGGGTGAAATATTCCCATCCTAGTTGGTTTTTGGAGAGGTCACTTAGGTATTTAAAGAATATTCAATGGATTCAAAATTTATAGGTGCAATCTATATAATCTGGTGGACATATCAATTTCATCGTGTTCTTCCTTTCATCTCAAGTTTTCTCACAGTATTTCAGCTCTATGGAGTGAGGCGCACTTGGTGAGCTATTCATCTCTTTGAGGGAGCTTCTATTGATCCAGTATTTTATATTTTTATTTAAATTATATTCTATTTAATTTCATAAATCTCTCAGGCATAAATTCCAATAAATATCATGTATTATTGCTCAATAATGAAGAAACGGTGCCATTTCCCCACTACCTTGTTGTAAGCTCTTGTAATCTTGATGGATTCGAATGGATGTATAAAATATTGATTATTTATGAAAGAATTAACTGTCACTAAATTATATTATGGTTTTAATTTTCATTAACTGGGAATTTTTGGCCATTGGGTCGAATTTCATAGCGATTGGAGCAAACTAGACCTCATTTCCCCAAGGGTCCAAAACTAGTTTTTTTATATTTGATTGAAAAAAGTGATAAAATGCATGGGAGGTAGATTGGTTATGCATATGAGTATATGATAATGTATTATAAACATCCCATTCTTAAATTTAATAATTTTATTGGGTTTCCTCACATTTGGGAAGCCATTTCTACCACTTACCCTAGGGGGGATTTGAGCCCAAAATGGCCAGTAAAATCATCTATCTTGTTCAGAATTTAGTACAGACTTTCAGAAGTGATTGGAGGGACATAGTACAACCATGAACATAATAATTATGTTATTATATCATTCATACACCTTATTTGAATATTTGGGAGCAATTGGGCTGATTTGGAGACCAAGACACTAAAACTAGTGAAGAGACAAAATTGTGAAAAAAATTGAAAATTGGGCATTTTAGTAAAAAATAAGAAAAGGGAAATTAAAAGTGGTATCATAGCATGGTATTGGAACCTGATGGTTTTAAAAAGGAGTCAAATCAATAAACCACCACCCTTAGAATATGAATTGGAAGGTGCTCGGCTTGTAGACGAAGACCTAGAAGAAAAGAAGGTACCTTTGACTAAAGCTATGGCTCACGAGGGAGAAGACTACACTAAGGAGAAAATGGAGTATCTCAAACTTATAAAACCCCTGTTTAAAGAAATATCCAAGAACATGAGCCAAAATGTGGTAGAGATGACCCAACAGATAGCAAAATGATTTGAATTGATGGCCAGTCAAATGGGAAGCAAAGGGATAATAGGAGATAGTGGTATTCACGATCAGTAGAAAAGAAGACAATGGGTGAGCCCTTTTTCTCATGAACAGGACCTCATATTAGACCCCATGAATTTTAGAGCACACCAAGGCCTACCACACCTAAATTTCGTATTCCCAAAGAAGAGACTAACATTCAATTTGAAATTGATACAATAACAAAAGAATGGGCTAAATTAGATGAAGAGTGTAGGAGAAGTATAACATTTGAGCAGTACTTCACCATGGAAAACAAACTCAAAAAGAAGGAGGAAAATAAGTCTCTACAACAAAAAAAAGAATTGAATTGTGCCATAGTTAAAGTGCCACTTCCTACTTTTGATGGTTCATCTCAAAGTTCTGCTAAAACTTGGGTGCAAAAATTGGATGTGTATTTTCAGTTGAAGCCAATGGTGGAAGAAGATGCTTTAAAAAAGGCTTTTTTTCACTTGGATGGAGATGCCGATGAATGGTGGTTCCATGGACTGAAAACCTTGGGTCATTATTAGGTTAAAACATATGGGGAATTTTTTGACAGGGTATTAGAAAGGTTTGATAAAAAATATCCCGAATTGTCTTTCAAAGAACTATCACAATTGAAGTAGGTAGGGACTCCTATTGAGTATATGTTGGAATTCCAAATATTATCAGTTAAGGTGGCTAATGTATCTATGGGAAGGTTAGTATTGATTTTCACTGAAGGTTTGGCAGATCCATTAAAAGTTTTGTTCAAATCCAATAAGCCTACTAACTTAACTGATGCAGTGAGCTTGATTAGAGATCTTCGAAATGTGCTTCCTAGAACAAGATTTCCTCCCAATCCTAACTTCAGATTTGAAAGAAAGACTTGGAAAAAGGATGCACTTGATAAGAAATTTTGGAAAATAGATACATCTGAAAATAATAAGAAGGAGGGACAAGACAGGGATGAACTTCGAAGGAAAAATTGTGCTTCACATGCTTCCAACCATGGACACCGGGGCATAAATGTGCTAAAGGAAAAGCTCAATACATAGAAGTATTTTATGATAATTATGCATATGAATTGGGTATGGATGAAGAAGGGAAAATTTAATATCAATAGGAGGCATATGAGATAGGATTTGAAGAATAAAAACAAGAAGAAAATCAGCCTTCACCGGACAAAGCAAGAATGGCAGTACTTTCAGCAGTGCCTTGCTATCACACTATTCGATGCAATGGTGTGGTATTGGGACAAAGAGATTCAGTTCTAGTATATGGAGGAGCTACACATAATTTAATTTATTCATATATGGTGGAGAAAATAAATATACCAAGTGAACTATTATATGGCTTCACAGTTGTCATTCCAGGTCACAACACAATGCAATGCAACACATGGGTTCCAAAGCTGCAAGTCACCATAGGTAACTATACTTTTGTTGATAGTTTTTATGTGGTTGATGTTGCTGATACTAATGTATTCTTGGGATTGAAATGGATGTATTCTATAGGATATCATTCATTTAATTATCAAATTGATAAAATGAAATTTCAAGATTCAACAGGTGTACTAAGGGTTGTGAGAGGGCATCACACTTACCCAAAACAAGTAGTAAATTGCAATAGTATGAGATCTATATTGAGGCATGGTGATATAGAATCAGATTTTTAATGTTTTATTAAATCTCCCAAGAAAAATATCAGAGTTGTTAAACACCCAAAGGAGATAGAGACACTTTTTCACAAATATGAAAAAGTTTTCAGAGATTTTCCACATGGTAGACCACCTGATAGGGGAGTTGAGCATAACATTGTTTTGGAGGAGTGTACTTCGCCCATTAATATACCACCTTATAGACATCCCAATAAGTTCAGATATTATATTGATAAGGCCATTCAAGAACTCTTATATTTGGGACTCATTAAACCAAGCTCTAGCCCTTATGCTTCTTCAGTAGTGTTGGCAAAGAAAAAATATGGAACTTTGAGGATGTGTATAGACTTTAGAGATTTGAACAAGAAGACCATCAAGAATAGATATCCTATTCCTAGGATTTATGATCTCATGGATGAGCTATTTGGATCTAATTACTTTTCCTAAATTGACCTTAGATTTGGTTATCACCAAATTCGGATGAAGGAGGAATATGTGCAAAAGACTGTTTTTCGATGTCATTATGGTCACTTTGAGTTTCTTGTTATGCCATTTGGGTTGACTAATTATCCAGCTACATTTCAAGCATGTATGAATAGAATATTTTTCAAGCAGCTTAGATTGTTTGTTTTAGTCTTCTTTGATGATATTCTCATTTAAATTAAAACTTGGGAAGAGCACTTGAAACACATAGAGATTGTGTTGAAAACTTTGCAAGAACAATCTATGTTTGCTAAGATGTCTAAATGTCAATTTGGGATGAAATACCTATTATATATTGGGAACATTATTGGGAAATATGGAGTGAAATTTCACATGGAAAATATCAGGGCTATCTTAGAATGGCCATCACCAAAAGACATCACAGAATTAAGAGGCTTCATTGGAATATGTACATACTACAGGAAGTTTGTGAAAGGGTTCTCAAAGTTGACTTCTCCACTCACTTATTTTAATAAGAAGTATGCTTTCAAGTGGAATGAAGAGGCTGAAAACTCCTTCCAAAAAATGAAATAGGTAATGAATATTTTTCCCATACTTGCATTACCTTATTTTTCTAAGCCTTTTGTTGTTGAATGTGATTCCTCAAGTGGAGGAGTAGGGGCCGTCCTAAAGCAATGCCAACACCCTATAGCATTTGAGAGCGGAAAGTTGCGGCCTCATGAAAATATTTACTCCATATATGAAAAATATATGTTTTCAATCATGCATGCCTTGGCCAAATTCCGACAATACTTTGTAGGCAACAAGTTTGTGGTGAAAATTGACCACAATAGTCTAAGAAACTTCCTTACCCAAAAGGATCTAAATGAAAGGAAACAAAAGTGGGTAAGAAACATACAAGATTATTATTTCAATATTGAATATGTGAAAGGAAATAATAACATTGTAGAAGATGCATTATCTTTAAGACCTTCTTTTTCTCTCATGGACATTGCTAAAAATTAGAAAGACATGCTACTAGTTGAATATGACAAAGATAAGTTTTCTTATGATGTATTAGATGGAATCATGGGAGATGATAACTACAGAATTTTGAATGGGCTGATATAATATAAGGGCATAATTTATTTGTTTTGAGATTCAGAGATTAAGTACAAAGTTTTGTAGGAAGCACATGTTTCCCCACTAGCAGGCCATCTGGGGATCTTCAAAACCTATAGGAAACTAAGGAAAAGGTTCTATTGGAAGGGGCTAAAGGAATATGTTCAGAACTATGTGAATGAATGTAAGGTATGTCAGAAAAATAATCATAACTCACATACCCATATGGTTTATTACAACCATTTCCCATTCCAAAGCAAAAATGGGATTGTATATCGACGGATTTCATCACCGGTTTGCCCAAATATTTGGGCAAGGATTGCATATATGTGGTAGTGGATAGATTGACTAAGTTTGATAATTTATTTTCTGTTACATCCTATTTTAGTGCTGCATGAGTGGATGACCTTTTTTTCAAAGAAATCTTTAGATTGCATGGGCTCCCCAAGAGCATTGTGAGTGATAGAGATGGCAGATTCATGAGTGCTTTTTGGCAAGAAATTTTCAGATTGGTGGGAAATCAGTTGAATCCAAGTACAAGCTACCATCCCCAAATTGATGGAAAAACATAGAGAGTGAATAAATGTTTTGAAGGGTACCTTTGAAACTATGTGGGAGAACAAAAAAAATCTTGGACAAAATGGCTACACTTGGGAGAGTTTTGCTACAACACCACCTTTCACATGTCAATAGGGATGTCTCCTTTTAGAGAATTATATGGTTATGATTCAATTAAATTTTCTGATATGATATTTGGTGATAGTAGAGCTCCAAAAGGTAAATATTGGGTGGAAGAAAGCTAAGAAATTTTAAAGCTTTTAAAAGACAATTTGCAGGTTTCCCAAAATCAACAAAAATAATATGCAAATAAACATAGAGAGGAAATGACCTTTTAGGTTGATTATTTAGAGTATTTGAGGTTGAATCCATACAAATAAACATCTACAAAACTTAATGGAGTATAAAATCTAAATCCAAGATACTATGGGCCCTACAAGGTAAACCGGAATATTGGAGAAGTAGCATATGAGTCGGAACTTCCGGAATGGAGTAAATATCATAATGTATTTCATGTTTCTTGTCTCAAGAAAGATATTGGTCAGAAAATTGTAATTTCACATATACTTCCTCCTTTGGATGATGAAGGACATCTCACACTTATTCTAGAAAAGGTTTTGAAGACAAGGGAGAGAAGATTGAGGAGCAGAACAGTCAAAGAATATTTGGTGCAATGGAAGGATCTACCAAGTGAAGATGCCACAACGGAAGAAGAGAGTATTTTGCATAATCCAAATCTTAAATTTCTTGAGTAAAAGAAATATTGGTTGGGGAGGAATGTAATGTCCCCATTCAAATAATTGCATAGTAGGAAAATTCCATCAATCCTACTAGTTCCATAGGTTGGGTTGAAACATTGGGAAGTTAATAAGGGAGCTAATAAATGGTGTTTGAAAATTAGAAGGAATAAATATTTGTTTAATGGAGTTAATTAAATGAATTCAAGTGAAAAATTAAATGGCTATGGAGAATGGAGACTCATGGAGACTATGGGGCCCACTCAAGCTAGAATTCCTATGTTAAATGGCATCCTCCTCCTGAAAACTCAAATCTATTGGAAGCCTAATGTTTTTGAAAGGATTATAAGTTTCATATAATTGTAAATATACTTCATAGGTATAATTTAGCATGAATTGTAACTTACATGGGGAGAGGAAGAGCCAAATGGGAGTTTCATGGAAACTTGGCTAGATTCCCCTTACATTTATGACATCTATGACACCAACAATGCAGATTCTATGAAAATTATGACACAAGTTAGATATGAAGGTTTACATATGACATATATAACATTTAAGTTCTGAATATAGGATCTTAGAGTGCGCTCATGGGAGTTGGATAAGGCCAAGAGGCTCCTACTCGAATTTGGGAGAAGAGGGAAGATGAAGAGAGAGGCCACATGGCATAGCATGAGAAGCCACACCAATTGGACTTGGATTTGGTTTATGGATGGATTTGGAACCTTAGAAGACCAGTAATGTTTATAAAATTCATGGATCATCTATGATAAGGCCTTTTTGATCATTTGTGAAAATTTTTATTGTGAAGAGAGAGAGCTAGTGGATGACTAGTTCATGCCTTAGCCAATTTCGAGGGTGAAAGATTCCCATCATAGTTGGTGTTTGGAGAGGTCACTCAGGTATTTCAAGGAGATTCAATGAAGTAATAATTTATATGTGCAATATATAACAACTCATGTACATATCAAGTTTAACTTCTTCTTCCTTTCATCTCAAGTTTTCCCACCATATTTCAGCTCTATGGAGTGAGACGCACTTGGTGAGCTATTCATCTCTTTGAGGGAGCTTCTATTGATCCATTATTTTGTATTATAATTTAAATGATATTATATTTAAGTTAATAAATATCTCAGGTCGAAACACCAAGAAATATCATGTATTATTACTCAATAATGAAGAAACAATGCCATTTTCCCACTACCTTGTTGTAAACTCTTGTAATCTTGATGGATTCAAATGAATGTATAAAATATTGATGATTTATGAGTGAATGGAATGTAATTAAAGTATATTTTTGGTTTAATTTTTAGTAAATGATAATTTTGGCCATTGGGTCGAATTTCATAGCAATTGGAGCAAACTACACCTCATTTCCCCAAGGGTCCAAAACTAGTTTTTTATATCTGATTGAAAGAAGTGATAACAGCCATGGGATGTCAATTGGTTATGCATATGCATATTTGATAATGTATTCTACAGATCCCCTGCTTCAATTTAATAATTCGAGTGGTTTTCTTCACATTTGGGAAGCCATTTCTACCACTTACCCCGGGGAGGATTTGAGCCCAAAATTGCCAGTAAAATCATCTATCTTGTTCAGAATTTAGTACAGACTTGCATAAATTATTGGAGGGACATAATACATACATGAACATAATAATTAAGTTATTATATCATTCATACACCTTCTCTGAATATATGGGAGCAATTGGGCTGATTTGGAGACCAAGACACTAAAACTAGTCAAGAGCCAAAATTGTGAAAGGAAAATTGGGCATTTTGGTAAAAATCTAAAAAAGGGACATTACACATGCCAATTGGAATTCTCTTCAACCCTTAATATTCCACCAAATTTTAATGATGACACCTAGTATTAAGTGCTACCTATTGGAGGATATTTTTAGACCTGAAATTTCAGGTTGTCATAAGTCTGCAATCAGGTATTACTTTTCATAGAATATTCCATCATTGTTGTCATAAAGAACAAGAATCTAGCTCCACATGGAACCTAGTTTCTCACTAGACTCTTCCTCTTCTCCAGGGAGTTAATCCTCCTCACCCATTCAAATACTTGGGCTCATGATATGTCATTTGATGAATCTTAACCTTCCAAGAACATTCCATCATTCATAATTTCTAGTTTGGTGTTAATTCATGACATGTGTAAGGAGGAATTTAGCCAACCAAGGACCCCATGGACTTCCAAATGTTTTTATGAAGCAATTCAACATTATTTTATCCATATTGATTATTTGTATGACCCAAATTAATGTGTAAATGATAAACTAAGGTTCTCTTGGGTCCCATATCTCTTGTATTGCAATATTTAATGCATCCTCCCCAACCTAGGGAACTAGTAGGTGGGTGAAACATTTTCAAATAGTAGACATATTGGAATGGGGACATGGCATTATATTAAGGATGCAATCTCTATTATGAGACACTTTTACTGATGATCAATTAATGCATATATAGATCAATGTTTTTGATGTAGTTATGTTATGATTCTTACAAATGATAGTGTTTCTATCTTTTGTTTCTCATTCACAATCTTATGTATTTGCATTCCTTTTGTTTAGAATGTCTTTATTCCTAAAAGTATTTTTATCTTGTCATCTAGATAATTTTAGAAGTCAGCTCATGTATGGATACTGTTTGTAATCAATATACCTTTATGTCATCCTTTTTATTGTTTCTTACCTTTTCTTATCAGTACCTATTTTATACATGATTCTTGGTAATTTATCCACCCATTTGATTCCCTTTTTGTTATTACAAATGAAACCCATTCAAATCAATCAACCGTTACTTTGAACTTTAAGATGTGTTAAACTTGGATCTCTTGCAGTAAAGGGTTAACTTTAGCACAAACATGGAGTGTAAAAGAACCTCGGGAGGGGGGGGGGGGATTCTGAGTGTGTTATGAATTCCTAGTAGTGAGAGGAGTAGAAATCATAACTAGTTAAAGAGTTTCATGTGATAGTGCCGATAATTCCCAGAAAAGCATGTCACTTATGAGACTAGAGATGAATCCATGTATGGAAACCTTGGGAAGAATTTGACAGTGTCAAATGCCAAAAAAGACATGGGACAATCCATGTCCGTAAGCATGCAATTTGCATTTCATGAATGAAACTTGTGTTGCCAAAAATCAGAAAATCCAAGACAAGACTGAAGTCTAAGAGAGATCATAGGTTCGAATTTCTTGATAAACCTAGTGAAGGAAATAATAGATGGAGTTTTAGTAGTTTGTACCTTTCTATGCCCACCATGAATAGCACTAGAGGGAAGGGGCTCCTAAAGTACTATGTAGAAGAGAAGGGGACCTTCCTTATGTTGGGTGTGGTAGGTAATGTGGGTGCCAAGGCTGGTTCAAGAAAATTGAGATTCATGTAGCTATATGGCTCATATTACTGGCTTAGCATTCACATTCCATGACACTCTTCCTACTTGATAAAACCCGTTGTGTGTTGGCTTAGCATGAATGTTTGTTCTTATGACTGTGAGTGAGCCTATGTAGCTCCTCCTTAGTGGATAACATAGCTTAGATCATGGGTTTCCTCTTAGCTTAAATAATATAGTTTGGACATAGTACCTATTGTTGGGTGGAACACTTTCTTCACAAATCCAGTTGCTTGGAAAACTTCAAATAAAAATAATTATATCCGTTGTGTATGGATTCCTAGAATTTATGTGTTATAGATGATTATTTACTCATGTTGAATGGAATGAAATAAATATCTTTAATTATTAAACAGGGTGCTTGTGCATATCCTAAAAATGAGTTTATCTATGTGCATGATTTCATTGTTGTTATGCTTGTAATGAATATGATTCTTTATTCATGAATTATGTATGTAGAACAATTATATATTTGTTGTGTATGTTTAACTTCCATCTGCATATGCCTTTCAAATGGGAATAAAAATACTGAATTTCCATGGTCAAAGCATCAGTGTCAATGTCTAAGGATGAAAGGGAATTTTTGGCAGAGTGTTCTATTAAAAAAAATGTTGGTTACCAAACTGTCAAGGCATTGATATTTGGGTGCTAACTTTAGGATTTACATGGCATGGGTTAATGTACCATCATACTGATATTGATTCCAAAGTAAAATGTTAACATCGGGGCAGAGAGACCAGGATGGTTTTGTTAGAAACCCTAATTGGTGCTAAATTTTGACTCCAAATGTTGGAAATGTCGAGGATATGGAAATGTCGAATTCAAGTCAAAGACATCGATATTATTATGTTAGAATCACTTACGTAGTGCTGACTTCTATCTCTTGATGTTGGAAGCATCATGAAGGCATGGTAAATTCAAGAAGTTTGAAATAATAGTTGTAAATGTTTATAAAATTAATTAATTAATAGATTAACAAGAACTAATCTATAACTCATAATATTCCTCTATGGAGAGCCAGAGTAACCCTTCATATAGCTTAAGGGAGAAATTTCATCATTGGAAACACTAATTTATCTTATGGGGGCATAGTAGAGTGATATTAGAACAATTAAATGCTAATGGATTTTGTAAGATGGCCATGGGGGTGGAAATTACAACCCCATAGATACCTCATGTCCCTTCCATCGATCATGTGACATCAAGATGGTTTAGTTAGAAACCCCTACTCGGTGCCCACTTTGGACTCCTGATGTCATAAATGTTAGGAAGATCGAAATGGAGACGTTGGGGTAGAGATGTCGAGATTGTTTTCATAGAATTTTTTTTGTAGTGTCGAATTCTTATTCCCAATGTCAAAAGAATCAAGAAGGTATGGTAAAGTTGAAATGTTGGAAATAATAGCCGGGAATGCTTATAAGATTAATTAATCAACGGATTAATAAGAACCAATCTATATTTGTTAAGCTTCCACTATGGAGAGCCAAAAGAACCCTTCATATATATTAAGGGATAAATTTAATAACTAGAAACACCAATGTATGGTATGGGCGCATGGCAGAGTGATATAAGAAAAATTAAATGTTTATGAATTTCATAATAGGGAAATGGGGGCATAAATTAGAATCCCATTGATTGTTCATGTCCCCTATGTCGGCCTGCTCAATGGGAGGGAACATGATAGGTGGTATCAAAGCTAATGGTTGTAGTGCTGGAGATATATAGGCAAATAAATCCATCCTTACACGAACAAAATCATAAATGCACAAGAAAGTGCATAAGACCCTAATTTGAAAAAAATGGTTATTAACGGTAGTTTCCATAAATGCATAAATGGAAAACCAAGGAATTAAGTACCCTATAAATTAATTCATGAGACCGATTCTATTAAAGAATGATATTTTATGTGTCATTTTATGTATTACTAATATGTATAATAAATATATCTCTGATATTGTACAGTGTCGTAGTTAACAGTCTCTGAACAGTTGTAGCAGAGGACAACAAGAAAAAGAAAAAGAGTTCCAAAAGCAAATGGTAACCATGATTGATGCCTAGGATCCCTATTAGCATGATGAGTATATCCATGGGGAAAATATGCAAGAGGGAAATTCTAATAAAAAATACAATGGGAGAAGAGAGTAGATCACTCCCCAAAATTTAGTAGAAACAAAAAGAAGTTTCAATGAGAGGTTGATCACGGCTCAAGAAGAGAAGAACCAAATTAATTCTGCCATCCTCAAAAGACTCACTAATATCCAATAGAGAGATAATCTTGGATATAATCCAAGCAATGTTTTCCAAGAAACAAAAAGTGCATACAACCACTCTAGGATTCACACTAGAAAGAGGACTCTATGTCCAAGAAATGGTTATTTGAGCAAGGAACATAAGGTATCTTTGTCAAGAAATTATTCTAGCAGGTCATGTGATTCTTATGATTTTTGAAGTATCTCAATGCACACTTCCAGTAAGTTTGAAAGGAGAAGAAAATTGAAAAGGATTCCAAAAGAAGAAGTTAGAAATACAAGGCCTCCCAACTTTGAGGGAGAACGTAAGACATGTCAGGAAGCAAAAGCATGGATTCTTGGAATGAAGAAATATTTTCATATTCATGACTACTCAAGAAATTAGAAGGCTATAATTGCATAATTTACAACCATGATGGACAAGATTCAATTTCATGGGAGAAGCTCATGCAAGTAAAAGGGATTATGGAGAGAAGGATCAAGTGAGAGTGATTCAAAAAGTATATCAAGGAAAAATACCTATTCACAAGGTATTATGATAGAAAAAAGGAAAGAGTTCAATGAACTAAAATTAGGATAGATGTCAATGGAAGAGCATGTCGATATGTTTTTGGAATTGTTGAGGTATGTAGATTACATCAAGGATGAAAGAGTAAATATTTAAATCTTCGTTGTAAGTTTTCTCCAATGTTACAGAGATTGGATTGAGTTTGTTAATCCACCCAGTCTTGATGAAGCAATGAGAATGGAAATGCATTGTGATGAGCAAAGCAAAGAAAAATCATAAGTTCATCCAGTATAAAAAGGAAATCCAATGGGAAAATTTGAATAAAGGAGAAGTGGATTCAATCATCCATTTAAAAATCATCCAAGAAATTTCCAATAAGGGAAGCAAGCATGAAGTGGAGTTAATCCAAAAATAGCAACATAAAAAATGGCCATAAGGACAAATTCAGTATTGGGGTTATGGAGAAAACCACATGATTAAATATTGTCTACATTGAAGAGATAAACCTCACATTTTACATAAATTAGAATAATTAGTTGTAGCGGAAGGTATGGTAAGGGAAACTCCTCGAATTTATGCAGTGTTGGATATCCATCACACATATCATCATTCCACAATGGTGGAAGTTCAACATAAGATTGCTAATAAACTTATCTTTATTCTGTTGATCTAGGATCTACTCATAGTTATGTTACTCCGAAGGTGGTTGAAAGTTTTTCTCTTGGAAAAAAAAGCACAATAAGTTGTGTCTAGTTCAATTAGCCATTGACACAAAAATAAAAGTAAGTGAAGTGGTGAAGGAGTGCCCCATAGAATTGAATAGAATATTCACAAAAGTAAATTTTAACATCTTACCATTGCGATCTTACGATTCTCTTATCGGTATTGATTGGTTGGAACTGAGTAGGGATAAGGTAGACTTCTAAAAAAAGGTCCTTGAATGCATTAATGAAGAGGGAATGTCAATATTGGTGAAAGGGATTCCTAAGCAATGTTTAGCAAGATAGATTTCATCTTTGTAGTTAAGAAATTTTTGTAAAAAAGGTTTCCAACTATATGAAACTGATATATAAGATTAATTATAGGACAAATTTCCAAAGATAGAAGATTATTGATTGTTCCAAGAGTTCAAAGATGTGATTCCATATGAAATGCAAGGACTGACATGAAAAAGAGACATTGATTTTAAAATAAATCTTGTTCCAGGGGCAGCGCTATATTCCAAATCTCCTTATAGAATGAGCATGCGAGAATTGGCAGAGTTGAGAATGCAACTACAAGAATTAATGAACAAGAAGTATATCAAACCAAGTGTGTCTCCTTCGGGAGAATTGGTGCTATTTATCAAGAATAAATATGGTACTCAATACAAGAAGCTAAATAAAGTGACAGTAAAGCATAACTACACATTGCAAATAATTTATGATTTGTTTGATCAAATGAAAGGATAGAAAGTGCTCTCAAAGGTTGAATTAAGATCTAGTTATCATCAAGTAAGAATAAAAGAATAATACATTCACAAGATATATTTTTGGACAAGATATGGCCAAAATGAGTTCACAATGGTTCCATTTGGTCTCACCAATGCACCCACCACATTCATGTGTCTCATGAATAGCATTTTAAACAAATATTTGGACAACTTTGTGATAATGTTCTTTGATGACATTATTTTTAACTTAAAGATTGAAGAATAGCATCGGGAACATTTAAAAATGGCATTGTGAATACTTAGGAAGCACCAATTTTATGCAAAGTTAAGTAAGTGTGAATTCTATCAAAGAAGGGTATAGTATTTGGGCCATGTTGTTTTGGATGAAGGAATTGCAGTGGATCAGGAATAGATTGAATCCATAATGCATTAGTTTACTCCAAATAATTCCACATATGTTAGACGTTTTATGGGTCTTGCAGGATACTATATGAGGTTCATTGAGGGATTCTCCAATAATTCTCGTCCAATTACATTGTTGCAAAGAAATAATGTAAAATTTGTATGGTTTGAAAAATGTGAAGAAATATTTTCGTGATTGAAGAATTTAAAATCATCACAATACAGGAAGAAGAGTTATGCATATTTAAAAAGAGTGCATCATGAATTTTAAAGTTGGTTATTATGTTTACTTAAGAGTAAAGCCTAGGAAAATTTCCCTAAAGTTAGGGAGTTTTTCCAAGCTAGCATCGATATATGAGGGCTATTCAAAGTCCTTGATAGGATAGGGAAACTTGCATATAGGATTGCATTTCCTATTGACAAGAGAGTTCATAATATTTTTCATATTTATTTTCTTAATAAGTATGTGCATGATCTTAATCACATAATTTATTGGAATGCTATTCAGGTGTAGCTTGTGGAAGATTTACAAGTTGAGCCTATGTGCATCCTCGACAAGAAGGTAAGAATGATACAAAACCAAGCCATGAAACAGGTAAAGGTGTAGTGGAATCACCTCGGTCTTCATGAAGACACATGGGATTTAGAGGTTGGCATGAGAAAGGAATACCCATTTTTTTTCAAGTTTTGAGAAAACCGAGGACATTCTTTTTATGATGGGGAGGAATTGTAATGTCCCCATTTGACCCCCAAAATATATTGGCTTGATGTGTAAATATTGTGTATATGCAATGCATGATTCCTAGTGTGGAGATCAAGGCCAAGGCCTTTCCAATGAATTCCTAATATTATAAAGGCAATTTTTTTATATTTTGTGGACCGTGTGCTAGTAAGCCATGGGAAAATTTAAAATCATGTAAACGCTTATAATGCAAATAAAAATTCCAAGAGTGATGAAATATTGTAACTTCGAAGAATATTCTATATGTATTTCTTTGTGGCCCCCGATGGTCCTACTGGGAGAACCACTTGTATTACTTTGTACCCTGATGCTCCTAATCGAAAGAACTAATAAGAGTCATGAGGCAGTTCCCTCTAATTGTAAAGGTGGGTCATTAACACCCCAGTGTGGTAACTTGAGCCTACATGATTAACTCGAGCCTAAATGACATATGAGTTAACTTAAGTGAACGGATGAATATAAATAGAGGTGTAGTGCTCCTCATTTGAGACACACATACTCTCACTTGTGCAGTGCATTAGTGGAGAAGAGAAGTAGCTGGAGAAGGAGGAGGATCAGGCTTTGATCTCCTTGCTGGTTTTATCTTTTATCTTTTTGGGGCATCTATATTGAGGAAGCTTTTGCTGAGTTTTTTCCTTTTAGGGTTTTCCTAGGATAAATATTTTTGTTCCTTTTTTATAGTTGTGCTTGTCTATCTTTCAGTGATCCTGTTTATATGCTTTTGTCATGAAAATGAAATGAAATACTGATGTCTTAGCTAAGAATATGAAAATTTAACATGGTATCAGAGCCACCCTGAAAAGAAGACATTGTGCAGCTACAGAATCTAGGGCTTCTTACTTTTTGGTTCTCTCTCCACAATTTATCAGCAAAATAAGGCTAGGCTGACTCTCCATTGAAGGGCACATCTTTCTATTGAAGTGGAATTCAATTCCAAGCATTTTCAATTTTTGGTGCGGGAAATTAGGGCTTCTTGCAGAAGAAGAATTTTTGAGTGAGCCCAACATAGGATTTCTCTCCTCATCAAAATCGAAGTCTAGAGACTTGGATCAAGGTTTTTGGTTGGGTGAAACTCCAGGAAAGTCAAACCCTAGTTTGACCCCGAGCTAGAAAAACCCTAAATACTAAAACTGCTAAATTTTGGTACATTCGCTATATCCCGAGATTGGAGAAGGCTTAGGAGATGAAAATTGTAGAGGAAAAATATAAAATCCTTCTATACACTGTATCCAAACTTCAACCTTAGAGTCACTATATTTTGGGAGATCTGATCCCTCCAAGTTAGGGTTCCATCCTATTCCAGAATTCATCCCTAAATAGGACACCTGGGGACAATTGCTATAGATTTGGATACAGAGGTCAAAATTGAATTCCTGAATATTTTCTAGAAATATCACGAGATTTAATTTATGTGGTCCAAATTTTAGAACCAGGAGATGAAACAGTGACATGTGGCAGTCCATACAACTTCATTGTTCTGAACAGTCCTGTAACAGGTCACCGTGGGAAAAGGATCATAAATCCCAATTGGTGACACCAATGCTGATGAAACCTATGGTGTTGGATTAGGGACATGCGAGGTTACCTAATTGTGAAATTTTAGACACATAGGAGCAGTAATTTCATAGATATCACAGAAACAGTGACAGGAATTTCTGCAGAAGAAATTGGAAAACTAGGGCTTCATGTTCCGGGAGCTTCCCTTCATTGTTTTCAGAAAAGGAGTACATTAGACAGCTCCATTTGAAGAGATATATCTTTTTATCCAATCAGATCTTAAATATTCCAAGTTTTGAAAATTAGGGTTTCTTTAACAAACCCTAAATCAGCTAGCTCTGGAAGCAGGACGGACACCTCAAATCGGTAAGATCTAATCTTTTGCTATTTGCATTTGAGGTTCTCATTTCAAAGTGATCTGTCACATCAGATTGATGATAAGCTTGGTAAAGTTGACAACTTCCAAGCATGGAAGTATTTGATCTCTCTAAAGAAAAATGAATTGCACACCTACATAAGTAGAGAGGTTCCAGTTCCATACGGAGATGAGGCTCAAAGCCTTACACAAGAAGAACTTGATCAAGGCCAAGAAGATCATTGTTGATTCAATCATGGATCAACTTGTACCACAAGTGTCTTCCCTAAAGACACCGAAGATGTTTGATTCCTTGATCAATCTATTTGAAGATAAGAACTTAAATCATAAGATGGATTTGAGAAAACAGTTGAAGAATGTGAAGATCCAGAATGCGGAACAACTTGAAGTGGTAGAAGAAGAAGTGGAGAATGCAGAAGTGGTGATAGCCACCTTGAATGGCCTCCCAAGATCATGGGATTCATTCATGCAAATAATTTATGCTAGAAGGAAGTAATTTCTTTCAGCTCGACTCATAAGAAGAGAAGAAGAAGATGGGAGAAATTGAAGATCAAGCTCTCACCATTCAAAGAAGATCCCTCAAGAAATGAGGAATATGAAGAACTCAATTCTTGAAGAACCTATTATTCATCTTATCATTTGGATAAGAAATTATGATTTCATGAATGAAGAAGATGAGAAAGCAGAATGATCAAGATGGAGTCTACCCATGAAACAAATAAAAGATAAGTATTCAATTGTCATTTCATGATATTGTTTTGTTATACATTTGATTATATTCAGTTGATGTGTTATGCATGATATATTGTTTGCATTAATGATTGTATACTACTAATATGCATGTGATGGGTAAGTAGCTCATAGTGCTATACAACTCTCCATTGCTACTTATCAAACCTCTTTGCTAACATATTGGATTAGTACACAATCTCAATGATGTCATGGTAGAGATGGAAGGCATCTAGAAAGTTTATGTGAGATATGGATGAATGTTGTATTGTCTAAACAGTCACATGATGCATAAGAATTTGTCGTTTTATGAAATAGTTCTAACCATGCAACTGGTGCATTTGAATTGTAGGAAAGGTCATGTACAACCTCCTACAAGAAAATAAGGATGAGACTTGTTCTGAAGAACAAGTGATGACAATTCAAGATTCACTCCAATAAACATGAATCTGAAGCTCTCTGGGTTAGAGACACCATGACAGAAGAAAGAGCTTCAGAGATCGGTAGATCCACCTTGAAGGATGAATACCACCATGGGTACAAGAGATAACTCAAGATGAAGAAAAGAATGCTATGAAATAATCTATGATCAAAGAATAACAGTTGATCATGGGGAATGATGTATACGATATGATTTCGAGACATAAAGGGAAGTGCGTAGTATCTTCCATATGGATCTACAAGAACAAGTGTACAAAGAAAGGTTTGTGATTTGCCTCAGAAAGAATAGACTATGACATGACATACTCTATTAACCAGTATATATCAAGCATAGAACCACCTATACAAAATGAAGAGGGAAGATGATACTGCACTTTAGGGGGAGTGACTATAGAAAATTATATCTGAGTTCAACATGGTACGACATGATGGATAGCTTCATGATGGATCGAGACTTTACCAAGAGTAAAGTGGGTTCCAACCTTCAAGGTTGAATGCAGAAGACTAGGATATGTTTATGACCCGAGAAGACAAACTCATAGAAGATGTTATGATACTAGAATGATGTTTGGGATATAGTACTCAAACCAAAAAGCAAGAATGTGGTATCTTCCAAATGGACTTGCAAGATAAGATATGTTGCTGATATAAGTAAGGTAAGACTTGTGGCTAGAGGTTTAATTCTGAAGAGACACTTACTCTAGGAAGTAAGGTACACTTCCTTCAAAACTATCATGGTAGTTTCTTCCATGATGAAGTAAAGGCAAGCCTTCCTTAATGGTATGATTGAGGAATAGTTTTTCATCGAATAGTCATGAGGATTTGAAGTTGAAGATAGATGGAATCAAGTATGCAAGTTGAAGAAGGCCCTCTATGGCCTGAAGCAAGCTCCCAGAGCTTGGTATGGAAGAATAGATAGCTTCCTGATGAGCATGGGATTTTCCAAGAGTAAAGTTGATCCTAACCTTTCCTACAAGGTTGTAGAAGATGAACCTATCATTCTATTACTATATGTGGATGAATTATTCTTGACAGGGAATGAGAAACAGATCATGGAAAGCAAGAAAAAACTAGCAGAAGAATTTGAGATGAAAGACCTTGGGTTAATGCATTATTTCCTAGGTCTGGAAGTATGGCAAAGTTCAGAAGGAATATTTTTCAACTAGGGAAAGTATGTGGTAGAGATATTGAAGAGATTCAATATGTTGGAATGCAAAGTCATGGCCGCACCCATGGAATCCAACCTAAAGCTGTTAGATAATGAATCATTAGAGTTAGTGGATGTGACTCACTACAGATAGATCATTGGGTCATTTATGTACTTAACAAATACCAGACCAGACATTTGTTTTGCTGTGAACACCCTAAGTCAATATCTTGTTCAACCAAGTCGGGTTCACCTAGTAGCTAAAAAACATGTGATGAGATATCTGAAAGGGACTATAGACTTTGGTCTATACTATGATGGTAGAGATGAGTATAGATTGTATGGCTACACAGATGCAGATTGGGCTGGAAGTATCTCAGATAGGAAAAGCACATCAGGTAGATGCTTTTGTTTGAGGTCTTCTATGAGTTCATGGTTTAGCAAGAAACAGTCCAGTGTTTCTCTTAGCACTAATGAAGCAAAATACATAGCAGATTGCTCTACTAAGTTCTGAATCCACATGGCTTTAGAAGCTGATATCAGGTCTCTTTGACCTGAAGATGGATACTACAATGATTCTATGTGATAACCATAGTTGTGATGACAAAGAACCCTGTGTTCCGACGTAACACATAGAAATCCGGTATTTCTACATACAAGATAAGATGCAGATGATGATACTATAGATGCAGATGATGGTGATTCAGTATTTCTATACTGAATATAGAGATGATGATGTTTCAGTATTCCCATACTGAAGATATAGATGATGATGATTTCAGTATTCCCATATTGAAGATATAGATGATGATGATTTCAGTATTCACATACTGGAGATACAGATGGTGATAGTTCAGTATTCACATACTGAAGATGTAGATGATCATGGTTTGGATGATGATGTACTGACGAAGCCTCTACCTTGAGTAGAGTTCGAACACTTTTGAGACAAGCTTGGTGTTGTTCAGAAATACCTTCGTCGAAAGGGGGAGTAGTGATGTTGCAGTGGGATTGTATCATCCCTGGGCATTTTCCCTAAAGTGATCCGAAGACCTCATTCCTCAAGAATGAAGAGGGATTGTATCATCCCAGGACATCTGTCCATAATAGATCCAGTGACCTCAGTCCTTGAGAATGTGGTGGGATTGTATCATCCCTGGGCACTTTCCCTAAAGTGATCCGGAGACCTCGGTCTTCGAGAATGAAGAGGGATTGTATCATCCCTGGGCACTTTCCCTAAAGTGATCCGGAGACCTCGGTCTTCGAGAATGAAGAGGGATTGTATCATCCTGGGACATCTATCCATAATAGATCCAGTGACCTCGGTCCTCGAGAATGTGGTAGTATTGCATCATCCTTGGACATCGTCCTAAAGTGATAGGGATTGATTCTCCTGTAATCAATCCGGTGGCTTCGGTCCTCGAGAATGTGGTAGAATTGCATCATCCTTGGACATAGTCCTAAAGTGATAGGGACTGATTCTCCCGTAATCAATCCAGTGGCTTCAGTCCTTAAGAATGTGGTAGGATTGCATCATCCTTGGACATAGTCCTAAAGTGATAGGGACTGATTCTCCCGTAATCAATTCGGTGGCTTCGGTCCTCAAGAATGTGGTAGGATTGCATCATCCTTGGACATAGTCTTAAAGTGATAGGGACTAATTCTCCGATAATCAATACAGTGGCTTCGGTCCTCAAGAATGTGGTAGGAATGCATCGTCCTTGGACTTAATCCTAAAGTGATAGGGACTGATTCTCCCATAATCAATCCAGTAACTTCGGTTATCGAGAATGTGGTGGGATTGTATCATCCCTAGACTTTAAGTCCAAAAGTGATCCAAAGACTTTTTGTCTTTGAGTTGTGGATTGTAGGTTGTTGCTGATGATGATGATGTCATACTGATCGAAAGATTAGAGTATGATGATGACGCACTATGATGATGATGTTTCTAATCGAAAGATTAGAGTATGTTGATGATGTTTCTGGTCGAAAGATCAGAGTATGATGATGATGTTTCTGATTGAAAGATCAGAGTATGATGATGATGCTATTGCTGCTGATGATGATGTTCTCTGATCGAAATATCAGAATATGATGATGATGATGTTTCTCTGATCGAAAGATCGGAAGTTGCTGAAGATGATGATGTTCTCTGATTGAAAGATTAGAATATGATGACGATGTTGTTGCTGGCGATGATGATGTTCTCTGATCGAAATATCAGAATATGATGATGATGATGTTTTCTAATCGAAATATTAGAAGTTGCTTATGATTATGATGTTGCTGATGATGATGATGTTTTCTGATCGAAAGATCAAAATGCGATGATGATAATGATGTTTCTGATCGAAAGATCAGAATGTGATGATGATGAGATCCTGATGATGATGATGCCGTATTATCAAAGTATGATGATGATGACGTACTGATCAAAAGATCATGATATGATGATGAGTTGATGTTAGAGTATGATGATGTTCGGTTGATGATGTTTCTAATCGAAATATCAGAGGCTGATGATAATGACGATTCTAATTGAAAGATTAGAGTATGATGATGATGATATTTTGATGCTGATATTTTGATGATGACGATGTTGATGTTTCGATGATGTTTCTGATCGAAATATTAGAGTATGATGATGATGTTGTTGCTGATCGAAAGGCCAAAGTGCTGAAGAAGATGTTGCTGATCAAAAGGTCAAAGTGTTGAAGATGATGTTGCTGATCGAAAGGTCAAGATGCTGAAGATATTGCTGATCGAAGCGGTCAAGGTACTGATGATGCTGAAGACTAAAGATTGAAGATGAAGACTACATGATGTCGAAAATATTCCAATGATTTATAGATGTATCACCCTGATGATGTTGATGATGTCCTCTATCTCTCTTCTATTATTGTTGTTGTTGATGTTGTTATAGAATACCCTTCTTGTTAAGGGGGAGTGCTGAAATATTGTAACTTCAAAGAATATTCTATATGTATTTCTTTGTGGTCCCCGATGGTCCTATCAGGAGAACCACTTGTATTACTTTGTACCCCGATGCTCCTAATCGGAAGAACTAATAAGAGTCACGAGGCAGTCCCCTCTAATTGTAAAGGTGGGTCATTAGCACCCGAGTGTGGTTACTTGAGCCTACATGTGTAACTCGAGCCTACATTATTAACTCGAGCCTACATGACAGATGAGTTAACTTAAGTGAATGGATGAATATAAATAGAGGTGTAGTGCTCCTCATTTGAGACACACACACTCTCACTTGTGTAGCGCATTAGTGGAGAAGAGAAGTAGTTGGAGAAGGAGAAGGATCAGGCTTTGATCTCCTTGCTGGTTTTATCTTTTATCTTTTTGGGGCATCTATATTGAGGAATCTTTTGCTGGGTTTTTTCCTTTTAGGGGTTTCCCAGGAAAAATCTTTTTGTTCCTTTTTTATAGTTGTGGTTGTCTATCTTTCAGTGATCCTGTTTATATGCTTTTGTCATGAAAATGAAATGAAATACTGATGTCTTAGCTAAGCATATGAAAATTTAACAAAGAGATGGCTATGTAGGAAACTAGAATGAGGGGGATGTGTCTTTCCACTAGGGAGAGGTGAGGGGGTGTGAGAGGGTCAAATCTCTATTTCCAAGTTTCATCTTGAGAACTGAGTGGATGTCCTTGTTCTTCTTCAATTCTATTGTAATAAGGTAGATGAGAAATCAACTCATGAATTTAACGAAGCTTGGGATGAATTTAGAAATTCATATGGCATCTTATGGGTTCGGTTTACATGAAATAGAGGTCATTTTTCTCATGTAATTTTGTTTCCCTTCATTCCCATCCGAGTGTGGAAGAACTAAGGGGGGAGGGTATTTTCATCTTGTTATGCATTCCTAGGAGTGAGGGGAGCATAAATAATAAGTGAATAAAGAACCATGTCGGAGAGTGCCAATAACACCCAAAAAGTTAGTGTGACTTATGAGACTAGAAAGGGATCCATGTATGGAAACCTTGGGGTGAATTTCAGAGTGTCAAATGCACAAAAATACATGGGAGTATCCATGTCCATAAGCTTGTAATTTGAATTTCGTGAATAAAACTTGTGTGGCTAGAAATTAGAAAATCCAAGAGATAATTGAAGTCTAAGAGAGATCGAAGGTTGTAAACCTAGTGAAGGCAATAATATATGAAGGTTTAGCATCTTGGGCATATCTATTCCCTCCCTAAATAGCATTCGATGGAAGGGGTGCCTCAAGGACTATAGTAGTAGAGAAGGGGACCTTCCTTAAGTTGGGAATGGTAGTTAATGTGGGTTCCAAGGCTAGTTGAATCAATTGATATGCCTATATCTCTATGGTCTTTCCATGTCTTTCTTCCTTCTTGATAAAACCAACTATGTGTTGACTTAGGATGAGCGTTTGTTATTATGATTTTGAGTGAGTGTGTGTAGTTCCTCCTTAGTGGATAACATATCCTAGCTCAAGGATGGGCTCTCAGCTAAAATAATATAGGTTGGACATAGTGCCCGCGGTTAGGTGGAACATTTCCTTCATGTAGCTAATTGCTTGGACAAATTAAATTAAAAGATAAGTGTCTTTGTTGTGTATGAATGCCCATAATTTATGTGCTATAGATGACTATTTACTCATGTTGGATGAAATGAAATAGCCATCTTAAATTATTAAACTTGATGCTTGTGCATAGCCTAAAAATCAATTTATATGTGCATGATTTCATTCACGATTTCATTGTTGTTAGGGTTGTAATTAATATTCTAGTTTATGCATGAATCGTATATCCATATCAATTGTATCTCCATTGTGTATGTTTAACTTGCATATATATGTATTTATTTTAAATGAGAAGAACATTATTTAATTTCCATGGACAAAGCAATAGTATCAATGTCTAAGGATGAAAGGGAATTTTTCGCAGAGTATATTGTTGAAAAACAAGCCTAGTTACCTAAGTGATAAGGCACAACATCAGAGTGTTGACCTCAGGATCGACATAGAATTGGTAAGTGGATCCTCATTCTAGTATCGATGCTAAAGTAGAAATGCCAACGTTGGGGTGGACATATCATGATGGGTTTGTTAGAAACCCCTACTTGGTGCTGACTTTCAAATCTTGATTTCAGAAATGCCAAGGATATGGAAGTGCCGAAATCAAGGAGGAGACATCGGGATTATTTTGATAGAATCCATTATGTAGTGTTGGATTTTGACTTCTGATGTTGGAAGTGTTGCAAACGTATGGTAAATCTGGGAAGTTGGAAATAACTATCGGGAATGTTTGTAATATTAATTATTTAATCAGTTAACAAGAACTAATCTATAATTCGTAATATATCAAATGGAAATCTAGAAGAACCCTTCATACAACTCAAGGGGGGAATCTAATCATTGGCAACACCGATTTACAATATGGGGGCATGACATAGTGATATTAGAACAATTAAGTGTTTATGAATTTTGTAATACGGCCATGGGGGAAGAAATTATAAATGCATATATAGATAATGTCCTCTCCATTGTTGGGGTAAATGGGTGAGGGAATGACATTGGTGCATCCATAATCTTTGTAAGAAATATGGTACAATAAGATATATCTAGTTCTGTTATAGAAACTATATATATACATCAAAATAAATAAGAGAGGAAATTGTGAACTATTTTCATGTTCATCTAGGTCAAGGAGATCATGTTGCCTTGCTATCAATGCAAATAGATTTGGAAATCAAATACTTGTTAGAATTGATTGCTATAAAAAATATTGATTTGTATCTTAATCAATTGTCACAATCTGATTCACAACCAAATATGCAAATTTTTTATGGAGATTGGGGTGATATCTTCTACATCAAGTGGTTTTGTAATTGGTTAAATGTCCTAGCTATTATCTAGTCATTGGAAAAATAAAATAAAAAAATGCCTTCATTTAAATTCTAGGAAAGTTGGATATTGCTAGAATCTATTGTTCCATGAACATACACTAGAGTATGGAAAATTTGAACCACTATTGTGTTACACCTAAAAACTATCATCTTTGCTAATTCCTTGAATTTTATATGCCAACACTACTTTTGGAGGAATTTCTCCTTTCTAAAAGCCTAATCCTAGGTGCTCGGACGCATTTTATCTCTTGACATAGAGCGTATTCCCAACCTTGTGCCTTTTTCTAGTTGACAGGAAGCACAATGACACTCTTTTCCTATAGGTAATGATCGTTGACCACTCCCGACACCTTTTTCTAGTTGACATAAAGAGCCGGTGACATTCTTTATATATAGGAAAAGAGCGTCGACCACTCCTCATGCCTATTGCTAGTGTGAAAAAGAATCAACACTCATTAAAAGGAAAAAAAAAGAGAAATTTCAAGAACCTTCTAGATGAAATTCCTCATGGAGGCTTATCCAAAATGACTAGATTAGGTGGCACTCGAGCCCTTAACCTCTAGGGATGATCCCTCACCTTCCTCCAAAAGAAACTCAACCCATTTGATCTCCCTTTGGCCTATATAAACAAGCTCACCCCATGAATGAGGGAGGACAAAAAGAGTACCTTTATGCTATTGGAATTACTCTAGGTGTGAGAGGAAAAGAGTTTGAATATTGAGTGAGAGGATTGTAGAGTTTGTGGGTCAAATCTTGTGGGGATAAGGACAACACCAGATCTTGGTTGTAATATTTCCATCTATTTAATTAATACAATATGTTTTCCCTCTCATGTAAACTTTGTGTAATAATCTTTGCCTATTATCTATCTCTTCGGTCATTGATATATATTAGCTTGATTATATTGTATGTTTCCATTTATTTGTTGGCTTTGATCTGTTATTCAAACATCAACCAAGCTAAGTATCTCTAGTCGGGAAGGAAAACCTTCATAGAGAAGGTGAAGGTTTCATTATGGTTAAGTGATTTTGCAAATCTAGGGAAATGATTTCATACTTGTATTTTCTTTTCTATATATCTATCCCAATTATACTAGGGAAATGGTTCATGTCCGCACCTATCGAGGATTTCCGTTAACAAAATTGGTGACTCCACTGAATACCAATTAGATCTATGAATGTTTTTATTTGATTTTCATTACAAACTCTAAAAAATATTATTATTCTCATTTAAGGATTTAACGTGTGAAATTCATCTTATATCAATTACAATTTACCTCTTCACATTAGTATCCATGGTCAGCAAATTCCAAATTATTCTGTGATTATTTGTTGTAAAGGTTTTCATTCTTTTTGGATCCTTGGATGCGTCAACACAACTGGGTCATTTTTATAGAGCACCGACTCCTCTCTGACACTTTATGTGTATTTTAATATGGCATCATTGATGCCTATTTCCCAGAGACATAAAGTGTCGGTGACTCCTTTCCACTATGAGCAAGGAGCGCCAGCTAGAAGAGGACACCCTGGTTCAGCTTTGGAGTGTGAAACGAGGTAGGTATTCGATAAGTTATTTGAGAATATTCTGAAAATTTGAATTTTGGTTTGGGATTGTGGGTCTATTGCATTGATTGTTGTCAGATATGTCATTGTGGGTTGAGTCTGAGTACATTTTCAAGGAAGATCTTGAAATCCAGTCTTAGTAAAAGCTTCAGAATTTAGCGATTTTATGTTTTTGGAGTCTTGTCTTAGGTATGATTGTTTATTTCCAGATCTTTGATAATTCTTTCAAATCCATAAAAATAAAATTTTCAACTTTTATTATCCTTTGGTATAATAATTGCTTTTTGTTTTTCTTACATTTCTATTTGCGAAAAAATATCAAAAACAAAAAGAAAAGTTAGGTCCATTACTTTCAATTTTTCATTCGTTGTTTAAATCTAATTGATAAATTAGAAGGATAGTTGTTTTTCCCTTTTTTCGTTCAGATTTTGGAAATCATAGAAGTAAAAACATTAGTGAATTTTTTTATTTTTATGTTATTAAATATCTTTCTTGGTTAAGCATGAGAAGTTTTTGTGTGCTTGAAATATGCATTATAAAATTTTATGGTATTTTCATTGATTGTTTGAAAGGAAAAGATATCTCCTTTGCTAAAACCCCATCTTCAAAGTGGTGCCTTGATCCTTTTGTTATGATGACTTAACCTTATCGTTTTATCTTATATGATATATTAACCTTTGGCACCCTATCCTTAGTCAACATAATATTATTTGATGTTTATATTGGTAACTCTCCCAAAAGGTAGGGCAAGAAGGATGACCCTCCTAGAAGACTTGTCATGATTATAAATTCAAGTCCCAAGCTTTCATTGTCTATGTCTTGAGAAGATAAAATTGGAGATTTGATTCATTGAATGTCACAGGGCTTGTTGTTGCTCCTTGGCTTGGTGTCTAGGGCTTTGTGTTGCTCGTTGGCTTGACGTTTAAAGTTCTTGTTGCTGCTAAAGTCTATTTTTTATTGGGACACTACATAGCCTTTATTGTTTCTACTGTTTATGAGAAATATGTAACCTCCTCTTAGTCTGTTATGGATTCATGTATTGAACCATGACCTCTTTTTATTGTTTGGACTAAGTCGTGACCTTTCTATGCTGCAAGGATCTGATTCGTGACCTATTTTTATCTCCTTGGACTTGGTCGTGACTATTGGAAGCTCTAATATTGGGTTGTAACTATTTGGAAGAACTTAAGGCTGGGTCATTACTATTTAGAATCCCTTAGGTTGGGCCATGAATTTTGGAATCCCATAGGGCAAGGCCGTGACTATTGTAAGTCTGCTAGAGAAAACCATGACCTGTCTTGAGCCTGCTAAGGATTGTTGTGACATGTCTTAAGCCTACTAGGACTATCGTGACTGACTGAAAGTGCCTTGAGGACTGTTAAGGGTCCCAAGCCTGTGTATGAAGGTACCATGACCTACTGAGGGTTTCTAAGGCTATCATGAGGGTGTGAAAATGTGTTTCCAGCCTAATTGTGTATTGCTTGACTAGGTCGTGATATGTTAGTATGGATGGCAGTGTGTGTGAGGTCTGGTATGTGGGACACTACAATTTCTTGGACTAGTTACACAACTAATGAAACCCTTGAGTTGATTACTCTCACCCATGTGCTGGCTACCAAGATGGGAGCAAAGCTCACAAAGGTTAGAAAGAATGGAAACTACTCCTAGTTGGCCTGATGGAAAAATCCAAGTAACCATTAAGTAAAAAAATGACAGTGGTGCATGGTTCCTCTGCGCATTGACATAGTTCTCATATCCACTCAACATGATGAGACAGTGACCAATGACTAGATTGATGTAGATATGAAGAGATATGTTATAAATTTGATGATTCTTGAGAAGTACCTGGACAAGAATGCCATATTCCACTTGAACCCATCTATCCAATTTGTGATCGAAGGGCCTCATGGAGATGCATGGCTAATGGGGAGAAATATCATCATAGATACCTATATTGGAGGGTGGGGAGCTCATGGAGGAGGGGCATTTTTTAGGAAGGATCCCACCAAGGTAGACCATAGTGTGGCATTCATTGTTAGACAGGTTGCAAAGAGAATTATGTCAGTTGGGCTTGCAAGGAGATGCCTTGTGCATGTTTCTTATGCCATCAGAGTGTCAAAGCCATTGTCTGTTTTCATTGACTCATATGGTACAAGAACCTTTGTAGACAAGGAAATTTTGGAGCTCATAAAAAAGAACTTTTATTTTATGCTTGGAATGATGACTATCAATATTGATATGAAGAAAGGAGGAAATGGGAGGTTCCAAAAAGACTACTTCCTATGGCCACTTCGGCAGGAACGACCCAAATTTCAACTGGGATATTGCCAAGCCTCTAAAGTGGGAGAGGTTGTCCAATCCTAGAGAATGGGTATCAAGTTTCTCATGAACAACTACATCTTGTAGCTAATGAACATACTTTATCTATAGGAAGTGAGAGGGTTTGATTTTTATACAAGGGGGATATGCTTTAGATAGTAAATTGTAATAACCCAGATTAGATCCTGCTGATTTTTTTGGCTTATTTTCTAATGTAATTTGGTTTTGGGATTTCGTCAAACACTTGTCAAAAATACCATTGAACTATGCTAAATAGTCTTTGTTGGTTTTTGTATTCAATGTAATGCTGATATGTGTCATGTTTGTCTTATATATTCACTATAATTTTCAGATCTTGATTTTTGTAGCCCTCAACAGTGAAAATTAAATGCAATAGAGATTGTTTTGCATAAATAACAAGGAAAATAAACCCAAAATATCATATTCATATAACGTTGAGTTTACAATGAATGTAAAAATTGTTCTGAGGAGGACACACAAATATGAAATTACTTTAACTTCATGGGCATGCACATCATTTATGGAAGTGATATTCCCTTCTTTGGTGTCTCAATTTTTCATAGCAAATGTATCACCAACTCCCAAAAAGTATGTTGTGTGTTCAATAAAACAACAAAAATCGTCTTATTCTCAACATTGTGAGTAACAAATAAGTTTGCACACTCCCTTATTAAGCCACAACTCCCTCCTTCACTACCCAGAAACGTTATGCAAAATCATAACAAGTTGGAAGACTACAATGAGAGTACCCAACACTGCTGTAGTAGATTCTTGTAGGTGTCAATATGGATTTCGCCTCCCTTTTTGGATGAAACGACCCTTGATATTGTCCCACATGAAGTGTGGGGATCACTATAGATGTGGAAGTGTAAGCATATGTACCCAACAGAAAGTAAACACCCCCTATCTCCACAAACCATCCTTGCAATCAAGATTATGTCCTCTCTAGATGATGTCATAGTCGACTCAGTCCAAACTAAGACAAAAAATAAAGAATATGGCCTCCACAAGATCAAATAGGCCCCACAACAACCCAAATGTTTTAGCATGTCTACCTCCAATCAAACAATAAATAAATGAGGTCACAAAATTGAGGATTGAGTGATTTATTTGGTTGTTGAGGTATGTCCAAACTTGAACTACAATGAACCCATTTAATATTTAAATAAAAATATTCCAACTCCATCAGAATCAAACTAATGAACAGCTGAGAAAATCTACACCAAAAATATGGATTGAAAACGAGTACCTCCTAAATGAGCAGACATTTAAAATGAGTACCTCCTGTATCAATGCGAGATGAAAGGCTTGAATGGATCAATTGGGTCTCACTTGATAAAACCATCAATGATTTGGGAATCAAAGAACAAATTCTTTGGTTCTCAAATGGATCTTCTAACCATCAACGTGACTAAAATATTCCTTTTTTCACAAATTTTTTTGAATGAATAATACCTAACCAAATAGATTTTAGCCTCATTCTCGCAAAGGAAATTTATTCACTAACAAATAGTGTTGGATCCATTTAAGCACCCAAAACAAAGGAGTCATCATGCTCTATTCCCCTCATTACACCCACCCTCCATGATTCGTCGGGGATAGTGACTTAGAAAATGCCAAAAGGTATGGGTCACTTTACAACCTTATTTTATTGAATAAGCATGTGACATTTAAACCCTTCACCTCCTCCTGTGTTACTCCTGCTTTTTTTCAAAAACATAAAAACAAAAAAAAACGCAAAAAAAAAATGCATGAATCTATAGAAACTTATATCTAGATGTGATTGAAAATATACTATAGGATATCATATACTATAGGAGATCAATATTTTAAATTTGTGAGAACCATTTTAACATATCAATGTATTTTTAGGAGGAGTTAGAACTTGCTTTGATCGCCTCATTTAATGGCTTGGAAGGTATGGGAAACTTCACTTCCTTTGGAGCTCAAGAAATCCCACTTGGGAGTGAGTAAATTAATCAATGGTGCACTGTAATGGCCATTAAATTATTAGAGATCACTTGGCTCAATAATTTCATATGCCACTTGTCGTTGACTCTCCAATGACCTAAATAGAAATTCCCATGGCATCTGTAACAACTACTACACTTGCACCACTAAAATGGTTCATTGAACAATGCAAATACATAAATGAGGTGGAGGCTATAGATGGGAATCACATGATATGTGGTAGATATAAGGTAGGGATCATTCAAAATTGATTGGAGGGATATCTTAGAAATGAAAAGGATTTCAACAAGCTAAGCAATTTAGAGAATCCGGGTTTCTAGAACAACCATCTAAGAAGATTTTATTTGTGGGAACAAGAGTGTCTAGGTGTTCCTGCTCAATTTCTCAAAATAATCCAAGAGAAAAATTTCCTAATAGCACTTTGTATAAAGTATATATATTTTATATATTATATGCATATCTAATCAAAAGAAACATGCTAAATGCAAAATTAGTTGAATAAAAAATGAAAACACGCATATTTTTGGTATAGGTAGATTAATACTACATTGTAAGGAGTTTATAAATGACATCCATGGTAGGTTAATAATTATAGTACCAACAATTTAGTACATACTACACATACAACACCAACCATCTAGTAGTTTTTTGGTTACAAACTTACAAAGTATTAAAATAGATAATAGGAAGTAAACAATGAAATAAGTTGTTATAGGTGCACCAACGCTTCTCTACAAAAGAAGTGTTCACAACCTATGAAAGAACCATGTCTCTAGATGCTACAAATGTTGGGTAGAACCCCAATGAATAGTCAACATAACTTAAGGATACGATAATGCCATTTATTATTTCATTGGAACACATATTCTGGTAACTCCTCTCCAACCCTAGCAAAAATGATTTCCTATGCCCTTCAAATCATTTGGTTAACTAGTTGCAAGAGGTACCTACTGTTGAGTCTCATTTTGTTATCATTTTTGGCTTGAACATAAGACATTTAAATGCATATTTTATTATCTTTCATGTATTTTATGTCATGCAGATTGTTATTCGACACAAAGTAAGAGAAAATTTAATGTTTATTCAACTTTGGTTATGAATATCATTTTTATGATTTTATTGAATTAAATCTATATTATTTAAAGCATATTTGATGTATTTATTGATCTGTGTATTTGTTTGCAAATTTTATAATTCTTTTGGGCGAATTTATCAACAAAACACGTTCAACTTGATATTCAACCCAATCTACGCAATCATTGTCCAGCTCATCATGCATCTCTTCATCCAGCTCACCATTGAGTTTTTCGTTCAGATCGCTAATCAGCTGCGTGTTGTCTATAACCAATTTCAGGAATTAAACGTTGAAGAAATCTGTAAACCATTTTGTTTACCATGTTCCCAGGTGATAGAATAATCAAGAATCTAGAAGGATCACCAGTGCACCAAGCTGCTCATTGTCCACACATTTAAAGAAGGCACACTCCTGTTTTAGAATCATTTGTGGCCTCTTCTGAACTTGCCACCAATCTACGCATTTAAAAATATGAATGACCCATGCTCTAGAAGATCGCCCTCACGCCAGTTCGTGCTCCACATCTGGAGTCTGTTCACACTGATGAAGGACCTGTGTTCTAAGAAACTAGCCATCATGTACATTATCTATGTCAAACACCACCTGTCAGTTGCGCCAAACGAGGGGTTGTATGCCACATCACACACCAAGGAAATTTGTTCATGATAAATAAGGAGCTCTCATTCTAGAGACTTGTTGCTGTGTATTCTTTGCTGCCCAACACGGCACCATCAACCATGCTGCAAGGGAGTCTGTATGCCACATTCATAATGAAGAAACCCAGACTTATACCAAAGAAGGGATATGCCTATGTGCTGGCTTGTAAGCTGTTATTGCCTTTAGGATTGAAAAAAATTACAAGAGAAGTCGACCACTAAATGGTTGACTTGCTCAACTTATTGAAAGCATTATGTATATAAACACCTCTATGCAGAGAGAGAGTTGGTTGATCAATCCATTAGATATATAGTGAGTTTGCTTTGAGGGAAGGATACTGTAACTATGTTCCTTCTGTTTAATAAGAAATCTACGCTTTGTTGTTTATGATTGTGCATGAAATAATTTGTTAGCCATTTCTCATGGTTGCTAAGAGGGCCCCTCGACAATTTGTGGTTCTATTTTCGTATGAGTTTTTGTTATCTCATCGTGCAGGTAAGTAGTTTTATTTCCAATTTGTTTAGGTACTTAAGTTTCTATAATACTTTATTTCTTTGTTTCCTGTAATATGCATTTGTTGTAGTTAATAAAATTTATATTATGCTGTTAATGTAGTTTTTGTTTATAAATGGTCGGTCACGTATAGCTTGCTTTCAGATTTGCATTTAGTCCTTTCATTTCTAGTTTATTGTTCGGTCTTATTTTTAAGCACATAGAGTAGGTTGTTTTTATCAATCATAAAATAGGACTCAAATAGATTGTTTTTGTCAATTTAGATAGAATTTAAATCAATCCATAGAATAGGTTGTTTTTTGAGATAGATTAAGCTTTGTTTATTCATGCTATAGATTTATGCAATTCAAATTCGAGTTTTGTTTATTAGTCCACAGTGATTTTCTTATTTCCATGTAGTTGTATTTGTTTATTTTACTGTTGAATATGATGACTAATTAGGTTTACATTTTGTCTTTTATGCATCTTGTTTTCATATGCACAAAATTAGATGATGATTAAATCATTTAGGTCTATTTTTATTATTTTTGGTATCCAGTCTTTCATTCAGGCTGTGTGTCTGGACTGCCATTCGGACCTTCTTTCCATATTGTTGTCCAGTCTTCCATCCGACCTTTAGTGTTCTTAGTTTATCTTTAAATCTGTTTTCCATTTCTGTTTCTTTTCTTTTTTATTATGCCTTGATTAGAGTCACTAGGTAATAATTATATCTTTCTTTTGAACAATAGATTAAATTGTTTTAAAGTATTTATCAAGCTTTATTTTTTAATCTTCTCTTTCTAGCCCATGGTTTGAATTATGCATTGTGATTTTGTTGTTTTTAATTTTTGATTTTCTTCTATAACACTGTTGTAATGTTTTGAAATTATGTTTGATTTATTTTGTTGTATTTGATTTTGTAGGGTTAAAGGTGTGAATTACTAGTACACTAGTATTTTATCAATTTTATTAAGACTTATTTCTTTCACTTTGTGATTATTTGAAAAGACTTGTAGAAAAGAACTTAAAATTATCTTTATTAAGTTTTCTACTTCTTTTTTATTTAATTATCTTTATTAAGTTTTCTAATTTCTTTTCTTTATTCAGTTTCTCATTTACTTATTCCTTAAGCTTTTCTTGAACCCTAGTTTTTAAGTAGTTGTTGATAATACATTTTTAGTCAAAAATTATTTGTTTATGGATTATCTAGTTGTTGTGATTATATTTTCAAATGTGTACTTTCTGTGGATAGCTAGCCCTTGAAGTTATTTAATAAGTTTTGTTAGATTTCCATTTGTTAGTTAAAACAACATAGTTTGATATTGTCCTAGTGTGATGTTTTGTCTTAGTTCAACCATATTACTAATTTCGGAATTTGACTCAGTTTTTCATTTTGAGTATTTTTCAATCTTTTGTTTATTAAAGTATTTCTACAATGCCCTAGGAACCCCTCTACCTTCATATATATTTTGTAGCAACTCGAAGTCTACCAACCCTGGTTGGTAATTAAATATTAGGTGTATTCAATATAGTAGGACACATCCAAATATTTTGGTATTAATTTAAGTCAAGATTGCACCCAACATTTTTGGTGCCATTGTCGGGGAGTTTCTCTGTAGGATAGAAAAAAATAGAATTCGATTATGAAGTTTAGTGATAGGTTGCTGGCGGGGGAGAGGTAAGACAAGAGGTAAGAACCTGTGCATTTCTAATAACATGCACCCCCAAACCCAGCAATAGGAGTATTCTAGGTTTTCTTTTAGTTTAGTTTTTTCATGTACAAAGTCTAGATAGGTTGTCTTTACATTACAAGGGGAAGGGGGAATGTTAAGATGCAAAGATGACCTCACTACGGAATTTCCATAGTGTGATAGCCTGACACATAGACTTTAGTGGGTCTTCCCAAAGCGTTGTTGTTCCTTTTTCCCAGAAGTATGTATACTTTTACACAAAGTTTGATTTATTTCCCTTGAGCGTGCTTTTCTTTTTGTAAACATAGATAGTTGATTTTTTTTCCATAAGTTCAATTTGATGTATGTGTTCCTTCATGTAATTTAATTTTTACTCACATGAGGGGGTATACGACTTATTTTACAATTAAAATCACTTAGTGGTGTTGTAAGTGCCACCCATCCTACTAACAAAGTGACAGGAACATTTAAAAGTGGAGCTTTAAGATAGTATATATATATATATATATATATATGTATGTATGTATGTATGTATAACTATTTATATTGTGGGAAGATATGGTAGGAGGGAAGGATGAAGAGGTTGTTACCTTTTAATTCCCTATTAGAGATCCAGGAGGAGTAACAAAAATACAGTATGTTCCCCCATCCATTTTTCCAAGTTTTTATGGACTAGAGAATGAAGACCCTGATGAATTCCTCTTTCAGTTGGAAATGCTTTGTAAAGCATATAATGTTCAAAGTCTGAATTTTTTTCCCTCTTACTTTAAAAGGATCAGCCCTCCGATGGTTCATGAGAGTATGTGGTAATTGCATTCAAACTTGGGAAGACCTGAAGTGTATGTTCTTGTAAAGATATCAAGAATATTGTAGCGCTAATGAGGACATTCTTGAAATCACACAGGAAGAAGAAGAAAATTTGGAAAATCATTAGAGGAAATTTCAACTAAAAATGGGCCTCCTAAGGAAAATTAATAAAATAACAGTTAAAATAATAAAATAATATCTTTTAATTTTGGAGGAAGAAAAGAAAAAACTACTTTTTTGTTCGTATTTTCAACATATCGCCATGTTCTTTTACTCAAATTTCGATCGAGAGAGCTCGTTGGATACATAATTAAATTCCGCATCCAACAAGTACCCACTTGGCCTACTTTTGATGGGCCCCGCCACCCCAAAAACAAGAAATACTTGACAAAACATGTTGATGATGTCATCATCACATTTTTTCAGGTATTTCTTGTTTTGGGGGTGGTTGGGCCCATCAAAAGTATGTCGAGTGGGTACTCGTTAGATGCAAAATTTAATTCCACATCTAACGAGCCCTCCCGATCGAAATTTGAGTAAAAGCACAAGGAAATATGTCAAAAATACAAACAAAAAAGTAGTTTTTTTTATGATACCTATCCCCAAATTTATATTAAAAAAATGTTTAAGAGGTGCTCCCTTTTGGAATTTTTAATCATTTTGATTGGCTAATACATGATGACATGGAATTTGTATTACTTTTGAAAGGCCCATTTTAAATTGAAATTTTCTCTAATGTATGTCGAACGTTTTCAATACAACTTTCAGAGATCAAAACTAAGACAGTCATGAAAGGGTATTTTAAAGAAAATTTTACTCAAAGGCATAAAAAATGAATATCTATAGATTTTAAATCTGATGTGAACAGGTGATGTATCTCAGTTATCATATGACAATGTTGTGAATTATGTAGAAGGTATTCAAGAGGAATATTTAAAATTAGTAAGAACATACCTTATTCTCATCCTCATCTTAACCCCTGTCTACCTTGTTGGCAAGTCCTTTCTATCCCATATGATGATCATAGGGATGTTCTCTCTTATGATGCACCACTTTTTGTTTTAAAAGACTCTTAATGATATCCTATTTTCTAGACAGAATCAACTATACAAGCTAGTCAATTACATCTTCCACAATTACCTTCTCATAAACCTCCTCTATGCCTTACGCACATTCCTGTTCAATCCAGTCCACATTCTAACAATAATAAAACAACACAATATGCTTATAGTGTTGAACTGCAATATTTACCCACCACACATACTGTTACGGAGAGAAATTCCTATGGCTTGGGGTACCACAACAGACAGCTAGACTCCAGAAATCAATCTTTCCCAATATGCAATAGAAATAAAAACATCTAACACTAAAGGATCGAACCTCGTACCTTATTCCGGACGGTTGAAGTAGATCCCCGTTGAGCTTTCCAATCTTCAGCTTGAATTGTTATAGCACATCCTCAACAACAAGTAAACAATACAAGCATACTATATTTCATGGTGTTAGATCTATTCTAGCATATATCAATCAATAATGTATAAGCATTTGACATATTCCAATGGAAACAATATTCATTCAAATACACATTACTGGACAGGAAAAGATATTTCTATTAATATGAATCAGAGATTACAAGTGACAACCTCTGAGGACACGTCTACGAACCGAAGAAACTGAATCCCCCACTTGGGCCTCCACCACCTCAATCCTCCATCACTTTGATAGAAAGCTTACTAACAAAGGGAAAGCTTGGGAAGAACACAACAGTGCTCCAAGGGACAAAGGGATGCAGACTCAAGCATAAGTTCTGGCAACAATGGACTATAGTTTCGGTACTCTCAATTCTCTCTTCTGCTTTCAATGTCTCAATGGTTCCTTATATAGCTTTTCAAAGTGATACTGAAAGGTCAAATCCATGCGATCTCAAGGCATATGGAAGGCCAGGAGTCATGTGAGTCAGATCCAAGACAAGGAATGCTCCAAAGGATTTTGGATTATGTACACATCCCGATGTACGTGACTATAAGGGGAATATCCACGTATGTACGCGGTTATCAGGGAAAATGCCGCGTATATCCGTTTTCTAATTTTTTTAGGGATGGTTGATGATACATCAAAAGACAAAAAGTGGTCCATAGGGGCTAATGAGTCTGCAGTGGGACAGGGGAAGGCCATACAATGTGTGATTCACCTAGTGTGGTGAAATCCGCTATAACAGATGCCCCCTAATGTATGAGATCAGAGGGGTCATACGATGGCCGAAATACATTATAAGTCCATCCCAGAAGTGAAGTGATGAAGGTACCCAAATGGAAGACCAGCCACCCAATCAACATAATACCATAATACAACTCTGCATATAACTGCAAGTACATATAGCAGTCCCGGATACATAAGAGTACAATGGCCATGAATAGGCATGAAACATGATAACACATAGATGTGGTCATCGCCACGTACAATATACATAGATCATAATATCCATGAGGAAGATATACAACGGACCATGACCTCCACAAAGGCTGAAGCTATATAACAGATCAAGATCTCCATAGTGGATGGAAATGTCTGACATATACTGGAACAAGTCACGAGAGCTGAAATCTCATGAACACTGGAACGATCAAGGAGGTAGCATATAGTGGATGCCACCAATATGGAAGGTATTCTACACAAACCGCTACGAGTACATGTCCGACTATGTGAATAGAGGTGTCGAGGTCGAACATAGTATTCCATTGTCTGATTACCGGTCATTGATGTTACCATTAACAGACGCGAGATCACCCACCAATAATGAAAATGGGAATCAAGGTACTAGAGTGCAAACTAACAAGTGTGAATAAATGTGTTGAGGTCAAACACTTGAGAGAATCCATCGATCAGGGGACATTGATGTATTCCCAAAACTGTCGATGGCGAGAGAACCTGCCACTGATGACTGCAAGTCTCAAGGCACTCAAAATGACTCTAGATTCCAATCCCAGATTAAATGATCTGAATTCGATGGGATGAAATCTGCTGGAAGGAGGGCATTAGGGAATTCCCCATCATCCAACATGAGGTACTCAGCAAAGTTGTATAATGTGGAAGGAATCGATCATAAGGTGCACAAACCAGTAACTGTACCAGGAATGGCCGACATGCAAAGTCAAGATAGCTGAGGAATGGCCGACTCAGGTTTCAACTTCCTTTGAACAAGAGCATAACGGCGTATGGTGACTGAATGAAGGCAGCATAGACTCGATATACAAACTGGGACATCTCTATGATGCAGGAGGCATCAATAGAGGATCCATAGGGTCTGGAAGCTTAACCAGTCAGTGGAGATAAAACTCAGATAACAAGTACAACTCCTAAGTCAAACTATAACCCAACCAATGGATGTGATATACAGTGCTCTGTTCGAAGGCGATGTGACTCGATAGCTGGCAAAGATAATATCTTTTCTTGTTCGGCTTTTTGGTTTTTTGATTTTTTTGGTCTTTTTCAGTTATTTGAAAAGCTTGAAAAAATAATAAACTAGCTTTATAGTTACAAACTAGGAGGAGACGAGTGTCATTTAGGGCAAACAAACTAGTTCCAAGCAGTGGAACATACCTATGATCAATGCAAGGATACATGTGTAGGATATCGACACTCGGGGGAAAATCCCCTCCTAGTAAAAAGGGAATCAAGCTGCAAATGATATAAATAAAAGGCTCTACATGGCTAGACATGAGACAAGCTCAGGCTATATGGCTGAAACACAATTTCAGGGGAGCCGGCATAAAGCTCAATAAGACAGGCAAAGCTCATGATAATGCATCCACAACTTGATACAAGGGGAGTCCGGAGGGAAAAAGGCCAGCATAAGATCAAGAGGAGTATGAGGCTCTTGCTAAATGTCATGGCAATACTATACAACGGACTCCCACACCCTAAAGGGGGAAACATCGACATGGGAACCAAATGCAAATAAGGTGCTAACTAGGGTACCCATGTAAGGTGAGGCTCTACCACTCATATCATGCCACTTCTATAGCATCAATAAGGTTCCATGACATAATAGAGTGGGTTCGTACCTAAGGATATAGTGACATGGTCATAAGGTCATGAAAAATGCAAACAGTGGTGAACCTAACCTATATGCTAGTGTAGACATTATACCTGAGATCAGTACAAACGGGTCAATCCAAAAGCTGAAACGGCGCTGAAAATGGTCTTCTACATCACAAATTATGTCAGAAATGGTCCAAAATGGTTAGAAACGGTCAAAACTATAGGAAAGGGGGTAAAAATTTTCAAATATTTGAAAATTTTTCTATAAATAGTAAAAAAATATAAATCATTTGAAACTTTTACCCATTGGAGCTCTGATATTCAACTACAAATTCCAGGAAATCCAGCCGGCGGAATTCACAACCGATTCTTCCAGGTACTTACTCATGTTCTCTGCTTGCATTTCAATACAATTTTTATAATTTTTCATGGTCAAATGAATTTTTAAAGGCCAAACTTACATGAGCACCACAGCCCATGCGGGTATCGAGGATTTTTCCGCGTATAGGGATAGCTATACACAGAAAAGGGACCAGAAACCGCTTATGATGCCACGCACTAAGATTTTCATGAATCTAATGGACATTTTGGTCAACTTCTCATGAAGGATGGTGCTAGAGTGGCGAGAATGTGAGCACGATGATGTAGAGGAAGCAGTAAGGGCTGACAGAATGGCTGAAGAGGCTCTAAGAATATGCAGACTCTACAAGTTTTGGTGCCTAGGAGGCTTGAGGGCCAAACCAGGACTACTATAGATGCTTGTAGACTATTGGGATCCAGCCTTAGAGTCCTTCCGGTTAGACGGTATGTCCCTCACCATTGAGGTGGAGGATATCTACTTTATCACAGGTCTATCACAGCGAGGTGAGATGGTGAACCTTCGTGCCCAAGGAGGGCCAGGTCATGGGCTGACTATCGACGAGTACATAGCTATGTACTACTACCCAGAGACGGAGAAGGTGGGGAGCCAAGTTCACACCAACGCTATACAGGTACTGGGCCTAAAGGCCATACTACTGACGCTAGGCAGGATAGCAGGCTTAGCATCACTCCATCAAGCCTCTCGGCCACTGATGTTCTATGCGGTGGAGTGCATGACACCAACCATCTATGACTGGAGCACTTCCCTTCTAAGAAACATGAAACATCAGCTCAGCCAGTGCAAGGCAGGTAGGCTACAGAACTTTGTGTTCAGCAGTATCTTGAGCACTTTTTTCTTCGAACGAGTTCTAGGATTGAGCCCTAGAGTGGATGTTCCTCTCCATGGGGTTCAAGATCCGGCCCAACGACATTGGGCAGATGTGATCCGCAGACTGGGGGGTGGTAGGGTGGCCAACCCTTATCCAGTAGACTTTTTTCCATGGTGGCGACGGTATATTGTTGTCATAGAGGACTACCCTTATGCAGGGATAGACTTCCAGGGAGACCCGGACATGCCACTACCACCAGGATCAGCATATGGAGACATAGGTAACGAATCTCGACCCTTACTCTTTTTTAAAAATTTTTGAAGTATTTAATTTTTTTGTGTTTTCTTGATTAATGGAATCAAAAAGACATGTTTTTGGGTGACAATACATAGTGACATCTACCATTCATGTGCAGATGTGGGACCACGGCGACCAGAGGGCTTCCCACGTCATAGACAGAGGGGAAGAGGAGATGATATCACCGGTGTGGATGCGGAGCGAATGCTCCAAAGCATCCATACCAACTTCGTGCGACTGACTCACAGGATTCCCATGGCGCAAGTCGAGGACTTTCCTGAGGTTATGCAGAGATAGGTGGTGGGTGTACCATGCGCATGGGTGCCTTTATTCCGGTGGCTAGCTAGAGCCGTGGTGACATATCATGATCACAACCCTCATCCACCTCCACAGGACTAGACACCTGGGAGTGTATCTATTTTGTACTACCGTGTATATGATGGTGGCTTTCAAAGCCCCAATTTTGTATTATGACACTATGTATTACCACATTTTTGATGTATATAAAAAAGTTTTATGGTGATCGGTTTATTTATTTACATGTGTAAAAATTGTGTTTATGATTAATTTATAATGAATGAAACAAATGCCAATCTAACACATAGTGAGCATATGAGTCAGCAATTTGATTAAAATTTCTTGGAATGTGTATATATGTTATGTTCTCGAATTTCCGTTCTAGCAATCTCACACGTAAGAATTTCCTCAATAACGTTGGATCTCTAACATGGTACAAACCATTTAGCTGTGACACTACTAACTCTGAATCAAGACGTACCTCAAGAGAGAGAACACCATGCGAAATGGAATCCCATAGAAGCTCGATAACGACACTATATTCAGCAACATTGTTGGAAGATGGCCGTAGACATACACCTCCTGAAGACAGTACATGACCCATAGGAGTAAAAATCACCCAAGCAGCTGAGGCTGAGTGTTGAGTGCGATGACTTGCACCATCCGCGAATCCTATGTAGGTGGAAGATTCCATTGACATCTGCCACAAGAAATGGAAACTAATCATAAACCCGATCACGATAAACAAGACCTAACTATGCAAAAAAGTTGTACAATAATATACAACAAACAGCCTTGGCTAAAGATCATGCATAGTATTTTTTAAGATAGAGCCCATTTCTAGGCTCCGCCGAGACTGTCCCTTCGTAATCCACTAACTCGTAGGCACCCTTCTCTAATACACTCTTGACTACGTAAAGACCACGCCACATAGGATTGAACTTCCCTGCCCCCAAGGATTCTTTCGATTGATCCCACAAAAGGACCAAGTCTCCCTCACTAAACACTCTCGGACGGACAGACTTATCATATTGGGCCTTCACGTGACGCTTATTAATCTTTAGAGTCACCAAGGCATCTCTATGCTACTCATCGAGTTGCTCAAGGTGAACCAAATGCTCCTCCAAAGGTGAAGTGTCTGATAAGAGTTCCACGGCTAACTTCAATGAAGGAATCTTGCATTCAACCGGCAATATTGTCTCCACTCCATGAAGAAGCTGATATGGAGAAAAACCAGTGGCAGTCGTTACCGCGGTTCGGTAGGCCCACAAAGCAGGGTACAACATAATATGCCAGTTTGTCTTTCTTTGTGCGATGGTTTGTTGGAGAATGGACTTAAGTGATTTATTCACAGCTTCAACCTGTCCATTCGCTTGAGGATAGTAAGAAGAGGAGTGCTCTTGCTTATACCCTAACTTGGATGCCAACTCTTCCATCATACGGTTCTGAAAGTGCGAGCCATGGTCAGTGACAAGCTCTCTCGAAATCCCAAACCTAGAGATGATTTGGTTGAATACGAAGTGAGCGTATGTCTCACCGTCGGATTTTACTGTAGGCATTGCCTCAGCCCATTTCATGAAGTAATCGACAGCCACTATGATATGATGGTTCCCCCGAGCCGAAGCTGGGTTGCAATCCATAAAATCTAGCCCCCACTTGGTGAAGGGACCGGTAGTGATAATAGGGTGCAATGGGGAAGGCTTCAAGCGCATGTTACGTGGAAACACCTAGCAAGGGTGGCACCTCTTGACCTCTTCAATACAATCCTTGAAGATCGACGGCCAGAAATATCCTGCTCTCAAAATCTTTTGAGCTGTAGAAATCCCAGATAAATGACCACCACACGCCCCTCCGTGGAAATCATTAAGCACTAGCTCAGCCTCATCATGAGTTAAACAACATAGTAAAAGGGAATCTACTCCATGGCGGTACAAAGTATTGTCCACTATGAGGTAGTTCTTGGAAACATTACGTAATCGACGTCACTCATCTCGCGAGAGGTGAGTAGGGGTCCTTTGCATTTGCAAATATACTATGATATCACCATACCATGGGTCAGCCGTTGAGATCAAGAAAATGTGTTCATCAACGAACGTATCTTCACATACCGACTCCTCAGCCTCACTCAGAAAATCTGATGTGAGCTCTGCAAAGATTAAAGATTTCTTCGATTTTGCCAAAACAAACTCGAGATCAAACTCTTGCAGAATGACAATCCACTTATTATATTTTCCCCCAATCATCCTACATGTGAGGACGAACTAAAATGGATGGACATGGGAAACAACCAAGGTTTGGCGAAGGAAAATATAATGTCTCAAACGCTACACTGCATGTACGGTAGCCAAGGCAAGCTTCTCGACATGAGAATACTGAATCTATGCATCAATAAGGTTTCGGCTCAAATAATAAATGACATGCTCCTAGAGCTCCTCATCCTCCTGAACCAAAACCATCCCAATCGTCTCTAAAGATGCGGCCACATATAATAGGAAATCATGGCTATAATCTGGAGGACTAATCACCAGGGCCGATGCTAGGGATATTTTAAGTGCATCGAAGGACTCCTGGGCTCGCTCATCCCATTCAAAAGGAGTATCCTTCTTCAGGAGAGGCATGAAACCTCTAGTCAAATTGGTGAAATTGACAACAAATCTTCGTAGGAAGTTTTCCATGCCTTGCAAACACTGAAGATGGTGAATATTTCACGGGGGAGACAACTAAAGTATTGCCTCCACCTTCAAGGGGTCGATTCTTATACCCTCTTTTGAAACGATAAATCCTAACAAATGACCTGATTTCACGCGAAAGATGCACTTATGAGGGTTTAATCTAACAGCATAGTGGTGGCATCTTTCAAACACCAATCTCAAGTGATAAGAATGACGCATCCTCATGCGAGAATGAGTAGCGAGGTCATCCAAAAATACTTCAATAATGGACTTGAGATCATGGAAAATCAAGGTCATCGCCCACTGAAAGGTAGCTCCGGCGTTTTTAAGGCCGAAAGGCATTTTCCGATACGCAAATGTTCCCCAAGGACAAATAAATGCGGTCTTATGTTGGTCCTCGGGTTTAATTTGAATCTGATTATACCCGGAAAAGCCGTCCATAAAGGAGAACACCTCACTACCCGCACACTCATCCAAAATATGATCTATAAACGGTGTGGGGAAGTTATCCTTAGGACAGGCATGATTTAAATCACGGAAATCAGTGCATATACGGATTGCTCCTTGCTTCTTATCCACCGGAACTGGATTTGAAACCCACTCCGTCAAGGGAACGGGATAGATGAAACTAGCTTTCAATAGCTTCTCTATCTCTGCCTTTATGGCAGGTGCTTTCCTAGGATTTACTGTGCGTAAACGCTGTCGAACAGGCTTAGCATTGGGGTAAGTCTTAATTTTGTGTTCGATAATCTGAGGGTCAATCCCTGGCATCTCATCGTAATACCAAGCAAAAACATCATAGAATTCCTTGAACAGCTCGGTATACTCACGAATCTCATCTTGGGAACAATCTGCCCCAATGTAGACATTCTCAATTGTACCAGGGTTGCGAGAAATGTTGATAGGCATAGTTGATGATATGTTTGCCATGTTTCCATCAGCCATCTGACCAGGAGAGCTTAATGGAATCATGGGTCTACCAACTTTCTGTCTAAGAATCTCCCTATAATCCTCATGCTCCAAAAGGTTAAGCTCTGGAAGGAAATATGATCTATGATGAAGCTCCTCCCATGGTGGCTCAACTCCCGACATATCCTCGATGATCGCTTCATCTGAAGGGAAAACCGTATCAAGGAAATCGTGGGCATGAGAAGACTGCACTGCCCATGCCGGCAGCACATAGGGGTCTTCTTCCTTTGTCCGTGAAGAAGAAGAACAAGGCTCTACAGCAGATTGAAGATTAGCTTGGTAAGCTATCATGGCTGCAGGCAACGACACACTCGTCTCAATGGCCTCACTCGAAGGACTCGGTGAAGGAAGAATATAAGGATCTCCCATATGACTTGTGGGAAAAGGCACCGATCTCGTAGACGTGGAAGCACCATTGAAACTAGCTCCTATCATGAGGACAGGTGCAGGACAACTAAAGGTTCCCATGAGGGATGGATACATACCTACACCCACACTCCCAGTTGCCGGTTGGGAATGTTCAACTTTCGGAACCGAAGCTTCCGAAGATGCACTAACAGGCGGATTCTTGAATTCCATTTGATTAATCATTACAATCTTCCCATTATGAGGAAAGCATACAACGTGAAATACAGAAGACGCAATGGATTGCATACTATACATTCAATTCCTTCCCAGTAAGAGATTGTAGTCAAGGGGTGCATCAACCACCTCGACCTCTATCGCAACGGTCTTCCCTCCTAAACAGACTTTAAGAGAAGGAAGGATATCGTGCGGCCTAAACGATCTCCCATCAAAAGTAGTTAACATGGTTGTAGACTTTGACAACTCAGGAGAACCAAGACCCTTCCAACAAGACAAAGACATCATAGAAGCAGCAGCACCCTCGTCAATTACAGTATGCTTGACGATCATATTAAGACATTCTACATGCACCAAAAGGGACACATTGTAGGGAAAGCGAGGCTGATGTCTTGTAGTTTTAAACTTGATCACTGAGGAAGAATCATCACCATTCACACCAAGAGCGGAAAGCAAAGCCTTCCTTTGCGACGAACAACTCTGAAGCACTTCCAATGCAAACATCGCACAAGGAGTATGACCCAAGTCCTCGACAACTGAATAGTTCTGGGTGGCTCGGGCATTTGGATTATGCACCGAACGCTTAAGTACCCCCTTAGGAATGCGAGGTGCAGCTTCAGGTTTATCCGCAGGTTTCTCAATACACAAAGGGGTTCCTGGTGGATCAGGTTCTTTACCTTGGCTGGGTTGTGACGAAGTATAATATTTCGCACGCGTCACAACTTTCGTGGCATGGACCATATTAATGCACCCATGACCACTAGTTTCAGGTGGATCTTCATCACTAGAATGATCATGGGACTTCGAGTTCATATTTTGGTTATGCGGTAAATGGTTCGTTAACACAGCTGGGCCCTGTGCTATGAACTTCGAAGCTTCATCCATCCTAGGGCACAAGTAAGTGAGGTGATCATCCTTACAAAGCTTGCAAGGAAACTTAACCTTACGCTTATTCTGCTTGTCCCCCCCATCATTTTTATTGTTCTTGTCATTATTGTTGGCATTCTCATTTTTATTCCCACCCTTCTTATTATTGTTTTTACCCTTTTTTCGATTCCGTCCAGGTTGCTGGTTACCCTTCTGGTCGGATGATTGCACAGCAAGTACATTCACCGTTTGGGCGGGCTGAGACAAAGCCGTAGCTTGTCCCGAGGTAGATTGGTTGATTGACATCTGAGAAACTTGTTTCACAACCGAACTTGCAGGTTTCTTACTTGCACTACCCACAATGCCATCAGCATGTGGTCCAGGTTTGACCTTGGGATCGAAACTAGAATGAGGGGCATTAGGTATAATCTCATATAACAAACCAAACTGAGCATAGATCAAGTCTAGTTCCTGTGCCCTAAAGATGGCTTGTTCCTCATTCTGCACTTCGGATGTGGAAACATCCTTCGCGATATATGGCAATAAATATTTGAGGAACCACTCGAGGAGGAATTCCAGTGGTATAAAGGATTTCATTAATCTCTTCCATCTACGCCACTCCTGAATATGATCAAAAATATGGGTGGCTTTATCTTGCCGAAATGTCGACAAGAGTTCAGTACCAACATCATAGCGTACTGGTAGCTAGAAGTGATTAAGGAAAGTCATCACAAGGTTGTCGAACAAAGTAAAGGCACCCCTAGGTAACTCTATATACCATTTCGCCGCAGGCCCTGTAAGGGTGCGTTGAAATAGTCTCAAACAGACTGAGTCCTGATGCAATGAATTGGAAGAGCACCATAGGTGGAATGTCGTAACGTGTTCACTGAGATCCTCTCCTGGTTTGCCTTCGAACTTAGGTATGTCCGAAGGAAGCTTGCTAGGGACAGCCGGCCAAGCCGGGTCATGAGCTACAGGATCGTTCGTAAGTCTCGATAAGTCAGGTAAATTAAGTGTCGCGAGGAAAGGGAGCTTAGCATGATGAGGTCTAGGGACCGCTCCCTGGTTCATATAGGATTGATTACCACCATGACCTTGGCCATAGTGACCTCCTCCTGTATGACCCATATAGGGTGGCGTGGAAGTAGCATACTGAGGTGGACCTTGACTAGTAGGAGCTACAAAGACATAGTTGGGAGAGTAAGCAAGTTGTGAATACCTGCCTCCATAAGGTGGAGAGACATGTCCATACTGCGCCCCATAGTAGGGTCCATAGGTCATCGGCTGTGATGTCCCATGAGACACTCCATAGGTAGGTACATACATTCTGGAAGTAGGTATATACATGCCGGAAGTAGGAATATATGTCGAGGAAGTAGAAATCTGACCTCTAGAGACATGAACATAACCTCCCGAAACCACGGGTGGTATGTAGGCTTGAGACACAATTGGTCTAGTAACCGCAGTATGGATTTGAATCGTAGCTACATGCCGACTCGAAGGACCACGAGAGTAAGGTGGAGGGTTTACATTTGAAGAACTCGGAAGCGAGGACGAATGAATCTCGATAAGAAGAAATGTACTAGTGCCTATCGTCACTCGTCTAGAACCTGGTATCCCTATCGGATCACTAACTCTAGAACTAGGAGGTATATAAGATGGAGCTTCCGCCACTGGGACAGAAGGTGCAATGTGACTAGTACTCCCAAAACTCTCCACAAGGTAAGGCATGGGAATGCCCCCAGGCATAGTGTTAGGTTCAAAGTCAGATTCAACATGAAATGTCAAATCGTGCATAGGAAAACTAGTCGTAACATAACTACCATAGCTAGTACTAGGAGGGTCAAAGTGAGTCTCGGCATCATCTGACATTCCATACTGGTAACGGGTCAATGGGGAATCTGCACTAGAATGAGTAGGTCTATCATGGAAAGATCCTATCTGGGAAATCACAGGACCGATCTCAGCTAGGTTAGGTGAGAGATCATATGTAGGAGTAAGTTCCCCATCGTGAATACGAATAGGAGGAGGTGGCTCAGGAATAGTCTCTGAATGATCCTCCATGGTGTGTGAATCAGTGTGTGAGATAGTCCACCTGGACAATCTAGGCCCCTCTCCCAAAGGAGGAGGAGAAGTGGAAGGAAGAAGTCCAGCTAACTGACGAGAATGGTGCGGAACCGCACCCGACTCCACAATGACTCAAACAAAAAAGCAAAGACTCTCTATTTACGTCAACCCTAGGCCAACTAGCGTGCACAGAGCAATCACTATCAAATCTAAAGCCAAAAGAAAGCAAACAAGTGCTGGATGAGTGCGCTCCCGAATGTGGCCGGTATGTCTCACCTAGGAGAGGCTTGAGAGGCCCTTGTCACCACAAGTGGAGGTTCGAAACCAATTATTGTGGCCCTCAGCTTCAACGCGTAAAGAGACTGTGCTGTCTGACGCCAACCTGGCCGGGACACATGCAGAATAACCTCTACACATACCCCCTCGATATCCTAGGTAAGGTCACTAAGGTCACCTTGATATAATCAACACTCAGGTGGACAGTCGCAGGCGGGATTGACCGTATGGGCAGCGTAGCAAAGCCCGAAACTCCCGAAAGAGCCCCCAGATACGAATACAATCCTAGCTATATCGTCGGTGCTACACAGTTCTCGACCAGGGGTTATCCCAATCAACAACCGCTCACACTGCCTATTGCTTGAATCCCTTTTGAGAGGAGCTTCCTGAGAACGCTGGTTATATAAAGGATTTCACACACTCCCTAGACAGACACCTAGTTGTTGTAGTTTAGTGATCTTGGAGAATTAACTTTCAATGAACTATTCCAAGATCCTAAAACCTAAGCTTGTTGGTGCACCTTAGAAAAGAAAAGAGTGTAATTCATTTTATTTAGCGTTGATTTTAGTTTGGCTTTATTACTCAAAAATAGGATATGGTCGTGCAACTAATGGTGTTATGACGCAACAAGAAGTAAAATGCACACCTAACAATCAATGCAAATGCATTGTGTCCATGAAAACAAGGTATGCGTACTACGTGAATGCACAATTTCTTCTTCAAATGCTGAATGCAAATTTCCCTATATGAAGTCCTAACTATTACTCCAAAGCAAATCTAGATCTAATGCAAGTACAATGCAAAATGAATAATGCAATTCACGATGATAAGCAAATATTTTGGATTTTTTGAAAATAAAGAGATACAAAAAGCAAGAGAATGATTCTAACCACCCCAGAGTCTGCAAGCACACATAAACTGCATTCCAACAAAGCACTAAGGAAAAAGGACTCTAATGCACTAATCTCAAACAAAAAATCAAAGATGCCATGACAAGAACTTTCCTAAAAAAAAAGTTTAGGCTAAAAAAAACATTTCTGGTCAGAAACAGAGGTATTAACAGACTCAGGAAGTGCCAAAGGAGACTCAACAACTAACAGCATTCACCTAGCAATCCACTATCTTCCACAAAAAGGTAAAAAAAACAGGGTATACGCGACTGTGCGCAGTGAACCCGCGTGTATACACGGAAATCCCAGGGGAAACCGCGTGTATACGTGACTGTAAGTAACAAACCCATGTACAGGAAGAAAAAGATGCACAAATTCCAGGAAAACAGACAGGCTGAGACTAAATTCACACCAATCTGTCTCTACCAGGCATACATGCCCCCATACCCGACATAGAAATGAGAGAGAGAGAGCACTTCAAATACATTGAATGCCAAAAGATCAACCCCCAAAGGACAATTACCAGGAACTCCCCGGTGAAGTCGCCAATTCTGTTACGGAGAGAAATTCCTATGGCTTGGGGTACTACAACAGACAGCTAGACTCCAGAAATAATTCTTTCCCAATATGCAATAGAAATAAAAACATCTAACACTAAAGGATCGAACCTTGTACCTTATTCCGGACGGTTGAAGTAGATCCCCGTTGAGCTTTCCAATCTTCATCTTGAATTGTTATAGCACGTCCTCAACAACAAGTAAACAATACAAGCATACTATATTTCATGGTGTTAGATCTATTCTAGCATATATAAATCAATAATGTATAAGCATTTGACATATTCCAATGGAAACAATATTCATTCAAATACACATTACTGGACAGGAAAAGATATTTCTATTAATATGAATCAGAGATTACAAGTGACAACCTCTAACGACACGTCTGCGAACCGGAGAAACTGAATCCCCCACTTGGGCCTCCACCACCTCAATCCTCCATCACTCTGATAGCAAGCTTACTAACAAAGGGAAAGCTTGGGAAGAACACAACAATGCTCCAAGGGACAAAGGGATGCAGACTCAAGCATAAGTTTTGGCAACAATGGACTATAGTTTCGGTACTCTCAATTCTCTCTTCTGCTTTCAATGTCTCAATGGTTCCTTATATAGCTTTTCAAAGTGATACTGAAAGGTCAAATCCGTGCGATCTCAAGGCATATGGAAGGCCAGGAGTCATGTGAGTCGGATCCAAGACAAGGAATGCTCCAAAGGATTTTGGATTATGTACACATCCCGATGTACGTGACTATAAGGGGAATATCTGCGTATGTACGCGGTTATTGGGGAAAATGCCGCGTATATCAGTTTTCTAATGTTTTTAGGGATGGTCGATGATACATCAAAAGACAAAAAGTGGTCCATAGGGGATAATGAGTCTGCAGCGGGACAGGGGAAGGCCATACAATGTGTGATTCACCTAGTGTGGTGAAATCCGCTATAACACATACTTTACCAACAGTATTGCAAGAAATTCATATAAGACCTGGAGTGGTGGTAGAGCTAGGAATCATAGATAATACAAAGGAAAATGAAGTTTCTATTTGGCCTTCTCCATAAGAAGATAAGATTAACCTTGAATTCCTTTCATTTAATGAAGGGAAATGTTTAGCTCCTGTATATTCTCCACCATCAAACTCAGAGTTTGATGAAAGACCTAGTGATATACTAAATAAAGGAGAGAACATAGAATATATAAGTCATATTGAAATATGGTTCCAAGAGGGAACTAAGCCACGATACCATCCTCTTCTTCAATGTTTATTGCTACTAAATCAAACAGCTTGGTTGGTTCTTCATGTTCTAGTAATCATTGTAATATTTTTCATATATGTGGAAAAAGGTATATTTCTCATCTTGCTTCGGACATGGTTACATTGGAAGAATTCATACACTTGAATTGTTCTTTTTCCATTTTAGTAGAGTAGGGTATATATGTAAATATGTGTGTTTTTCTTTTTCTTTAGAATAAATATGAATCATCTAACAAATGGTTTTGCAGCTTGATTATAAGAATTTTTATCTAGAAGCAGCACATGGAGTATTATTTAGAATACATAAATATGCTAAAACATTTATAAGGTATCTTAACTTTATTTGGGGTACTTTTGAAAATTACAACTTATAGTGACAATTAAAATAATTCCTTGTATATCATTTTTGACCATTTCTTTTATGATTCAAATAGTTTTTGGTATTTTGATTCAGACATGTATATTTCTGATTTTCTATTTTGAACAGTTGCTTGACAGACCTACTCTCATTATCATCTTTTTTGAATCTCACCTTATACCTATGGATTACTAGCTTATCCTATACTTGTTATCAAAACTTGTCTATTAAAATAGTTTTGTGTGATAACTCGATAGTAGGTAGAATTTTTACCTGTGGGAAAAATTATTTATCTTTTATGGTAAAGAAGGATTGTTAGTTCAAAGAACAACTTTGGGTTATTCTCTTTTGACATGTTTTATGATCTGGCTACTATGAATTTTTATTATTATTATGTGTTATCTGGACTTAGCACACTGCAGTACCAATCGGATTCCATATATTTAATATTATTATACAAGGAAAACCCGTTGGGGTACTGAACATGCCTGTTGGCAGCGGGTCAATTCTAAGTAAAAACTTAAAACAAGGAAGCTCAATAAATACAAGTAAACCCGTTGGGGTATTGAATAGGCTTGCTGGTAGCGAGACTATGCTTGCATGGTACCAAGAGAAACCCGTCAGGGTATTGAATAGGCCTGCTAGTAGCGGGGCAATATCGGGTAACAGAGACTGGTTAATGTACCACTATACACATGATTCAGAGCATAATGATAAATATGAAGAAAAATTTTCCAATTTTATTTTTAAGGCTGCTCATTTATAATTTCATTTGAGAATATCTATAACTTGGGTTTTGGCTCAATCATCTACTTCATCCAATATCTAGGATGTCATTATCTTAGAAATGTGACCCATAGTTATAAAATCTCACATACTCCGAGATACCCTCAAAATATCTTCTGACGATCAGACATCTTTCAAATCAAGCGTGGATGACAAGTTCTTCCTCTGGTATTCTTTCACTTCTATTATCATCTAAGTAATCTTTTTAAGCACTATTATTTTCATGAATATCTATATCTGAATCATTTCCATTTACTAGTTAGTTTTTCTTTTTCCAAAATAATAAAACAACATTCTTGTACTTTTTTATTATTATCTGGAGCAAACTATTCTTTTCCTTTGTATTGCTTGAGGACATGCCATATCTTTTGTTTGGGGGAAGGAAAGGAAAAATTAGACTATTTTTATTTGATGATATCTCTATTTTTCTGACAAAATGATAAGTGTTTTTCAGGATGAGTGGAATTTATAGCATGGAGTATATTTTTACAGAAAATCAAAATCGAGAACCATATGAAGGATCGCAGGATAATCACATGACGATCTCAATAAAATTTATGATATTACAACATTTATGATTAAAATTTTGCTAACCAAATTTTGTTTGAGGAAAATAATTTTTACCTCCATGAGAATTGTTTGACCTTCAAAGTTTTGTTTAATTATCATTTCAACCCTATCCATTTACCCAAATCATGCATATAAACTTTCAAATGATTAATTTTATACCATATCTTCAACTAGTCCAAAGTTTTACTTTGGATATGGTTAAACTAATTACAAACTTTATGAACTCATTTATTCATGTATAAGCCTATTGCTGGCTTATATTTTGAAGTTCTCTTTGATAGTATGATCTCTTATCTTTTTCTTTGCTCAGTGGGACCTGGCGTTTCTCCAGTTTGGGGGAATGCTGAGTCTCATTTTGTTATCATTTTTGGCATTAACATAACACATTTAAATGCATATTTTCTTATCTTTCATGTATTTTATGCCATGCAGATTGTTATTCGGCACAAAGTAAGAGCAAATTTAATTTTTATTCAACTTTGGTTATGAATATCATTTTTATGATTTTATTGACTTAAATCTATATTATTTAAAGCATATTTGATGTATTTATTGATCTATGTATTTGTTTGCATATTTTATAATTCTTTTGGGGGAATTTATCAACAAAACATGTTCAACTTGATATTTATCCCAATCTATGCAATCACTGTCCAACTCATCATGCAAATCTTCGTCCAGCACACCATTGAGTTTTCTATTCAGATCGCTAATCAGTTGCACGCTATATATAACCGATTTCAGGAATTAAACATTGGAGCAATTTGTAAACCATTTTATTGACCACATGCCCAGGTGATAGCATAATAAGCAATATAGAAGGATCTCTAGTGCACCAAGCTACTCATTGTCCATGCATTTAAGGAAGGCACACTCCTATTTTAGAATTGTTTGTGGCCTCTTCTGAACTTGCCACTTGTCTGCGCATTTAGAAGATGAATGACCCATGCTCTAGAAGATCACCACGCCAGTTAATTTGCAACATATGGAGTTTGTTCATGCTGATGAAGGACCTATGTCTTAAGAAACTCACCATCGCGTACATTCTCTATGTCAAACACCACACTGTCAGTTGCACCAAAGGAGGGGCTGTATGCCAAATCACACACTAAGGAAATTTGTTCACAATAAACAAGGAGCTCTCATTCTAGAGACTCGCTGCTATGTATTCTTTGCTTCCCAATATGGCACCATCAACCACGTTGCAAGGGAGTCTGTATGTCACATTCATAATGAAGAAATCCATACTTATACCAAAGAAGGGATATGCCTATGCACTGGCTTGTAAACCGTTATTGCCTTTATGATTGACTAAATTTACAAGAGTAGTCGACCACTAAAGGGTCGACTTGCTCAACTTCTTGAAAGAATTATGTATATAAACACCTCTATGTAGAAAGAGAGGTGGTTGATTAATCCATTAGATAGATAGTTAGTTTTCTTTGAGGGAAGGATACTGTAACTATGTTCCTTTTGTTTAATAAGAACTCTATGCTTTGTTGTTTATGATTGCCCATGAATCATTCACCATCCATTTCTCATGGTTGGTGAGAGGGACCCTCGACAATTCGTGGTTCTATTTTTTCATGAGTTTTTTTTATCTCATCGTGCAGATAAGTAGTTTTATTTCCAATTTGTTTAGGTACTTAAGTTTCTCTAATCCTTTATTTTTCTATTTCCTATAATATGCATTTGTTGTAGTTAATAAAATTTATATTATGTTGTTAATGCATTTTTTTTTTATAAATGGCCAGTCATGTATAGCTTGCTTTCATATTTGCATTTAGTCCTTTCATTTCTAGTTTATTGTTCAGGCTTATTTTCAAGCACATAGAGTAGGTTGTTTTTATCAATTTAAAATAGAACTAAAATAGATTATTTTTGTCGATTTAGATAGAATTCAAATCAATCCATAGAATAGGTTTTTTTTTAGATATATTAAGCTTTGTTTATTACTGTTATAGATTTATGCAATTCAAATTCTAGTTTTGTTTATTAGTCCGCAGTGATTTTCTTATTTCCATGTAGTTGTATTTGTTTATTTTACTCTTAAATATGATGATTAATTAGGTTTAAATTCTGTCTTTTATGCATCTTGTTCTCATATGCACAAAATCAGCTGATGATTAAATCATTTAGGTCTATTTTTATTATTTTCGGTACCCAGTCTTTCATTTAGACTGTGTGTCTAGACTGCCATTCGAACTTTCTTTCCAGATTGTTGTCCAGTCTTCCATCCGACCTTTAGTGTTCTTAGTTTATTTTTAAATCTATTTTCCAGTTTTGTTTCTTTATTTTTTATTATGCCTTGATTAGAGTCATTAGGTAATAATTGTATCTTTCTTTTGAACCATAGATTAGATTGTTTTAAAGTATTTATCAAGCTTTATTTTTTAATGTTCTCTTTCTAGCCCATGCTTTGAATTATGCATTGTGATTTTGTTCTTTTTAATTTCCTATTTTATTCTATAATACTGTTCTAATGTTTTGAAATTATGTTTGATTTATTTCATTGTATTTGATTTTGTAGGGTTAAAGGTGTGAATTACTAGTACACTAGTATTTTATCAATTTTAGTGAGACTTATTTCTTTCACTTTGTGACTATTTGAAAAGAATTGTAGAAAAGAACTTAAAATTATCTTTATTAAGTTTTCTACTTTCTTTTCTTTTTTCAGCTTCTCATTTACTTATTCATTAAGCCTTTCTTGAACCCCAGTTTTTAAGTAGTTGTTCATAATACATTTTTAGTCAGAAATTATTTGTTTATGGATTATCTAGTTGTTGTGATTATATTTTCAAATGTGTATTTTCTGTGAATAGTTTCCCCTTGAAGGTATTTAATAAGTTTTGTTACATTTCCATTTGTTAGTTAAAACAACATAGTTTGATATTGTCCTAGTGTGATGTTTTATCTTAGTTCAACCATATTACTAATTTAGGAATTTGAATCGATTTTTCATTTTAAATATTTTTCGATATTTTGTTTATTAAATTATTTCTACAATGCCCTAGGAATCCCTCTACCTTCACATATATTTTGTAGCAACTCGAAGTCTACCAACCCGTGTTGATAATTAAATATTAGGTGTATTCAAGATAGTAGGACACATCCAAACATTTTGGTATTAATTTAAGTCAAGATTGCACCCAACACCTACCATATGATATTAATCCTTTTAGTCTAGACTCTTTATTGCAAGGAAATAATAAAATTACATCCATGATTTTTCCTCGTGAGGGTACATTAAATAAATTACTATTCTTCATGGGGAACATATTTAATCTACTTAAAACTCTCTCTATCAATCATTAATCTAAAAAGGATGTGGAAATAGTAGGTTAGGAATGTATTTTTTCTTCTTTTAGCTATTGTTACAAGAATGAAACTTTATCAATGCATACATCAAACATAAGAAAACTACATTATACAATAATCTAACTATAGAAATTTAATAGTAACCAATGTATGTAAGAAACCTTGTGGAAACTTATGGTCCCAAGGCTAGCCACTTTTGGTTTTTCTCATACTAAAACAGACTCATACATACATCCATAATATTTTTTTTAGCAGATCATTTTATATTTAAGAAAACGTCACAAAGTAATGGGACCTTGTTCAACAAAAAATGAGTGGAACAACTCCAATAAGAAAAAAATGTGTAAGACAAGAGATATCAAGAAAAACAAAAACTAAACCATAAAAAATGGATATTAATAAAAATTAGTTGAGTGGATCAACATTCCTAAATTGTCCATATGGATCATATTGGTGTGGAAAGGATAAATTTTGCCAAAAATAAAAAGTTCAATTTATGTTGGACAATTGTACATGGCAAGGCATTGAAAACAAATAACATAAGGAAAAGAGGCATATAAGGGTCATTGAGATGTTGTTTATGAAATTTTGGAAATTGTCTTTCTCAAAGGTGGATGCTTGTGTAAACATTCCTCAAAACTTGAAAGAGATAGTCCAAAACTAGAGTAAAGGATTTCATGGGTATTTTAAGAACAAGTCAGTCATGAACTGAGTATAAGTGGACACCCCAAAATACCTTTGTCCAAAAATCTTGGTTGGCTAGAAACAAGGCAATATTTTAGAATGAATTCAATCTTCCTCATAAAGTAGCAACTCAAGCTCAAGTGTTTCAAATTGAAACCATATTGGTGAAACAATGGGTAGGAAAAAATATATTAAGGATAGAAATAGAAAAAATAATATGCCTTAAGGACATTCTTACAAGGAAATAAATTACATGTAAAAACCATATGGGTAGGCCAAGGAAATCAAATTTGTGGTAGCTAAGAATGATATAAAGAAAGTTTCATAAAGGGAAATGATCTAGAAACACACACACCCTATGGATTGATGGTATCTTGAAAGGAAATCTATGGATGGAATGAGTGAGGGGGTTATTCTCTTATCTCAATGAAACTGAAAAAAGTACCTTCACTTGGAGCTTGGGTGAAACAACAAATGGCCAACTAGAGATACTAATTACCATATATAATATAAATTGTATCATGCTTGTAAGACATAAATTCATTATGAATCCCATACACAATGGCTTAAGGCCCCACACATAAGCCATGAAATCCAAAGGAAAATGTTATAACCTAATACCCTTAGTTTGGTTTTATACTATGCCACGAGCCTATATAACCATTCTTACTATACCCATACTTTAAGTCTATGAACACATCTCATAGGTAGGATCAAGATTCTTATGTAGGAACTATGTTGTCGTATAGGTTACTATGCATGTCTGATTAGCCTTGGAGCAAATTTTATGGTCTTTGAGCCTAAATTTATAGTCAACCATGATATATAGTGTGTTTTGGGCATACTTCCATGTTTTTAAACAATTGAAAGATTGAGGAAAATTAGTGGTGGTCAAAGTTTACAAATCATTCTTGAAGGCCAAAATATTTATGTGGGTGGACCTATAAAACAAAGTAATCAAATAGGATGTTTTAATGAGATGCACATGGAAAGGTACTAGTATGTGACCTCTCTGTAAGAGTAAATAAAAGGAAAAGAAAAATTTTCTAGTTAGATTTTGTTACTCGAGGAAGGCCTAGGAAACATCAAAGTCATTGACTAGGGAAGGAGGGGTTTGAGAAGGAAACTCAAAGGGAGATTAATCTCAAAAACCCTAGTTGGATGAAAAGGTGGTTGCTAAACATAATATTGCTCCTCTTAGAATTTTCTAGGCACCATGGCTAGGTAGGAACAATATGATACTCTAAGCCCAATTCACATCTCCCTTGCAAGTTTTGTAGAATATTTAGCATGCATATGATGGAATTATGAATTTTTTTACAATAAAATTACCAATGCAGGGTTGGGAATTTCGAAATTTACAACACATTTCCATAGGGTTTTCTTAACGAAGCTTTCATCATAAATTTGGACCTATATAAAGTGTGGGGAATTAATCTACTTGACCAAGGATCACAACTTTATGTAACCTAATAGCATGGAAATGGGTGTAACAATATGGACAAGATTAAGGACTTACTTATCTTTATGGGTATAGTTACAGATAAAGGCATATTAGATCCATAAATGATGATGAAAGTAATGAAAATAATGATAATGATGACAATGATGATGATGATGATGATGATGATGATGATAGATATGAAAATGATAATCCCTAAATTCTTATAAACCCCATAACCCAAAATCCCCTAACCACTTAACCCCTTAAACCCTAACCCCTTATTCCCCTAAAAACTAATTATTCTAAGAACTAAATGTGACCATAGTCACCATAGTGACTATGTATATTATGTAATGCATTCATATGACATAATGTGACCATAAGGCCCCTAACCACTAAAACCCCTAATAACTAATTCCTTGACCCCTTAAACATAAACCTCCTTATACACCTAACTCCAAACACCCCTAATGTGTCCTTAATGGACATAGTGACCATAACCCCATTGAACTATAACCCTAACTCCTTATAAACTCCTTAATCCCAAATCCCCTAACCCATTAACCCATTAACCAATTAATCCCTAACCCCTAAATCCCTTAAGTGCTAATTAGTGTCACCATAGTGTGACCATAGTGACTATGTATTTTGCACGATGCATACATCATAACATGACCATAACAAACTTAAGAAATAAAACCCCTAACAACTAGGAATTGAATTATGTATAAACTTCTATCCCAAACTATCAATATAGGTAAAGAAAATTTCAATCCTATTGACTTTTGGAGGTATTGTTTTAACCCCCCCCCTCCCCCAACTCCTTAAGCCTTGAATGTGACCATAATGACCATAGTGACCATAACCTCATTAAACCATAACCATGACTCCTTATAAACACCCTATGCCTAAAAAACTAACCCCTTAACCAATTAAACCATAATCAAAATAAAAATTTAATCCTCGTCATAATCATCATCATCAACAAGGGCCTAAATTTTGTCCATGAATGATAGCTCAGGCCATGAGAACCCTTCCTAGTGCCCATGAATATCCTTAGAGTACACTAAATTTTTGACCCAACAACTTACATTTTTGGCATTGAACTCTACTTGGTGTAACAAACCTTAAAAGTGGACACCATATCCTACTCACATGACAAATTTCCCATTTATAAGGCCTACGCAGTGGCTAAGGACCCCACTAATTATGGATCATGAAACATTTACTTTGGTATCATTTGTAACCATCCATGTTGTTCAAAACCTCAAAATGGCCATGACCATATCCATCTTACATGACAAATACTTGCTGTGGAGGGATTGTGGTGTTAGTTTGGGGCCCCGTGTATGGAGAATTAGCTTTAGAGGAAAATGTTATAGCCTAAGGCCATAGTTTTGACTATATTTTAAGTCACGCATCAAGAACCATTTCCTATCCACAATTTTTCAAAACGATGACCATATCTCACATGTAGACAAGATATTTTCTATGCAGATTCATGTTATGTGATGGTCAAGGGAATCATGATTGTCCATGACCTCGTAAACAAATGGTGTGAACTTAGGCCATACATTTAAACCCTATACCATGGTGTGTCTAAGATATTGATTATCGATATTATAAATCTCAAAATACAAACATATCCCACTTGTAGTTGAAAGAACATTCCCTCCATAGAGATTATGTATCGTCACAAGGCCTTACGATGCATCACTCATGAGCCTCATTATTACATGAAGGATAGATTTTCCACATGTATTTCTTATGTGGTAGTTGAAGTCTAGGTTAACATGCATGGACCATAAACAAAATAGAATATTAATATGGCATAAGACCCTAAATTTAGTTCGTGGGCCATGCTATAGGCCACAATAATCATCCTTATCAATGTTACACATATTGACATGGCCACCATATCTCACTTGTAAGGTAAATTAATTATGTGTAGGGCCCTACACAAGGACCATGACAACATAAGGTCCTATATTTTTCCTTATACCATGGAATGGTTCTGATCAATATCCATTCCTAGTGTGCCCCTCCTCAATATGGTGGCTACATATCACATGTAGGAAACTAAGGATTTCCTACACAGGGCCTATGTAATGACATGGGTTAGTATGAAAAGACCATGATCCCAATTAACAAATGTTTTATCCCAAAAACATGGTTTTTGGTATCAAATGACAGAGTAATGATGAAGAGGCATTCATAATGTGACAAACTTAAAAATGGCCACCATATACATGTCATAGGAAAAATATGGGCTAGGGCCTCATGGATGGCCTATGTATAAACCAAAATCCATATGTTATGGAATAAAATATATATATCTTCACCTTGGGCCATGAACTGGGTCATCAGGAACATTCTTGGTGTATTAAACCTAGCTTCAAATGTCACATGACATCTTACTTATGGACTATGCATGGCCTATGTTGTAGCTTAAGGACCCACACATGACATGTAAGGGTTAGAGATAGATTCCATGGATTATAACCCATTATTTTTCACCAACTATTCCCTTTTCCCCAAGAAACATATCAAGTATTTCAAACCTTGAAATCATCACCATACCAAACTCGTAGGCCAAAGGTTATGTATTAAAAACATGTGTGATGCCCCAAGCGATGGAACATGGCATGCGAGCTCCATAGAAATATATGTTATGGCCTAGTACCTCACCTTTTAACCAAATACCATGGCATGGGAATTGAGAACCATCCTTGGTATGTTAATTCTTAAAATCATGGGCATATCTCACTCATATGTTAAATAATTCCCATACAAGGCATGTGTAGTTTTTTGGGGAACTTATACATGCCCCATGGGACCTAGAAGAAGAGATATGAACTTAGGCCCTAGATGTTAATCTCAAACTATGACCTAGTTATAAAAAACTTAATGGTGTTATACGTCCCAAATTGGCCACCATATCCCACTCACAAGCCAAAAGTTCCTTGATCTATAAGGCCTATTTTATTGACTTGACCCATATTCATAGTTAGTGGACATTTATGGGTAATTATGGGTAAATGAAGGGTAATTAGGGGTTAATTAGCGATAATTTAGGGGTAACTTATTTCCAATTATGTGTAATTAAGGTCATTTAGGGGTAATTATTGGGTAATTAGTAGTAATTAGGGGTTAATTAGTGGTATTTAGGGATCAATTAAGGGTTAAACAAGGGTAATTCATGTGGTGGTTTGAGACCCCACATGGACCATGAGATCCATACTAAAATTTTATGGCATAATATCCTATCTTTTTCCTTATACCATGGAATGGTCCTCAAGATCCTTTAGTCATAATTGTGACTTCAAGCGTGTGTGGTGATTTGATTATATTCTCAAGAGCACTTATCAATATACATAATTCAATTAAGTTCTAGGGAACTTATATTTTTAATGAAATCTTTCCCAAAATCATTGTGGAAGAGGCACACACCACCCAACCTTAGGCAATCTTGCAATAAATAATCTCTCAATATATATTCCATCCCCAATTAATGATATCACATCACAAGGACACATGTTCAATCTCACACTCAGAGCCATATTCGAGGTAGTCTCCCTGGTCTAAAAATGTCAATATCCACAAGGTTGTACGCTCCTTGTGGTCTCTTGACCTCTCTCTCTTCATTTAGATTTTTTTATAGTGAATAATAATCCCATCCATGAGGAATCCCCCACCAAGGCTTATGAACGCCCTCACATGTGAAATTCATATCTCGTTCACTGTAGGTTTCCTTGCATAGTAAACTTTGGGTTTTATCTCACTTTTACTTAACAATTACAAAATCTTCACAATTTGACATGCCTTTCAAGCACATGAATGATAAAAGGCTTCTTTCCTTCTTATAAGCCAAACTACTTCACTAGTGGGGAGTTCAATTGAGCTCCACACTATGAATATTTGTTACATATTTACATCAAATACGATAACACAAGTCTAGGCAAAATTGGAGGAACAAAAATGAATTATGTAAACTTCATAATCTTGTAGATTTAAAATCAAGAGAATAAATTGGCCATAATGTTAAACTACATGCACATGTTAGCCGTGAATCTATCCTCAATAATTATCTCAAGTTGTCATGAGCCAAACATGAGATATTAATTCCCTAAAAGTTGGGAAGGTCATGAGTTCAAAGCTATTGATTCCCTTATCATTAGGCTCTTTCATCAGGGCCATCGATTAACTAGGGGTAATTAATGGTACTTATGGGTCAATTATGGGTAAGTAGGAGCCATTTAATCCCAAGGGATTAGCTAAACTAGTGGTGTTCCATGGTTTTGGGCATTTAGTTAGGTTCATGGTGGCACATTCCCATTTCATTGTTAAGTGGCCAAGAAATTTTAAAAGGTTTGTCTTATGTCTGTATGCAAGTCAGACATGCTCTTTATTTGTTCTTCAACAATATCCACTTTGGAAATGGGTCCAATATTAAATTGGTTTATCCCATGGATTCTTCAAGTGTCCAAGAACTTTAAAAGGTTTGTCTTGTGTCGGTATGCAAGTCAGATGTGCTCTTTATTGACAATGGATGTAAGATTAAATTTGGTTTATCCCACGGATTCCTCCTAGATAATTCCCATGACATTGACTTATTAATGGTTTCCTACTAGATAATTCTCACACTTGATGCCTCATTTAATCGGGGATAGAAGGATAGGGTTCCAATGGTAATCACAGGGATCACTTATGGGAAAGTATGTTTATCCTAAAAGATTGAATTGTCTATAGAAATCAAAATACCCCAATCTATGATAAGAGGAATATATTTGATTGAACTATTGGTTGGATTTTTGAGCCAACCGTAAAGATCCAATTCCACCATTACCAACCTACAAATTTTTAAAATAATTATTAGGAAATGGACCATTTAATTATTGAATGAAATAGGTTGTTTGTAAACTATTAACATGTCCAAGGGTTATGTTTGCAAAATAGGCGGATTTCATAAGATATAAAATGATAATTTTATGTTGATGTATTTGTAACTTCAGAATGTATTCATCCATATTTCTTATATATTGTAACCTGATGTTTATTCTGGGATGTATTGTAATGTATTTGAGTCATGTCATACCCTGATGTTTACTACGGGAAGTTTCTATAATGAGAAAGTCATGTCAAGTCATTGTGGGTAACCCTCCTATTGGTGAAGGGTTAAAGTCCCCACAGTTGTGGGGCCCTTGGGTTATTAGACTATGCTAGTGAAGTCGAACCTAGGTGAGTCGATGTAAGTCAGGGAAATAATCCCCACCATTGTGTTACCCTCCTATTGGTCGGAGGAGGCAAAGTCCCCACAAGTGGTGGGGCACTAGGGTTATTAGACACTCCTAGAGATGTCGGCTCTAGTAAGTAATTATTAAGTAAGGCCGACATGTTGGAGTTCACTTCAAGTGAATGAAAGAATATAAATAGAGAGTGAGCCTCTCTATTTATCTCACTTGCAACACTCAAACTCACCCACGGGGGGTGCATGAGTGAGAGGAGAAGCTCTCTCAGTGAGAGAGAGAGAGAAACTGCTGCTGTGTGGAGATCATCTTACTGTTTTGGGGATTTTACTATTTTGGTGCTGATTCTATCTCTGAGGAAGTTGTGGTTTTTTATCCTTTATGGTTTCCCCTAGAAAAAATCTTTGTGTCTCTTGTCTCTTGTGATGTTCTTATGTTTTATTGCTGTGCTTGTTATTCTCTCAGTGAAAAGATCCTAAGATCATAATGCTAGCGTATATGTTGAAAAACTAACATGGTATCAGAGCTAACCTGAGAAAAAGACATTGTGCAGCTGTAGAAGCTAGGGCTTCTTACTTTTTGGGTCTCTCTCCACAATCCATCAGCAAAAGTATGCTAGGTTGACTCTCCATTGAAGGGCGCATCTTTCTGTCGAAGCGGAATTCGATTCCGAGCATTTTCAGTTTTCGATGTGGAAATTAGGGCTTTCTATAGAAGAGGAATTTCTGAGTGAGACCACCATAGTATTTTTATCCTCATAAAAACTGAATTTTAGAGACCTGGATCAAGAAATTTGGTTGGGTGAAACTCTGGGAAAGTCAAACCCTAGTTTGACCCTGAGCTAGAAAAACCCTAAATACTAAAACTACTATGTTTTGGTACATTCGCTATATCCTGAGATTGGCGAAGTCCAAAGCACTAAAAATTTCAGGGGCCGAATATAAAATCAGGAAGAACACTATTTCCAAAATTCAGCTTCCGATTTGCTGTATTCCAGGATATATGATCTCTCAAAGTTAGGGTTCCATCCTCTTCCAGAAATCATCTATAAACAAGACACCTGGGGAGAATTGCAATATCTTGGGATACATAGGTCCAAATGGAATTCATGAAGATGTTCCAGAAATGGCACGAAATGTAATACCAGTGGTCCAAATATCAAACTCATAAGATCAACCAGTGACACATGGCATGCCATACAACTTCGCTATTTTGAACAGTCCTGTAACAGGTAACCTTGGGAAAAGGATCATAAATCCCAAATAGTGAAACCAATTCTAATGAAACCTACGGTGGTATATTAGGGATAGGAGAGGTTACCTCAGTGAGAAATTTTAGACACAGAGGATCAGTAATTTCGGATATATCACAAAAAAAGTAACATGCATTTCTGTAGAAGAATTTGGAAATCTAGGGCTTCCTGTTCCGGGAGCTTCCCTCCACTGTTTTCAGAAAAGGAGTACATTGGACAGCTCCATTTGAAGAGATCTATATTTCTATCCAATCATATTTGAAAGATTCCAAGTTTTGATAATTAGGGTTTCTGTGACAAACCCTAGATCAGCCAACTACGGAACTAAGACGGACACCTCAAATCGGTAAGATCTAATCCTTTGCTATTTTCATTTGAGGTTCTCATTTCAAAGTGGTATATCACATCAGCTTGATGATAATCTTGGTGAATTTGACAACTTCCAATCCTATAAGTATATGATCTCTTTGAAGAAAATGGATTGGTCACCTACATGAGTATAGAGGTTCCAGTTCCAGAAGGAGATGAGGCTAGAAGCCTTACACAAGAAGAACTTGGTCAAGGCCAAGAAGATCATGGTTGATTCAGTCATGGATCAACTTGTACTACAAGTGTCTTCCCTAAAGACACCAAATATTTTTAATTCCTTGACCAATATATTTGAAGGGAAGAACATAGATTGAAATATGACCTTAAGAAACTAGTTGAAGGAAGGGAAGATCCAGAATGAAGAGACCATGCACTCATAAGAGTCTCTCAAATCAAGAACAACTTGAAGTGGAAAAATAAGAAGTGAAGAATGAAGAAGTGGTGATGGCCACCTTGAATGGACTCCCAGGATCATGGGATTCATTCATGTGAGGAATGTGTACCAGAATAAAGTGATTTATTTCAATAGACTCTGGGAAGAGAACTCACAGGAATATGAAGAAGCTCGAGAAGAGAAGGTGGGAGCAACTGAAGATCAAGCTCTTACCATCCAAACAAGATCCCTCAAGCGATGAGGAATATGAAGAAGCTCGACTCATAAGAAGCGAAGAGAAGATGGGATCAACTGAAGATCAAGCTCTTACCATCCAAAGAAGATCCCTCAAGCAATGAGGAATATGAAGATCTGAAATCTTGAAGAATATATTATCCACCTTAGCATTTGGATAAGAAACGATGCTATCATGAATGAAGAAGACGATGAAGCTGAAGGATCAAGAAGCAGTGTACCAACGAAACAAATAAAGATAAGTATTCAATTTTCATTTCATTGTTTTGCTATGCATTTTTTTATATTCAGTTAATGTATTATGCATGATAGAATGTTTGCATTAATGACAGTATACTACTAATATGCATGCGATGGGTAAGTAGCTCATGGTGCTATACAACTCTCCATTGCTACTTATCTGGAATGAAACCTCTTTTCTGACATATTGGATTAGTGAACAATATCAATGCTGTCCTAGTAGAGATGGAAGGCATCTAGAAAATTTCAGTGAGAGATGGATGAATGTTGTATTGGCTAAAGTAGTTGCATGATCATATATTTATGCATAAGAACTTGCCAATATAAATATTCCTTATGAAATGTTTCTAACCATACAAATGCATTTGACTTGTAGGAAAGATCGCATACATAATCACCTACAAGCAAAGAATAATGAATACTTGTTTCGAAGAACAAGTGACGATAGTTCAAAGACGAAGAATAATATGACGAGTGCAGTGACATCATTGATGCAGAACCTTCCAGCCACCAAGAAGAAAGGGAAGACCAGTTCAAGAAGAATGATGTCTAGGATGCAGTATTAACACATGAAGAGAAGTTTGTATTTCCATCATGCAGTATATGGAAACATCGTGGGATACAAAGCAATATTCGTAGCATGAGGCTTCTCATGAAAAGAAGGCATAGACTACGAAGAAACATTTACAGCTACTAGAAGTGAAGTCACATGACATGATCATGTGTGCAAATGAAAGAAGGCCTTGTACGAGTTTAGAAGACACCCATGGGATAACACATACATGATGAGCTTGTTGAATATCTTAACCATTGCTACAAGGTTGATAAAGGATGACAAGCTCATAGATGGATGTGAGAAGAACTTTTGGAAAAGTTCAAAATAGACGATCTTGGTATCCAATGATCCTAGATGGACACTACTTGTCACTCCGGTACAGAATTTTCAGTGCATAGAGTACAGCAGAAAGAGGGAGTATGATGCTCTGATTCAAAGGGAGTGACTGCAAAATATCCTGAGGTTTGACATGGTACGATAGGATGGATAGATTACTGATGACTCTAGGCTTTACTGAGAGTAAAGCAGATTCCAAACTTTTCCTCAAGGTTGAAGATGGAAGACCAGTGATGCTCCTGTTATGTGTCGATGCACTATTGTTCTAGGCATGGAAGTGTGGACAAGGGAAGTGTGCACTAGAGATCCTGAATAGGTTCAGGATGATGGACTACATGACCACACCTATGGCATTAAACCTAAAGCTATTGAGTGTTGCTTCATCAGAGTCGGTTGATGCCACAATGTATCATCAGATGATTTGTTCCTTGATGTACCTGATGGATACGAGACTAGATATTTGCTTTGCTATGAACACATTGAGACATGTTCACTTGATGGTTGCAAAGAAAGCATTGAGGTACCTGAAGGGTACAGTTGAGTATGGGATCAAGTATGATACGAATCAGAAGATTAACCTAGAGGGTTATGTGGATTCATATTCGACAGGGAGTGCCATTGATAGGAAGAGCACTTTGAGGTGCTACTTCAGTATGAGATCAGGTGTGATCTCTTGGTTTGACAGGATGGAGTCCTGCATGGCGCTGAGTATAGCCGAGGAAAAAGATGTTGCCACTTGTGATTTGGGAGGTAGTATGTTTCTTTTGAAAACTATTATTTGATTTGATTGATCTGACTTGCATTTTTGTATGATGCAGAGAGGAGCAGTGAAGCTCCAGCTTGTGATGCAGATCAAGATCTCTCGAAAGAGGGAGTTCTAGCATAGATGGTGAGAAAGGTTGTCCAAGCATAAATCCTGGTGAAGCTCATAGGTTGCTCAGACATAAACGGTCTTGTAGGTTGTCCTCAGATGTAATTGGTCCTGGCGAAGCTCGTGGGTTATCCTTGGACATAATTAGCCCTTATGTGAATCTATGCTAGAAATGGCCAGAGTGAAGTTTGAGTACTTTAGGGAGAAGCTTGGTGTTCTCTAGATTGAGGTTTCTCCCAAGATAAAGTGATGTGTCCGTGCTATGCCATTCTGACATGGTGAGAGGATTGGTTCCTTCCATGATCAAATGTAAGTGCAATGCCATTATGACATGGTGAAAGGATTGGTTCCTTCCATGGTCGGATGTAAGGGCTGTGACATGGTGAGAGGATTGGTTCCTTCCATTGTTAGGTAAATGTAGATGCCACATCCAGCATGAAAAAGGGCTGGATCTATGAAGACACATCTAGTATGAAAAAGGACTAGCTCTGTGTAGATGCCACATCCAGCATGAAAAAGGGCTGGCTCTATGAAGACACATCTAGTATGAAAAAGGACTAGCTCTGTGTAGATGCAACATCCAACATGAAAAAGGGCTGGCTCTGTGAAGACACATCTAGTATGAAAAAGGACTAGCTCTGTGATGCCTCATCTAGTATGAAAAAGGACTAGCTCTGGGAAGACTCATCTAGTATGAAAAAGGACTAGCTCTAAGTAGCTCTAAGGACTAGCAACATTTGGTATGAAAAAGGACCAGCTCTAAGTAGCTGCCACATCTGGTATGAAAAAGAACTAGCTCTGTGATGCCTCATCTGGTATGAAAAAGGACCAGCTCTGTGATGTCTCATCTAGTATGAAAAAGGACCAGCTCTGTGATGCCTCATCCAGTATGAAAAAGGACTAGCTCTGGGAAGACTCATCTAGTATGAAAAAGGACTATCTCTGAGTAGCTGCCTCATCTAGTATGAAAAAGGACCAGCTCTGATATGATACATCTAGTATGAAAAAGGACTGGCTCTGTAGAGGTTTCGATGACAAGAAGAATCAAGAGATAGCACCAGTGATGATCCAGATCGAGTGATGATCCAGATCGAGTAATGATGATCCAGCAGTGATGATCCAGATCTAGTGATGATGATCCAGCAGTGATGATCCAGATTGAGTGATGATCTAGATCCAGTGATGATGATCCAACAGTAATGATCCAGATCGAGTGATGATCAAGATCCAGTGATGATGTCCCATGATGATCCATATCGAGAGATGATCCAGATCCGATAACTTGAAGACGAAGATGACTTGAAGATGAAGATGACAAGAACTCAATGATGTTCCATATGATACAAAGAAGAAGACTTGTGCTGATAAATTGTGTCGAGAGAATGCCTTCCTAGTTAAGAGGGAGTGTTGATGTATTTGTAACTTCAGAATGTATTCATCCGTATTTCTTATATATTGTAACCCAATGTTTATTCCGGGATGTATTGTAATTTATTTGAGTCATGTCATACCCCGATGTTTATTCCGATAATTTTCTATAATGAGAAAGTCATGTCAAGTCATTGTGGGTAACCCTCCTATTGGTGAAGGGTTAAAGTCCCCACAGTTGTGGGGCCCTTGGGTTATTAGACTATGCTAGTGAAGTCGACCCTAGGTAAGTCATTGTAAGTTGGGGAAATAGTCCTTACCATTGTGTTACCCTCCTATTGGTCGGAGGAGGAAAAGTCCCCACAAGTGGTGGGGCACTAGGGTTATTAGACACTCCTAGAGATGTCGGCTCTAGTAAGTAATTATTAAGTAAGGCCAACATGTTGGAGTGCACTTCAAGTGAATGAAATAATATAAATAGAGAGTGAGCCTCTCTATTTATCTCACTTGCAACACTCACACTCACTCACGGGGGGGGCATGAGTGAGAGGAGAAGCTCTCTCAATGTGAGAGAGAGAGACTGCTGATGTGTGGAGATAATCTTACTGTTTTGGGGATTTTACTGTTTTGGTGCTGATTCTATCTCTGAGGAAGTTGCGAGGTTTTCTCCTTTATGGTTTCCCCAAGAAAAACTCTTTGTGTCTCTTGTCTATTGTGATGTGCTTATGTTTTATTTGGTGTGCTTGTTATTATCTCAGTGAAAAGATCCTAAGATCATAATGGTATATTATATGTTGAAAAACCAACATTTTATTAGGAAGAGAGAAAGGCCCAAAGCACTAAACTGAGCTAAAATCCATGACATATAAATTGGGGAAAAACATGAAACAATTATTCCAATTTATATCTATTTTTCCTTCCTCTTTGCATCACCATCATTTCCCCATAAAATTCCATGTTATAATGAAGCTAGAGGTGAAGTTGGGGTTGATTATGTAGATGTAATTGATCATGAAGCCCCTAATTTTGGAGTGTTGGTCAAGGAAACTAGATGGGGTGACATCACACCATAATCATCATCATCAAAAGGAGAATTCATCAATTGTTCAAAAACCAATGCTCCATCTCCAAATTTCCCTCCTCTCAATTGTTGCCCCAATTTGTACACGAGTTATATAAATTTGACTTGTCACAATAATGGGTGTATCACAATATTTGAGTTATATTTAACTGGTTTATCTTCACCTTGTTTTTTCTTACACTATGGATGAACTTGTGGTTTCTAAAACACCTTTATGCTGAAGAAGTGTTCGTCACTTGTGAAAGAACATGTGTCGTCAAAACATTATAGCTATGGGTTAGAATTTCCATGTATGTTCCACCACTTGAGAAACAATAAATTCCCTCAATATTCAATAGCGTTGATGATCCCAAATAAATGGTTCTCATTGGTAAAGTGGTTCAAAGTATTTCCAACCCCCGCCCCCCAAACGTCATGTTAGAATTTTTTTTTTTTTTTTGGGGGGGGGGGGGGGGGGTCTATCCAAAACTCCCCCCTAAAGGTGTTTTTGAAGGCAATTTTTAGAGAAAACCCCCCTAAAATTCATGAGAATTAGACTTTTGGGGGCGGATGCTCCAAAACCGCCCCACATGTTCAACTCTCATCACTTTTGGAGGGGGGTTTTTAAAGACCTCCCCAAACGACATTTTCATGGTAGTCTTACCTTGCAGATATT
>LPNX010079381.1:32356-213264 GCA_001517045.1 Pseudotsuga menziesii | reverse complement strand
GGGGGGGGGGGGGGGGGGGGGGGTTTAAAAGATTCACCCAAAAGGTGTTTCTGAAGGCGTTTTTTTAGAGAAACCCCCCTAAAATTCCAACATGATTTTTTTTGGGAAAGACCCCCCACCAATAAAAAAAAAAATTTCTAAGAATTGGACTTTTGGGGGGTGGTTTAAAAAGCTCCCCCAAAATTTAAATTCTTAGGACTTTTTAGGGGGGTTTTTAAGGACCACCCCCAAAGACCTAAAAAAACTTTTGTAGGAGGGGGTTCAAAAAAAATCCTTCAAAAACACCTTTAGGGTGTCTTTATATACCCCCCTCCACCGCCCCCCGGCCCCCGAAAAAAAGAAGTCCGTAGAATTGGACTTTTCGGGTTTTTTTTAAACTATCGCTAAAAGTATTGAGTATTGGACTTTTGCAGGGGAGGGGGGGTGGGGGGTGGGGGGGGGGGGGTTAAAAAAACATCCCCCAAAAGTCCAATTCTTGGGACTTTTGAGGGAGGGTTTTAAGAACCGCCCCCAAAGACGTAAAAAAATAGTTTTTTTTGTTTTTTTTGTTTTTTTTTGTTTTTTTTTGAGGGGGAGGGGGGGTTGTCAAAACCACCGCAAGCCAAAACCACCCCCAAAAGGGTATTTTTTTGTAATTTCAGTTAATGATAAATGATATTGAACAAACACCTTGACTAACCCATGATGAAATAAACTATTATCATTATCTCTTATTGCACTTTGTACAACATATGGCATTTTTTCAAGACTATTTAGCAGAAAACAAGGGGGATTCAATTTTGACCATTTAAACACCTTTAACAACCTCAAATGATAAAAATGTACAAAAGAGTAACAACAATTGCATTTTATATACCTGATGATTAACTGGAGTAATGATCTCCATTGGGGTTTCAATAATTTCACAAGAAACCCAATTTTTTCATCATAATTTGCGGGTAGAGGCAATAAGAATTGTTTTCACATAGATTTGTCTATTTCTCCTCTTTTAAACCATTTTTCCCTAGTTTGAGGTAGCTTGGTTTACTTAGCCATGAAACCATAAAAAAATAATCAAATTCAAATCTCCTATATGTGTTAGATTGTCTTTTAGGGATAGTGGGAATCTATGCGTTACCTTAGAGTTATGACTCGGAGCTCCCAAAAAAATGTTATCCAACCAATTTTATCAATCAGCTGAGAAGCCTATGGCTCAATATCCAACAACTCATCACCAACTGGTTCAATCTTGCATAATGGTGCCATTGCAATGATACTGAGAACATAGTAAGGGTTCGTGTTAATGGAGGCTCTGCACCAGTCTATCCCTCTCCCCTCCTATAAAACCCCTAAACTCCATACTCTGTATTTCCAAAATATGAATAACTTCATTCCCAGGGTTTTGATAAATGAGTAATGGAGTGGGGTGCAAGGACTATAATGAAATAAACAATGAAATCATAACCATGTACATGAACCATAAATGACATTGATTTCTAATTCATATCGGCAAAATGAAATGACATGATCATGTATTTTAATTACAAATATCTAATAATAATTAGTCTGTCAAATCCAATTTAGGATAGTCACTAGATTTAAATTTTGCAAAGTTGTTAGCATAATCAAGTTTTGACTCGAAATGTATTTTGTTATTGTTTTAATCATAGGTTTAAACACATCTCTATAAAACGTATGATTTCAAACGTTGTTCTAGTTTGCACCTTTTCAATGTATGATTTCAAATGTTGTTCTAGTTTGCACCTTTTCAATGTATGATTTCAACCGTTGTTCTAGTTTGCACCTTTTTTATGTCAATTAGGGTATGATCCAAATGATGATAGGCAAAGTCACAATTTTTTTTAAATGTTTACCCATAAGTTTAAATAATTTCATGTTTTAATTTATCGAAAATTTGACATATAGACATGAAATATATCATAAATAATTTTCCTAGACATTATAAATCAAATCAAAACATCCTTGACAAAATTAAAAGAAATTTTAATGATGAGAAGACTATTCATAGTCGAAAAATCATAAATGAAGGACATATCTCAATCCTGAAATGATATTGGTAAGTTATAATTAAAATTTAATGAAGAAATGTTGATTATATCAAAAATTGATTTAGCAGCTGATAAACTAATTTTCAATGATAATTTCAGTAATTCATCAAAAACATCTTGCAAATGATCTTTTCTAATGAAATAGATGTTTCAAGATTAAGAGTACCTTCATAATCATAGATTCTGAAGGCACTCCTTATAAATTTCTCAAGAATTCATAAAGATATATGTTGCTCACCATTTTTATTGATTAAAACAAAACAAAAAAAGGATGAGGTTTGTTTCCTACCAACAAATGGCAACATACCTAAGCGAACCAGTTATCGCAGCCCATACTAATTCAAATAACTGTGCAAAATATAATCTTAAGATCTGCTTTGGAAAAACTAGAAAATCTAATTTTGATATAACCAATATTTAATGATCTTCGTATCTACAAATATTTTTCAGAAATATCCTCATTTATGTTAATATATATTTTTATAAAAGATGAGCTAAAAGTTGTCAAAACAAAGTACTCAAAATAAAGGCAGTCCAAATCATGCAATCATTCACTTCTCTAAAAAAAATTCTACAATCTGTTCCATATATATATATATATATATATATATATATATATAGAGAGAGAGAGAGAGAGAGAGAGAGAGAGAGAGAGAGAGTCAATGTCCTAGCTTGGTAACCAAAAGACAGTGTCACTCACAAATATTACCAAAAAATGAATCAGTTGGCTCATTACTGAGACCCCTTATCTCCTGATCAAATAACCAAGAGCCACTACCATTTTTATTAGTAATGTCATACCAGTGCTATTCATGATCCTGATCAGACCGACTCATCACTGAGACCTTCAGTTCCCAATTTTATAAATTGATGATTGGAACAAATCAAGGAATTCTTTAGATTGTAAATAAACTTAATGATGACTGATAATTCAAATTCATAAGGAATTTTTAAGTACTAAGCTTTGAAAAGATAACCGACTAGCTATATCCACTATAAAGAAATGAATTATAAAGGAGAAATCCTAAACATATTTACAAATATTTATAATATTGAAACAACTTAATTTCATAATTAAGAAAATTTGATTATTCTAAGTAGATTTAAAAGACTATAATTTATCACAACTATTTTAAAATAAATGAACAAACTGAAATTAAAACATCCAGGGTTTATTTACTTACAAATACCCTCTTAGATAAGAATATGTACACTAAGGATTTAAGGATTGCAAAAATTAGTGATGAATATCAATATTTAAAGAAAATTAACTTTGAATGATCTGAGGATATTTACAAATGAAAATATAGAAAGAAACTGTAAAAAGAGGTACTATGAATATACAAAGAAAATTTAAGAAAATGTTGTATCATTATTTACAATATGAACAAAGTATATGCATATTAAATTTTTTTACAGGATTAGTGAAAATATTTTTGAAGAATCAACCTGTTTACTAGAAAGGTTTTAGACTGACGTTCCAAAGTCTGAAGTCAAAATTTACTTGGGCCTAACTTTTAGTAAATGATATCAGGACCTAACCAAAGACACTGAAATTTAGTGTGTATCTTCATGAGCTTTGTCCCTCTTCAATACCAAATCATCAACTTGTAAATATCTATTGGAAACTTAAGCTTGGTCAAACCATGATTTTACAATTTGTTGATGTTTCTCAAAGTGTTGTTTATCTTTTTCTATTTCCTCTTCTAATTTAATCAAAGTATTAATTCTCTTCTCCACAATAGAACAATTTAAATCTTGGATGGGATGTGCTAGTTGTAAAGAAGGTACGAAAAGATTAGGAGGAAAAATATATTCAATACCATAAACCAGGAAGAAAGGGGAATTTCCAATTGAAGACATAGGTGTCACTCTGTCTGCCTATAGTGGATTATATAAAGCGGTGTGCTAATTTCGATGATTCGTGGGAATAGTTTTCTTCAGAATATTGAGTAAGTTTTTGTTGGTGTATTTAGCCAAGCCATTACCCCAAGGATAATAATTTGCAAAATATCTGACTCCAATTCCCTTTTCCAAAGTAAATTTTGTTAATTCCACAGAAGAAAAGTAAGAGGCATTATAAAAAAAAGAGACTCAGGTACACCAAACCGAGTGATAATACAAGATTCTCAGAAAAACACAACTTGACTAGTATTTACTACACACGAAGGTGCAACTTATGTCCATATATTAAAAAAAATTGATGTAGTGATAACATGTTTGTGTTGCATGGATGACGGAGGGTTGATTGAACCTACTATGTGAAGACCCCATTGTTGGGATGGTCTTTCAATTAAAGCTGGTTGAAGTGGAAGTGCATGTTTTTTAACACTTTTTGCACTTGTTTGACAATATTGACATTTTATAACATGTGCATATGAATCTTGAAACAAATCATGCCAATAATAACCAACTCTTAATATCTTATGTGCAGTAGTTTCTCCGCCAAAATGACCACCTGTTGGACTAGAGTGTTACTCTTTCGATATTGTTTCAGTTTCATTATTATCTAGAAAACTTAGTAATACTCCATCAAATTTTTTTCTAAAAAGGACATTATTAATCAACAAATAAACAAATTATTTTACTCTTAAGCACCTTCTCATTTTTGGTTCTCGATTATCCAAGGTATTACCTGTCTAGAGAAGAAATGTTATATTAGAATACCAGCAGTCTTGCAGAGGAAATATTTCACTTTTCAGAAAAGACTCAACTACGTCATCATTAGTATTATCTTCTGGCAAATGAGCTGACTCGGCTGCAAGTTTACAAAGGCCTTGTGCTCGAATCACCAAAGAATGTTTTATCTCCAAATCATACTCTTGTAAAGCTATCATCCAAGGGGTTCTTTTATCACCTAAATATTTATACACAAGAAGGTTTCTTGTTGAGGAATATGGGACAATTACTTTTGATATTTTAATACATAAGGTAAAAAATCTTTTACTGCTTTGAAAACAACAAATTCTTGCTTATCAACTTCGTGGTAATTTAATTTATATCCTTTGAAATTAGAACTCATGAAAGAAATAGGAACTTCATAATTTTGTTGATTAAGTTGAGTTAACACAACATCATATGAAATATATAAAGAGAAAGTATAAAGTATAAAATATTTATTAAAGTCGGGACTTAAAAGAGAAGGTGCTTCCTATATGGCTTCTAAAATTATTTTGAACAATTATTTTCATTATTACCCCAATGAAAGTTTTCATCTTTTTTTTATCATGTTTTGTAATGGACTAATTATTTGAAAGAAAATAGGAATAAATCTTTTTATGAAATTAATTTTTCCTAGAAAAGAGTGTGTAACCTTTTTGCTAGAAGGATAAGTAATTTTATATATAGCATGAGTTCTCTGAGGATCAATCATGATCCCATCTTTGGAAACTACCCAACCTAATAAATTTCCTTGAATTACTGCAAAAATTGTTTTCTTAGTATTTAATGATATACCATACCTTCTGTGTCATTCAAAAACCATTTTGGATGAGAAACATGATCGGGTTGGTGTTTAGAAATCATCGTAACATCATTTAGATAAACCACTACTAAATTATTGATTAATCCCATAAAATCAATGTCCATTGCTTTTTGAAAGGAGGCTCCTCCATTGATCAAACTAAAAGGCATATTTTGATAGGCATATGTTCCCCATGTAGTTCTAAATGCAGTTTTGAGTTGATCCTCGGGAGAGACTAGAAGCTGGTTCTAACCTAAGAGCCATCAAGTAATGACATCATCTTAGATCCAGAAACATTTTGGAGTATTTGCTCCATCGGAGGGACTGGATAATTATCCTTTTCAGAATATTTGTTAAGGTTATGGAATTCAACACAAAGTCAAATATCTCCATTCTTCTTTCATATTGGAACCAATTTGGCTACCCATTGAGTATGATGTACTGGAAAAATTATTTTGGAAGCCAAACGTTTGTTCAACTCTTTTTTAATTGTTGGTTCAAGTGTTGGATGTGTTTTCCTAAGTTTTTGTTGAAAAGGTGTTGTAGCAGGTTTCATTGGGATAATATGTTACATAATTTGTGTATTGAAAGTATTTAGATTATCATATGTCCACTCAAAAAAATCTATGTATTCCTTAAATAACCTAACAAAGGATTATTTTTCTAAGGGACTACAATGTGTTCCTAAATTAACTGATTCTTGATTGGAATCTGTTCCTAAATTTATAGTTTCATACCTTAGGCAAGAGCTATTTGTTTTTCAATTAGGGACTCCTTTAAACTTGTCATGAAGATCATAAAAAAAATTTGTTCTCAAAACATAGTTAGGGATAGATTTTACCGTTTTTATATATTTTTCTATCGGGCAATGATGATGTATTACGAAATTTGTTTGTAAGTCTTCATCGTGAGTGATTTCATCAATTGCATAATATTTGAATGTATCTTCATTCATCAAGAAGTTAAGTATTTGTGAATCATCATCGAAAACACACTAGTTAGTAATATTATGGGGAATTGATGGTCTAAAAATTAACTCAATTGAAAATGTATTAGGTGAAAAATATTCAGGAGGAACTAATTTAGAAGCTACATTAGCAAATAAGTTAAATTCTTGATTTTGAAACCTAGGAATAGAATTAATGTTAAAATATTCAAAATTTGAAATAAGGTTCCATACCTCCTTTTGATAATTTCGATGATGTTTTGATATACAATGAATTAAATTACGTATCCTTCTTACGATGATTTCAGAATCACCATATACCATCAATACCTTGATATCTAAATCTAAAGAATTATTCAAGTGTTGAATAAGAGCTTAATATTCAACTATGTTGCTAGTACAATTACACTCTAACCTACAAACTATACATGTTTTGTTTCCTTTTGAATCAATTTGAAGGAATTGAGCTCCTCCCCCTTTTTGAGTTTGACCAATCAAAATAAAGTTTCCAAGGTAAATTATTTACAACTACCCTACTATCACTAATATATAAATAGTTCTTATTTTCTACATTATTTACAGAATCTTGTGGTACGAGATTAGGCTAAATATAGGTAAAATTAGAAATTTGAGATTGTTATTTTATACCTGAAAATGGAGAACTTTTAGCCTTAAAATTCCCAAAATTTAGCTCACAAGTGAAATTTTCCATGATTGAATCAGAGAACAAGAGAAGTTCATTTTGATCATGTAACTCGGTTACAATATGCTTCAAGTATCTTTCTCTTCCACTTTTGATCTGATTGGATTTACCATTGTTAGGCAACCACAAAGTTGACCAATCTGTTGCAAAGGATCCAGTTAGATTCTACAACCAATATCTGCTCAGAAATAACCAATAGCCATCATGAATTCAGCAACAACAATGGCTATAATATGATAGATTGATGGTTTACTTGCTAGCCTAACTAACACATCTTTAATCTCTCCTAACACCCTCTCATTTGACCAATATACTATGTAATTTGAGTTTCACATGGAGCATATTTCACATTCAACCTTCTACATACAGACAAAGAAATGAAATTGGATGATGCTCTAAAATCAACCATACAATTATGTACATTTCTATTATAAATTTCAAACGTAAGAAGAAAGGCAGGAGTAGTAGACTTGAATTTTTACCTATTATTGAGGCTTTATCAGCTACTATCTTTCCTTCATCTTTAGCAATTAGATCATTATTTGAATTTATAGTACTAGTAGCTGCATTTCCTTGAGTATTTTGAATAGGTAAACTAATTGAAGGAGTTATAATATGACCATTATGAATATGATATTTTTGAAGAAGATCATACATACTGATATTAGCCTGAATATTTTTCAAATCTTCTATGATATAAGATTGCAGATCCATCTTTTGTGTAGTTGGCGTGGGAAGAAATTGTTTAGCAGGTGGAGGAGTATTATTTCCTTTTGCTGAATTTGAGATTGATGCTTGAGGAGTACCCCCTAATCCTTTGCTTTGAGTATTATAAGCAGGTTTCCCAAAAGAGTGATTTTTATTTTCATCATTCTTCAGTAAGCTATCCCAAAAGTGTCCAACTAGTTGTTGTTCCTTTTCTTAAGATTCATCTTAATTCTCAAATTTTTCTTCTTCTTCCTGATCTTATACTTTTTTATTTGAAGAGGTTTTAGGCATAAATAATACTGAACAAATAGTATTAAATATTTCCTCATTGATTTCTACATCACGAGGGGAGTTTGTTTTATTACTAGCAGTATTTTTCCTAAATTGATTTGTAAAGAATCCTATGGAAGAGGATGCTTTTGAATTCATCTTTAATCCTACCACTTCATTTGTTAATGCTCTGATAGCATTCTCTAGTTTTTCAACGTCCAATGCGTTGTCTTTATCTCGATTAGATTTTTTAGTTCTTTTCCTAGGACAAATATCAATTTTCCTACTTCTTTAAGGTTCATATGTTAGAAAAAAAATTTCAACTTTAATAGCCTCCTCAAAGGTTTCAACAAGTGTAACCTTATTAGCTTGTTTAACAAACATTCCTAAATATTTTGGTAAAGCTGAAGCATAATTTTCTATAATATTTTCTTCTGGTGGTTGAGAGGAAACTGATATCTTATTCTTCAAAGTTAAAAATCTCTGATTGAGATAATTAATTCACTCTTTATTATTTATTTTTATATGATATAACTCATGAGTGAAGGAAGGAGGTGGTTTGGTTTCTCCAAATTTATCTAGAAATGCTTGCCTAAAGTCTACCCAATTTGTTATAGATCCTTGAACTAAAGAAAAATAACATGCTGATGCTTTTCCTTCAAATGATAATGGGAATAGATGGAAAAAAACATCCTTGTGTTGTACATTCATGGTTTGAACAACCATAATGAACTTATCAATATAATTTTCAATTGGTTACTTATTATCCAAGTTAAACTTGGGAAGGATTTTATCTGGATGTTTACGCAATGGGTGTTGTATTCCAGGGATGGAAACTCCAATCCTCCTTAACCAAGGTAGAGGAGGATCGAGAGGATAAGGTGGACTACCTCCTCATGCTCCATCCATGTTGTATTCTTCATAATTTGATGAATTACTATGATTAATAGGCCTTGGACTATCTGGTGGATAATCTGGAGGAGATGGAGGTTGACCAGAATTATCGGAAGTAATCATACTTCTTGCAGTATTAGTTTTAGTAGTCACTCTAGATGAAGGATTTAACTGATAATTTGGGCTTCCTATTCCTAACTCTTGAACTGTGGAAGATGATGCATTATTTCTAGTCCTATGGGGTAAACCGAAATCAATAGGGGGAATACGAGTCTACCAAGAATAAATCCTAGTGAGAACTCATATAGACTCTCCTAAATATTGTTCGATCTTGTGTGGAGTGTAAGGAGAAGAAGCGCATTCCCTTTCTAATATCTCTCTAGCATTATTTACAAATAGAGAATCATTGATTTCGATTTGTGGAATTACTAAAGTATTTGAGACACCTCGGGTATTGGATTAATTTATTGGTAAGGGATCTGAACTAACTACAGGGTTTTTCTTAGCATTATCAACCATTGGTATAGTATAGACCCTCCTTCTAGCACCATTTATTAGCTGGATTTAGTAAAAAAGGACAACTAAGGAAAATCAACCCACACAAGTTGCTCACCACAGCTTCTGGTGTGTTTGGATTAGTTGATTTTCGCAAGTTCTGGTCGTGCTGCCATCTAGGTTCACAATCTCTTAAGCAAAGTTCTAAGACTTTAACCTAGAAAATGTAAATCCTAAACTAAATGATAAATACTAAATTCTAATTAAAACAACTGAACTGAAATTAACTATGTACTTGCAAGCTATAGTTAATCTATCTCCAATAAAATTTTATATCTATCACCTACAGTTATTTTTTTAACAGTTAAATGTCTATTTAACAACTACTAAATCAAAAGTGACTAATTATTTCTGATTAGGATTTTGCTCTCTTAAGGAGAGTCTTTGTTTTGATTTTTTGAAATATTTTCCGAGAAAGTATTCAAAAGATAAAATAAAACCAATTAAATACAGAATCTAATTAACGAATGTTAAATGAAAATTAAACAAAGAAATTGAAAATTTAATCTATATTATCTACTCTATATTTTCCAAGAGAGAATTATAAATTATGTTAAGAGTTTACTGACTATATAAACAACATAAATTTAAAAATAACCATGACAGTAAAACTTATCACAGTTACAATTATAATTACTTTCGATTATAAAATAGTTTATGATAAAATAACTACTAATAAGAAATTATTAATAACTTAAATCGTAATTGTCAAATTATAAACAATTAACATATAAATTTTAATATTAGAATTTAAAGATATTTAACTAATTAACGGAATACTTGTAGAAATACAAGTATATCCACCAATCAGTTAATGTATATATAATATTACTTAATTGCATTATTAATCAAGCTTAATAAAATCACAAAAATAATATTTAAATCCAACACAAAATGCACTTTTGATTTGAGTTACTTAACATAGTTCATACATTTATCACAAAGTACAACTGTAAATGAATTTCAGAAAAGAAGATATATATATATATATATATATATATATATATATAAATTCATAAAAACTGAATAAAAAATATGATACCAGTCAGAGAATCGGTGTTGAACCAAAATCATAATAACAAAAGTTATCACAAACTTGTAGAATTGTTGATGATCTATTATCCCAAAGCATATTCCTCTTCACTTGTACTCGAATCCCATTTCCATTGATTCCTTAAATATTACATCATAAAAACTATCTAACTACTTCCAGTTTTTGTGCAACTAATGCCTAAAAATAAACATCAATGTTTAACAACTGTTGATAAATCAAATCGAATGATAATCATAATCATTTTGTTTTATTTAGAATTCTTTAAATACACTCAATCTAACATCAAAAATCTAGTAATGTGTAATTATCTTAACAGTTTTCGAAAAACTTCATGATAATCATCATCCATGAAACTAGAACAGGTCCATGCAAAAACTTGGTCATGATAAACACCTAGCACATGTTCCTTTATCTGGTAACAAAAATTCGATGAAGTAAAAATATCATGATCAAAAATCCTATAGCAAATACACCTGTCAACAAAATCGTTACCAAGGGTAACACCTAGTCGTAAGCATCGCTTTCTTTCAACAACATTCTCTTAAAATGCATTGCAACCTACCAATCAATACATTTGTACAACAGAATCCATGGTATGTTAGACCTATCACTATTTGTGACACATGTTGTTGTCGCTACCATGTTGAGTTTGAATTATATTATGATACATTCCTTCGGTTTGGTAAAACATTTTGGTCAAATTCAACTCCTTCCACAATTCATGCTTTTATATATGAAATTATATGTGAAAGAGATAGTCACGAGAATTTTTACAACAAAATATGTGTTGGTGGAAAGAAATGTGATAATTGTGGAACTCTAGCTTTATTCCACCATAAATATCCTATTGATATTAACAATCCGTCATTGTCATATATCATAGTTGATTGGAAGATATATGAATATGTCACGTATTCCCATAATTCTATAAGTTCTTCAAATGCTCTTTCAAAAAGAATAGATCTACAAGAAGATAAAATCAATGTTGCAGAGTTTTTGAAAAAGTTTGAAAAAGAAATTTATAAATACATAAAACATTCACATAGAGAACGATGGCAAGACTTGCAATTCAAAAAATCACGTGATGTTTTTCCACAGGGTACTATTTTTTCTGTGGTTGATTTCGCAGAGAATTACACATTTGAAGCACAAAAAGAAATACAGAGTGAATATTATCATTCTGACCAAGTTTCTATATTTTTCCATGTTCTATATAGACATGCTCAACAAAATGTTGATGATATAGAAAGCACGAATGACAATCGACATGTGATCAAGGAATACCATTTCTATATCAGCGATGACCGCACGCATCATACACATTATGTACAACATTGTTTTGATATTATTTATGGTTCATTGAAAACACGTGGAGTTGTAATGAATGAACATTGGATATGGTCAGATGGATGTGCAGGGAAATTTAAATCTTCATAATCATTCTTCTGGCTATGTCGCCTTCATAAAAAAACAAATATGAAACATCATTGGAATTTTTTTGAAACTGGTCATGGAAAAGGGGAGCATGATGGTGTCGGGGCGTGTGTAAAATGAGCACTTTGAAGGTATCAAATGAACCATTCCACTAATTGATTTGTGTGTGCTAATCAAGTTGTTTAATGGTGTCGTTTAAATCTTAGCCATGATTACAATCAACAATAAAAATATGTGCACAAATATGAACTTTTTTTTCAAAACAAAATTATTCAACTTAGAATGACTTTAATATGTACATCTACTAACCTTTTATTCACATGTACATGTAAAATTGTTTATGTTGGAGATTTTTTTTGGCATAATAGAATCCAAGATATAGTCAATCCAATATGATTCTAGAACTATTCATGGAACTTGAGATTTACATTCAATCAAAACAAAAACCTTCCAAAATGTGTTTTCATTTGACAGTAGGAAGCTAACATGCTTTTGTCCTATTTGCATAGAGCACATAGAATCAATAGAGATTTGTGAAAACATAAATGACAATTATGTTAAACCTTGGAAACAGAACAAAATTAATTTAAAATGAAAAATGCCACTCTCAAGCTTTGAAGAGTTGGAATCAGAGGACATTGCAATATCAACTGATGCTGATAAAAATTTTGATTTGGTTAGAGCAGGTAATTTTATGTATATATATTTATACTAAATTTTTCTATTTTTATTTTAAAGTTTTTTTTGACAAATTCAATTTTCTTAATTATGTGTAGGAGATGTATTTGCTATGGTTGCACCCATAGAGAACAATGAAAATGTGAGATATTATTTGATGCGATGCACAGAGAGAAGATGAAATTATTGGAGGATTATGATGACATAGGTTTTATATATGAAAGACAATCAATTCTATTAAAAGGTTATTTTTTTCAAGAAACATAGCAAACTGAAAGGGACGTTCACTTTAAAGACTATCAACTTGATGTCATATGCTGCCAATATAGTCATTTAGTATGCGTAGCTCATATAAAGTTGATAGAAGTTAAATCAAATAAAAAATTGAAAGCTAGAAGTTGGAAAATGTCGAAAGTTGATCATGAAAGAATAATTGAAGACGAGACTCCTTTAAGATATTGTTTCTAATTAGAATCATGTGGAACACGATACATACTTTTTACATGAAGGACGTCTTCATTGGTTTTATAATTGTGACACTCAAATAGAGTGATTATTGATAAGTTTTGAGCTATATTGTTTTGATGAATTTTTAAGCACATTCGTTATGAAATTGTCAAATTATGAGATATGTACCTCTTTTAAACTTAAATATGATAGACTATTAGATTAGATTGTTGAACTTATGTACATGTAAAAATGATTAAATTTCTTACATTGTTGAGGTTATGTCCATAAAATTAAGGAAATTATAAAATAGTGTTCTTCAATTGTTGAGCTTATAGCTCATTGTTCTTAGATTGTTTAGCATATCTATATATCAAATTGATGTCAATTGTATGATATATTGTTCTTGGATTGTTCAACATATGTACATCAAAATGATCTATATTAATTTTATAACAAAATTGATATGTACAATTGTATAAATTCATAACATACAAACATTCAATATTAACATTACTAAATATTAAAAATCATTACTAATGACTAAAAATCTTGATTGAATTTGCACAAAAGAGGATTGTGACATAAATTCATTTAAACCAAAATCATTTAAGATAGTAATTAAATTATTTATGTATTTAAATTAAAGATACTAATTAGTATTAAGATACTACTTTAATGATAATGTAAGATACTAATTACATAAATGAATTAAGATACTAATTACATTGATCCTCAACCAAAACGAAAACAAAAATTTAGAGTGAAGATTGCAATTACATGTATACTAAGAGGGATTATCATTGAAAGGGTTGTGAATGAATTATCATGTTATCTCAAGAGAATTCCTCATAATGGATAATTATCATGTAAAGTTCCCTAACAAATGGATTGGATATCCTTTAGATACTTTTTATGGATCTAGATCTATCATAATGTTCACAACAAAGGCGTGTGGTTCAATAGAATGAAAGATCAGGTTAGTATATTAATTTCTCATACACCTTCACTTGGATTTATTATTTTTCTACTAGCCACATTTTATTGATCTTATTAATTTCTCATACACTATCAGATTAGGTAGAAGTACCTTCCCTTTTCTAGAGGAAAAGGTTTAATTCGCTTTCTCCATTGTTTCCATGCAAAAGTTCCTTTCATCTACTGAAGAAACAAAGGAAAGGAATGGCCAGCATTGTAGAGGTTAGCTTTAGAAATAAATCCAAATATGCCAATGTAAGTAAACATTTTTCTCAACAAAAAATATTTGGCCCATCAAGAAAACACAAATTTAGAGCATTTTTAAACACAAATTGTTTAATTTTTACTTTATTTAAATCATCTTCCATACATCCATTGTATCTAAACAGTCAGAATTAAATATTAGATTTTCTAATTTTAAATCCATCACGTCCAAAATACCATAATACATTAGACCATTTTCTTGTCTATGATAGTTAACCATTTGATCAACACTAAATATAGCCTCTTAGTATTCTTGACCAACATTTACTTTAAGATTACTAACTTTGGACACCTTCCTAAACATGGGCATGAATATCTGTGAGTCTAATATATCATGTTGTATCAAAGGTCCAAAACTAGGTTGTAATGACAATTTCCCACCCAATCATGTCACTAAAATCCTTAAAGTCTTTGAAAAGGTCATGGAAAACAAAAATGTACACCTAGAACTTACATGCATGGGACATTAAAATTGTTTGTTCATTAAAACTTGAAGTTGATCTAAACTTCACAAAAGTATTATTTTCAGCAAAATTAAAAAAATAGAATCTATGAGAATATTGCATCCATTATACATGAAATTTTAATTTAAGATGCATTCACTATATTCATAAAGATACAACAGAATATTCACTAGTATTTTCTAACTTAATATCAGCTTACAAGATATGATAAATTTCCTTTATATTCAATTATTTTGGACTGTGCATTTATGAGAATTTTGCATCCATTATACCTGAAATTTTAATTTAAAAATTTTAATTTAAGATGCATTCACTGTATTAATAAAGATACAACAAAATTTTCCCTCGCATTTTCTAACTTAATTTCAACTTACCAAGATATGGTAAATTTATTTTATATTCATTTATTCTAGACTATGTATTTATGCGAATATTGCATCCATATTTATTCTAGACTATTGAAAATTTAATTTAAGATGCATTCACTATATTCCTAAAGATACAACAGAATCTTCACTAGTATTTTCTAACTTAATATCATGTATTTTGAAACTGCAATGACCACAAATCTATACCTAAAGGCTTCCCAAAATCTCTATCCCAAATATTCTATAGGGTTTGATAGATTCAACAAATAACATGCTAAATGCTCCAAGTACCTATCATTGGTTAATCTACCAAAGTTTGCCTAGAATTAAACCATTCTAGTGTTCCTCCTTGGCCCATTTATGTTGTTAAATAAAATTACGTGAAATAATAAGCTTCAATAACCTCCTTAAACTCGATAAGGTACACTTGTTCCACATTACAACTACCAATTGTTAACCATAACCACTAACATCTAGGCTAGCACCACAATATCAAGCAAAACTCCAAAATATCAAATGCATCCCCTACTAATGAAATTGTGAAAAAATTCACAAGTGAACACCCTTGCATGATGAGGGATAACACTTTGCATAGAAACATCAAAGTGCTAGATGTAATCATATGACCAATGCAACGAATGCAGTCATGCTAGAGCACTTTATCAATTACATATATATTTTCCCTCGCCACTTAAAGATACCAAACCCATGCTAATTAAACAAATAAAAAATCTAGTATATATCTCATCAAACACATATTAAGATACTAATTAAATTAAATCATTTAAAACCAAAAACTTTCAAAAACAATATATATGAATGGTCCAAAATTATAAAATGATATATATATGAACTGTCCAAAATTATATATATGTTTAAAATATATAAGTTAAATTGAGAAGTTTAAGTTTAAAATTTTGACATGGAATATGTCAAATCAACAAGTTCACATGTATAAATCCATATATAACTATGTGATATCCATTATATGGATATCACTCTCCACATTCTCCTAGCGATTGACCTATATAACACATGCAACATATAATTAAGCTTCAATATATAAATTTTATACTGTAAATAAACATAAATAAAAATACAATCTGAAGTTAAAATAATAAAAATGAATAAATATAACTGAGTGAGGCCAACACCCAAAGAGGTCACCACATCCACAGCCAGGGAAGGTTGTACAATACGTTTACCCACCTAAAATTAAAATACCATTACATAAACATTTAAAACATGTAATTTAAATGTAACTTAATTCAAATTTAAATAAAATGTCAATTGTTTTTAATCATTAAAAAAACATTTAATCATTACTAATACATTTGAAAGGTGCTTGATTAACCTCCAAATCTTGGGTGACACTAGGAATGTCTCACAAAATTGATGATGAGAAGGCCCCAATACCCATGGTCCTAGGTGACAGGATCGGAACCTATGAACACAAACAAAAATTCAATCTTGAAAAAATGTATCATGTCAATAATAAGAACATATAAAATTTTATAGATATTTATGCAAATGTACCTCTTTCAATGGCCCTGGGTTAACACTAGAGTCAACCATAAAATCATGTTCATCGAACATTTGGGTGAACTGCAATTCAAATGTGTTCATTATATATTTAGATAAACTAACAAAATGGGATTTAACAATTATGAGGAAAACATAAAATTTCTCACATACCTCCCCCCTCCCTCCTTCCTCGCAATGGAGTAAAACAAGCAATCCATCTTGACAATGTTTTACATATGCCTTGGCATCTTCAAGGCTCATTAAATCTACCTCATTGTTTGCTTTATAATAAAAAAGTGCACGATAACGAGCAGGTGCTCTATGTCAATCTATGCCAACATCAACAACCATTATAGCAAATGGTAAGTTGTCTCCTATAACGATTCTGACCTCTAGACCAATATGAGAGGGCGCTTTCATCTCTGATCGTAATGTAACAACTCTCTGTGGCTGAGGCAGCAAATGAGGTGTAGGATTAGGCAACAATAGATCGTTATAGGATCCTTCTCGTTCATATGTCCTACCTTTTCCAACCCCGTAAAATTTGGACACATCTGTGTAATCTGGCTTCATGTTTTAAAAAAACTCCGAATTAGAAAATATCAGAAAATAATGTGGCACTTCATCATTCCATGGAAATATACCATAAGCAGCCAAGAATCCATCATATAAATGGTGTGCAATCTCAAGGTGCTTGAAATATTGCACCTTTAACATCTTCTGCTTTGGTCCTTCTTTAAAATTAAACATTGAAATGGAATCTTCTTTTGATGCCCTCTTCTCTACATCAACCCACCTATTAGGACCCATCACCTGAGCCCTCTGCATTTATATCAAGTGAATAAAATAATCTGTTGTTGGCCCAATAGTTCTATAGGCACCAATAAACTTGCCTAAAGATTCCAAAAGTATTTGCAAGCTTTGTCGACTCTCTATTTGTAGCATAGGGGATTCACTTGTTTACCAATATTCTATCACGTTACTTAATATTGTGGGTTTTAAAATTATAAAAAATCAAACCAATATATTGCAGGTATTGGGGGGATGAGGGGTTTAAGGTTTGGGTGGGTATGGTGGTTTATAAGGATTGAGGTATAAAAAGGGGTGGGGAGGAGTTTTCAAGTATTGGGAGGGGGTTTCATCAAAAAGAGTTTGGGTCAATATCTCTCAAAATTAAGGGTATTCTTTAATATCCCATGATTGCACGTGCTATGTGAGAGGTTCACTAAGTGAAGTCCGTGTGGTTGGGAGTTCCAAGCTAGCAAGATCATCTGTCAATTTTTTATGGTGGGTTGTACATTGTTCAAGGGTGATAGAAATATCTTCATTTTCCCAAGGAAGAGCATCGGGTGTATCTAAAGTATAAATGGTCATGGGATGACAACCATGTGCTTGTTCAATACTAGCCCTTCGCCGACCTTGACCCTTTCTTTGAGCATTTGCATGACCTTTCTCTTAGTCCCTTGCAACATTGTCAGCATCTCCACCCTCATTTTCTCCAAATGCATAACCCTCATTTTCTCTAAATGCATCATCATAACCCTCAGTAGAACCATGATCCTCTACATTTACACATGTAATCATGTATAATTTAGTACATAAATACACAAGCATATATATACACATGCAAAATAGTAATTTATTTAAATAGATTAAATATATATATGTAACATATTACCAATAAAATGTTGGTGGTCCATTGGTTGTTCTCTAAAATAATGACCAGAAGAGGGAAAATAGTCATGAGATGATGAATCAAACAATCGACCAGACACAAAAGCTTGGCCACTCTCACGAGGCAATATATTATGCCATGTCTCTACAAAGAAAAATTCTAATGAAACTTAGTGAAATCAATGAACAAGACTTGAAAAAAATATAAATATTCACGCATACTCATAAATTTTTCATGTGCATATATGTCAAACACATACCTAATGTGTCTCGATATAATATGGTAGAATATCTAGATGATTCAGAACATCTTCGAGACCAAACATTTGAAGGTATTTCAGTAGATGTAGGTGTGGTATTAGGGGTCCTTGTCTCAGATGTCTCTGTACATCTTCGACTCGAAGAATGAGTGACCACCTTGTCTTGAACCATCTCTACTTTATATCTCCTATAAACATCAAAATAAGCACCAATGAACTAATGTAGATTAGCCCATATGAATTTTTTAAGGACAACAAAAAAACAATTGAATATAGTTATTGTGTATAAAACATAATACGATAAATCCACATCAAGTTATTAATATTGTGGAAATGCTAGTGAGGAAAAAAGAAAGAATTTAGAGCCTTTTTGTTGATGTACTTTGATTCATGTGGAGTGTGTTATGCACTAGAGATACTTCAATGTCCGTATAAGGCTAAGGCTAGAGCAAGGGGTCAAATTTTTTTATTGTATAGACCAAAGGGGGATTTATTATATGGATATAATGTTTGAGATATTTTTACCCCTTGGACTGAACATGGACAACACCTTTGGTTTTACTCCCATAGGTTGGTGCTCCAGGGCATAGCTTTGTTGGAACAACCTACCATGTAACATGAAAAACCAACATAAATTGAGAGAACATACAACTGAACAATAGAAAAATATAAGATCTTAGAATATTAAACCAAGTATATGCACAATATCATGATATCATTATTCATAGTTGTCATGGTAGGAAATTATCCTTGAAAAACCAAATAATCTACCTTCAATAAACTTCATGGAAAAGTGTCTCATTTGTAAACTAAAGCACACTAAATGTAAAAGAACATATACTGGGAATTTTTGACAACCTAGGGGGGTAACAAATTCAAGCTCTTTCTACGTTTAGGTTCTAATGAAATTCTTAAGGTTTGGCTTGGAATCTACAAAGGTTTAAATAGACACAAAGATAAATAATAGATGAAATCAACACTTGTATACTTTTGTGCATAGATGACAGTCGATAGACTCTAGTTTACAGTTTTGTGCTCTCAGGGCAGATTACAAGTTTTGCTCGAAAGGGCAGTTTTACTTGAAACAAAACAGAGAATGCTCTGGTTTTTTGTATGGCTGTAATGAAACAGCAAACTGAAGGTACTTGTGAAATTGGTCCCATGTTAAAAATCCTTTAACAGACAAAGGAATATTATGCTCTTATTGTTGTTAAGCTGTAGCTCAGTGTGGTTCTGTGTGTTTGCACTAGAACTATGTTTGCACCAGAACTGTCCAAAAACTCAGTTTGTAGTTATGTGTTTGCCTAAGATAAATTTGTAAAAAGTATTAACTATTGGTAAATGTTAAAAACAAAATCATATTGAAAGTTGTTGGTATATGCTATTGTCTTAAATATTTTCTATTCCAATTTTTAGACTTATTATAAGTTATATTCATATTTTATCTAATTATTTTTTTAAATTTCACCTCACCTAGCCCGTGAGAGATAATATTTTAAAGCCCCTCAGATATGATATTTTAAAGAACAAAACAGGCAGATATATATCCAGAGTTTAAATGGATCTATGTTGGTATACATACCTTACCTTACTCTTCACACATAATTACTAAAAGAAAAATTATTGTGAGAATAAAATGTGACAAAATTACCAATGTAATTGTAATATTCAAACTTTATTCCAAATTTAGTGGAAATCATAGCTTCACAATTAAAGGCAATACAAAAGGCTCAATCAAAATAACTAAAGAACAAGTTAGAAATGTATTAAACATGCATAATTGTTAAATTAGATAAATAAAATGGGGCATACCAAAAACAATACAAATAATATCATAGTAGTATTTTAGATAGAATATAATGGAAGAAGAAATGGGATCATGAATGTTCTAATAGTTGAGTAGCCTAAATGGGAATGGTAATGTTAGGGTGACATATTATAAGAATTCATTATTTACATGATCAACTCAATTCACTAATTGAAATTTATTTATCTATTTAGGATTATTCAAACACTACGAGGAATCAATAAATCAAAAATACAATTGAAATACAAAGCACTTTTTACAACCATAGCTATAACATAGCATATTTGCTTCCTTTCTTAATATGCTTTATTGACACAAAAGCAACAAATATATGTGAACCTCTAAAATATCTCTTTTTATTTTCTCCTATCAATGTATCTATTTATATGCTTTTTCCACCTATCAATGTATCTATATTTATATGATGTGTGTTTTTCTTACCTTATACTTAAAAGATATTGAATTAAGAGGTATCTATGTTTATATACCTTGTGTTTTTTACACCTCTAGACTTAAAAAGATTTTGAATTAAGATGTAGCTAAGATTTTCTCACCATAAAATATTTTGAATTAAAGTATATTTATGTTTATATGCTTTATTTGTTTTTTTTTCTTATTGTGTGCTTAAAAGATCTTGAAATAAGATGTATCTATGTTTATATGCTTTATATATGTTTTTTCTCATTTCTATGTTTAAATGCTTTATATATGTTTTTTTCTCATTTCTATGTTTAAAAGATTGAATTAAAATGTATCTATGTTTGTGTAGTTCATATGTATATCGATATATGAACACTGCAAAGAATGCTTTATATGTGTTTTTTCATACTTCTATGTTTAAAAGATTGAATTAAAATGTATCTATGTTTGTGTAGTTCATATGTTTAATATTTTAAAGAAAAAAATAGGCAGAGCCTCAACCTCTGAAAAATAGAATAAACAAAATATTGCAAATAGACTAAACAATAGTGTACTGTCTTTCAGTTTAGTTACTAATGTCCACCTCAGTCTAGTTATTGTCATTCCATAACTCTTACTGGTATTATATATTGCAAATTTAATAGAAATGAAAAAAAAATTAATTTCTACTTTTTAATATAAAATTAAATGCAAATAAAAAATTAAACAAAATTAAACGGCTTACCTGGAAATTGCAAATCCCACAGAGGGACACCAATAAGCCGTGAAGCACCACACAGGCATCACACCACCACCGCAAAACACCCCACACGTGGAGCACCACCACCATGAAACACTGCACATGCGGAGCACCACCACTGTGAAACACCACAAAGGTAGAGCACCACCATCATGAACCCCTAAGACACAGTCGAGGTAGAGGTGAGGACTAATAGGCGAGGAAGAGTTGTGGCCTAAAAAGTGAGGCAATACAAGACAGGGAAAAGGTAGAGCTGAGACCTAACAGGTGATTTGAGGCAAGACAAAGGCAGAACTGAAGAATAACAGGCGAGGGGAGGTAGATGCATATCCAAGGCCTAACAAGAGAAGCAAGGCAGAGCTGAGGCATAGGCATCGTAGAGACAAGGTGAGACAGAGCCGAGGCAAGGCGTCACAGAGTACGAGGTGAGGCAGAACAGAAGCTGTCGTAGAGTAGGAGGAATCGTAGAGCTAAGGCGAGGAAGAGTCGAGGCGAGGCGCAGGAAAAAGTAACAAAAAACAAACTAGAAACAATTAAGTCATTGAAAATATATATACCTTTTTTGGGATGAAATATTGTTCGGCCGAAAATGTTGTTTGTCCAAACATTTTTTCGGTTGAACAATCTTTCAACCGAACATTGGTTTCGGCTGAACAAATGTTCGGTTGAAAATGAATCTGCTGGACAATATTTTTTCGGCAATCCTTACAAACCCGGCATCATAAGGCTCACTTTTAGTTTTAACATTCGGCCCAAAAAATAGTTCAGCCGAAAGGTTTTTAAATTATTCGGCCAAAAAAAAAATAGTTCAGCCGAAAGTGTTTTAAATACATATTCCAAAAGTGTATTCTCACGGAATAGACACCAAGTTTCATGATTTCACCCTAGCCATAATTTTATTAAACCTACAAGTAGTTACAAAGATCGAATCCCCCTACTGAAGTTTATGTTGATCAAACATTACAGAATCTGCATTTTGGAACTTATTAAATACATCCGGAATTTTGGTAGGCTCTTCACTAATTTGACCACACTGTGAAATGATAGAGCTTCTACCAATTGGTATAGGATTAGGCTTTTTTATACTAATACTAACATTTTTTCACATATTTGGTTGTTTATCTTTTGTCTGCATAGGGTTAACATTAGACTTTAGCACAAAGGATTCGTTGTCAAAGAATTTCTTCTCTTTAACTGATATTTGGACAAAGACGGAGGAGAAAACTCAGTTGGGCCAAAATTAATATGAATTAGAAACTTATCCCAACTTCTACCAGTTAACAATAACTGATATCGAACCAACATCTTGACTAACCCATGATGAAATAAACTATGCTCACTATTTCTTATTGCACTTTGTACATCATATGACATTTTTGCAAGACTATTTAGAAGAAAACAAGGGAGATACAATTTTGACCCTTTAAACACCATTAACAACCTAAAATTATAAAAATGTATAGAAGAGTAATGGCCATCACATGTTATATACCTGATGATTAACTCGAGTAATAATCACCACTAGGGTTTCAAGAATTTCATATGAAACCCAATTTTTTCATCATAATTTGCAGGGAGAGGCAATAAGAACTGTTTGCACTTAGATTTTCCTATTTCTCCTCTTTCAACCCATTTTTCTCCAATTTGAGGTAATTGGGTTTCCTTAGCCATGAAACCCTAAAAAATAATCAAAGTAAAATCTCCTATCTGTGCCACATTGTCTTTTAGGAATAATGCGAATCTACGGGTTACCTCATATTTATTACCATCGAAGTTCCCAAAAACATTTCTCCAATCAATTTTAAAAATCATCCAAGAAGCCTCTAGCTCAATATCCAACAACTCGTCACCAGCTCATTCAATCCTGCATAATGGTTCCATTCCGATGATACTGAGAAGATAGTAATGGTTCATGCTAATGGAGTCTATGCGCCAGTCTATCCCTCTCTCATGTTGTAAAATCCCTAAACTCCATACTCTATATTTCCAAAATACGAATAACTTCATTCCTAGGGTTTTAATAAACGGGTAATGGCATGGAGATAAAGGACCATAATGAAATAAACAACAAAATTGTAACCCTGTACATGAACCATAAATGATTTTGATTTTGAAATCATATTGCCAGAATGAAATGACACGATCATTTATTATAATTACAAATCTCTAATAATAATTAACATGTCAAATCCAATTTAGGATAGTCACCATATTTCGATTTTGCAAACCTATCAACATAATTAGGGTTTGATTTGAAATGTATTTGGTTATTGTTCTAATCATAGGATTAAACACAACTCAATATGAATCGATGATTTCAAACGTAGTTCTGGTTTGTACCTTTGTTATGCCAATTAGGGTATCATCCAAATGATGATTCATTTAAGCAAAGTCACAATAATTTTTAAATGTTTAGGCATAAGTTCAAATACTTTCATGTTTTAATTTATAAAAAAATTGACATATAACATGAAATATATCATAAATATTTTTCCTAGACATTATAAATCAAATGAACACATCCCTAACGAACTTAAAATATTTTTAATGATGAGAAGACTATTCATAGTCAAAAAATCATAAATGCAAGACATATCTCAATCCTGAAATGATATTGATAAGTTATAATTAAAATTTAATGAAGAAACACTGATTATATGAAAAATGATTTAGCAATTGCTAAATGAGTTTTCAATGATAATTTCAATAATTCATCAAAAACATCTTGCAAATGATCTTTTCTAATGAAATAAATGTTTTGAGATTAAGATTACCTTCAAAATCATTGATTCTAAAGGAACTCTTTATAAATTTCTCAAGGATTCATACAGATATATGCTGCTTACCACTTTTATTGATTAAAACAAAATAAAAAGGATTGGAGGGTTGTTTCCTGCCAACACACATTGAAATTAATACTTGTAGGAACTCATGCTCAAGTTAATATATGAAAATGATTTTTTCATAATTGTAATCAAATTTACTAAAATTTGCACAACCTTTAGACTTTTTTCCTTTCATTTATTTTTTGGACGTTGCTTCTTAATTTATGAAAAGAAAGGGAAAAATTATATTCCTATTTGTTCCATTTATTTTGACGCATGACTTTATTCTGATCGCCTTAAGCTTTTTGTATTTATATGATGTATATTCTAGAATTTTTTCCATATTGAATTTTTGTCGAGTTGTTTTTCTATACTGAATTCAAACTTGAACTTAACTATGTTTGAGAATTCCCTTGTTTCCTAGAAGAAATAAATTATGGTGATGAAACACAAGTCCATGGAATAAGCAAGATTGACATCATTGTCTTGTTCAATTACGGGGAAATTGGTGGTTTCCCAGTTATTATCACTTGTAAGAGAACGAACGCCAAGTCCATCGGGTAAGCATATTATCTATGTCATCGAGTGACGGTTTTGTGTTCATATCTCTATTATCTTGAGAATATAGTGAACATTAATAAAATTATCTTATATAATCTATTGTCGTGTTGGGCCCAATCTCTTTTCTTCGAGGCCATTTTCTAATTGATCTTGTTCCTTCATAGAGCCAATATTTTTGGGGACATGCATCCCTATTTAGAACTTTTTTGTTTAAATCCCATTAACTTGGATGCTCCCCCTAGGTCACAATTTATGTTGGTTTTTATAGGCATCTATATTACTTAAATTAGTGGCCATTTTTATCATCCAAACTAGCACCCTAGAGTGCAAAGTTCACAAATAACTAGCCTAGTTACAACTATGAATATTTCCCACTATCACCTTAGAAAAATATTATCTCTCTTTAGATTGGACTATTTAACCTAGGGGGAATCCCTAACTTCAACTTGGGCTCAAGGAGTACCCTAAGCTACCAAAGATTATTCTAAGAAGTATTCCTTGTGTATAACTAGAGTTTTTTGCACTTTAATTCAAAGATGAAATGAGTTTTTTAAGTTCAGATATGGTTTTATATATTTAAGTGAATAATTAGAGGGTGGAGCCACTTGAACAAAGGGAGAGGGGTTTTAGTAATTTCTTAGGTTTTGAGTTCCACCGTTAGTTTCCATATTTGACTAGGTCAAGTACTACCATTACAGAATATATATTTCATACCACCAAAGCAAGTTAAACATAACAGTAAATTCCAATCGTTTAAAATATATGAAATTACAAGAAAAGAGACGAGGAATTCACAAATAACTAGTTTTATAATCAAGCAAGGTATGATAAAACTATTAGTTACTTGTTCTAACACTGCCCACAATGCATTCAATATATTTTTAGTTGATATTAGATTGAATTATGTTCAGTTTTAATTAGGCTGTTAAATATTATGAATTAGGAGCTCAAATAAGATTAAACTAGGCTTAGAAACATACTTAAATTCATTGTCAAAGGAACCTAAAGATGGTTGTAGATTACTATTGTACATTAATAAAATGAAAAACATCAAACAATACTTTAAAAGACCATAGAATTTTGGCTCTTAAAGTGGATTAAAACTAAGGAAAGCTATGCCAAAACAGGGGGGACTATGTCTAAAAATGATTTAAATTTCACTAAATTAAACAGTCCATAAAAGCACGGTAGAGCATTGTTTTAAATGCTAGAAATGAAGTTATGACTACAAGGATACATTTGTAGAGTTTTACAGGCAAGCTAAGACAACGGTTCTAAATGTGAAAGATGAAATATAAGGCTATTTTTTGTTTTTCTAGACTAGTTATTTCCATATGTACTAAAAGAACAAGGATTTAAAAAGTTCCATTTATAAGGATTTTTTTGTTTTTCTGGACTAGTTATTTCCACATGTACTAAAAAAAAATAGGAGTTTAAAAAGTTTCATTTCATTGATTAGAAAGAGTGTTATTAGTTGGGTTATTGGGTCAAACAAGGCATGCCTTGAGGGTTTAGAAAAAAAATAAAGGAAGTAGTAGTGACGGAGAGCACATACTACTAAACCTTTGACTCATAAAAATATAACAAAGGGAGAACCAAACTATAATTATCCAAATTCAAACTAGAGTAAGGTGGTCTACTTAGCAAGAGAGTAGAGAATTGTACCAAGCAAGTTGATAAGCAATGCTACCTATCCAATACACATAAGATATAACTTATAACATGAACATAATGGCAAGAAACTTACTTTATTCTTTCAACCCAAGCTTAATGAAATACAGATCCAAAGTGCTAACATGATTATCCAAAGAATTCCTCCTTAAAAAAGTCCTAGCATGACTATCCAAAGTATTCCTCAAAAACAAAGAAGACAAATAGCCAAAAGAGTAATCCCTCCATAAGATCTAATGAGTTTACACAAGAGAGGAGCTTCTCTTTATATAAGAGAAGACATCAAAGCCTCCTCCCCTCCTTTGCAAGGTGAGCCTTCCTCCATAAATAGCCTAATCCATAACAAAATCTCAACTAAATGATAAAAGTACATCTCCAAGATGAAATTGATGCCATAGATCCATAACTAACCCTCACACACGTGGAAAATGTGGTATCTAAAGAGGTTGGTCAATGTGGTATGTAGAGAGGTTGATCCATAACTTCCAAATTGAGGAAATTTATATTACCATTAGAAACATAGTATTTATATAAAAACATAGCATGTAAACAAAGTATAAATACATATTTACATGTGTAGAAAAACAACTTGAATGGTAATGATTCACTTGTGTTGAGGGTAATTAGAAATATAAATATATATGAAACATTACTTTTTTCATTGTTTATGATGGTCAAAGAAACTTTACATTACTCTTTTTTGTTTTAGAGTATTGATAGTCATGTATTTAGTAAATACCTATGTTATGTATGGTGCTATTTAGAAGTATATATGTGTGAAAATCACATTATTATTTTTTTTGTTTAGAGTATTGATGGTCATGTATTGAACTTACTTGTATCATGTATGCTTCTATTTAGAAGTATACATGTGTGAAAATATTACTTGGGAGATTTGAGGATGCCTAAAATCAACTAATAGCACATAACTTTTATGAGATAGGGATTCAACATACAATTAGACATAAAAATGATTGTGGCTAGGTTTTGCTCCCAATTCTAGAATGAAAATTCAAGTTTGTGAATCAACTTTTTACATTTTTTTTTTGTTATGGTGGTTGGTGCTACACCAGATTGAAATTTGGGAATGAGTCTTTCACATTTTTTTTGTTTATGGCAGTTGGTGCTACTACAATTTTGGAAAAAATGCTAAGTTTAGTTCCCTTATTGCGCTTGGAAGCAGGGAATAATATATCATGTTGATTTTTGTGCTATTAAGAATTGTCTAGGATTACTTATTTGACCAAGATGTGTCCTAAAGCGTTTCTTTGCTTTGAAAATTTGCATTGATTTATCTAAAAGTAACATCGTGTTTCTAGGCATTTCTCATTGTGCAAGAGAATTTATGTGTAAGTAACCACTTCACATGAGCATGTTGTGGTTGTTCTTACAATCAACGAACTCATTTTTGTTTTGTAGTTATGACAATTTGTATTGGCATGAAATTTTATAATCTTTAATTTCATGGGTCAATTGTAATTTTTCTTTTGCATGTGATCCTTCTACTTCTATGTATGTATTTGTTTCCTTCGCATAGATTTATTTGTATGTATATTTCTTTATAATGTAGAAGGTTGGTGGTTCAATTCCACTGTATCCTACAATATAAAATAGAATATATGATATTATAGCCTATTTTTATGAAAATTGTCTCTAGAGAGACAAAAGTGATATAGTCTTTGGAGAGACAATATTTAAGACAATACACAACTTTTTTTTATTATAATAATAATAATATTTTTTGGTGTTTTGCACCATAAAATCTTAATCCATGTTGGATTGGTTTTGGTATTTTGCACCATAAAATTTAAGTCCACCTAGGATTGGTTTTGGTGGTTTGCACTATACACCATGTAACGCCACATATTCATATAGCACCAAAAATCAACTTTTTTACAAACACCACTTTTGCACCATAAATCTTAGCACCACTTTCATATCCCCACATTAACACCACTTTTACACCACTATTTGAAAATTAAGTATTTACCAAATCCTTTACAAATAGTAATGCTAATGTAAGACTAATTTTCCATTTTTCTTATAATGTCATGTAAGCAATCTTATCTACCCAATTGTTCTTAACTAACATAGGACCTTTTCCATTTCTATAAATGGAATACCTTCTCATCTCATTATATCATTGTTCTCATGTAATTATATCATATCATTGAGATTAATATACCTTCTCATCTAATTATAGCATTGTTTAATATCATATGATTGAGATTAACAGATTCTCTTTGTTGTGCCTTATGAGACTTATCCATATTGATCTCTTTGTTGTGCCTTATGAGACTTATCCATATTAATCCCGGATTTCTGCAAGACATACATCTATTTCGATGTTGTATCAAATGATTAAAATGAATTTCGGGGAAAAAAATAAAAACAATTATTTTGAGGTGTGACATGTTTTTCATTTCATACTACCCTACCCTGAATTGTGCGCACAACATTCAAACGAAAATACAATTTCATTATGTCTTCACGGCATTGAGCGACATTCAAAGGATAAAATTTAATTATGCCATTAAGACCTTCAAGTTCATGAGTATGGATTCAAGCTTTATCGTTTTGCAATATCATTCGTTATTTAATGGTTAAAAGCACGTTTTTATGTATAGTTAAGATCGAAAACTATCGATCATATATATAATTTAATCATATATAAATAGCAATTCATTTGATGATATCTATTAAGTAGCACTTCATGGTGCTTTTATTGTATTACAATTCCACCATTTCTTTGTTTGGCCCCGTTCCCTGCATGACCTGTAAAATAGCTTGCCCTTTCAAGGGACTGAAGCCTTCAAATTACAGAACATTCATTGGCCCTATGGTATGGTGTGGGTTGACGCATTCATTAGTGCTAAGGGCAGGTAGGAAATCCATCAATTAAAAGGGTCTCTATGACGTAGACGGAATTTCTAAACGCTATTGCGTTATCCCAACGGATAACACCATGACTGATAACAACCTAATTTGACACGTCTTACAGGTTTTGGGTGTATTGTGGATTATAATTTATGGATTATGTTGTGTCCCTTGGTGAAATTGAATCACTATTGTTATAGAAACTTTCATTGGCCACAGTATCATCTGAGTGCGCTGTCCATTCTGCGTTTTCATTTCATCCCCATGAAATCTGAAATAAACACAAACTTGGCACCACGTAAAATTTTTCAACAACCAATAAGATCACGACCCTACTCAGTTCCTGAAATATACATTTATTGGTGTTCATACGGTAACGACGAGCTAAGCATTCAAGCTTTAAATAACTACCACTTATGAATTGGCTATTTAAACTAGGTTTCTCTTTTGTTGTTTCAGCTCATTCCAATGATCTAGAGTCCATTGTGTTTGAGCAAATTGGAGAACCAATTTTTAGCTGATTCAAACTTCGACAAAACTAGAGGTTTTGAATATAGTTTTAGATATGGCTGGCGAGCGCAGGTGGGTTGCAATTTTCAGCCTGACAATGCTTTGTATTGTATTATACATTCAGCTGGCCACACTGCCTAGTAGTTGCACGAGCCTCACTAGAAAAGGCAAGGGCCAAGGCCTTCTCCATCGTTGCTTGGAATGTGGATAAAAGTCATAATAATTTATACATTTAATTTTGCTTTAAAATTGTTGCTAGCTCTAGCTTTTTTATCTTAGATAGCCTTAGATTTAACAACGAGTGATATCTTTGCAGCAACATTAAATACCTGAGATGCAAGTGTCTAGTTTTGCTGCATCATTAAATGAGCTTCCCAAAGTGCCCAGCTCTACTGCATTATTAAATGAGCTTCCCAATTTATTGATCCCATATTAAAATTGATTTTTAAAATTACAATGTAGAAAGACTTTCAAACTTTGACATTGATATTAAATTAATTGGAAACAGTGCAGGAGATGAGAGTCTTGGAAAAAGTAAAACATTGCCGTGAAAGAATTGATGGAGCTGTTATTGACGAAGTTGTTATATACTGGTCTCGTGTAGAAACATTGCCCCAGGTTTCTCTCAAAACAATATGATACTTATTGTGATTCTATGTAACGAATTTGAGTTATTAATAATTAGCTTTAATGCGACGATAACTGCACAGTTAGAATTCAAGGTGTTTGAAATCTAAGAGCAACCTTGGCATTAAAGCATGCGCAGGCAACAGTTGCATTGAATTCCTCCCTTCCATCTAAATTAGTACGCATGACTTCACAATCGTAAACAAGTTAATCTGGATAGCTCTTACAGCCGTCGTACTGTGCGTCAATTAAAAGTGGACGAAAGTGAAAGCCAAAAAGAAGGATCAAGAATGGCATTTACGAAAAGAAAGGTGAAGCCAGACTTCGACTCCAAGAGAGAGATTCCTGGTGGACCAGATGCCCAACACCACGGCAGAGACGGAATATAGAAACTTGTAACGTATACACAGGTGGAAGAAACCTGCTACTGTAACATATACACAAACATGTTACTGTTGCTGTGAGTAATTAGTTTTCTTTTGCAGTCAAATATCTATCCGCGTGACGTTAAGCAATACTGTTGGACGGAAAATCTCAGAGTAACGGAAATGTGTATATCTTTACATTAAATAATGCAGTTCGTTTTAATTTTGTTTGTCTCTATCTCGAAGGCAATTCAAAACCTATGCAAAACAAAACTCTTTCCATTAACATAAAATAAAAAACCAAAAATATTTTAATTCAATAAGTTTTATGATATGAAACCTTTATATAAATCTTTTATTATAAATTTCAGAAAAATATAAATATAATAAGTAAGTATGAATTGATTGAACTTGGATTATGCAAACACCCTAAAAGAATAGCCAATAAACATAACCTATGCTTGATAGATGGTTCTTTAATAATGAGGTATTGTTATAATTAAAAGTGAGTGCTATTAAATGGATTTTCACATTTAAAAATAATTTTAAAAGTTTGTAGGGGAAAGTTACATTCGTCTATTTTTTATTAACAAAAGCAAGAAAATAAAAGGTTTTATTAATACAATATTAATTCGTGTTAGTTATTTATAAAGGTGGAGAATGTGACCAACCAAAAATGAAATATTAAGATAAAGTGTGAAAAAAATAAGAAAAGGATGAAAAAAAATACAAGCACATGTCCCTTATGTGTCGTTGCAGATGCACCTTCGATGTCCCTTCCATGCATCTAACTAGAGAGTCTTAAAATGTATCCATTTGAGGACAATATGGGTAATTTTAAACTACAATATATTAATACATATTTATACTATAAAGATTTATATTATATTTATATGTGTTAGTCCATGGGGAGTACACAAAAATATATACATTGACCAATTACTGTATAGAGTTATAGGAGTACCATGAATTGAGAGTAGAAGTACTCTTCATATTAACTCTTGAACCCCCAAAAAAAAAGTATTTACATGCTCTTATCTCTAAATACACTCGACACCAAATCTAGATGCTTTGGATCTTGCTCTATCCCAATAGTATAGTCTTCCACTTCAATACCATTAGCAGCAACTTTAGGATTCTTTGTTGCATCATTATTGTTAAATAATTTCTCCAAGGGAACCAAGCCTTTGGGAATGCAATTATTTTTCAGTTGAATGATCTCTTTACCTCTTATAAAGTTGAAAGATTCTTGTGGATATAGACCACAATCTTTAGCATTCTCATCATTTTCACCATTCTCTCTATTTTGATTCTCCTCATAATTATGTGTATTGGAAAATTTATCAATCATTTCAAGAAATCTTTTGATATGTTGGTCATCTTCAAAAACCTTCCAATGTTTGACATTGTTTGGTATTGATGGTTCATGATTCACTTCAATCACATACTTGATATTTGGGTAAATAGGAATTTTAAAAGTACTCGTGTAATGTCCCTAAAATTCATAAATAAATAAAAATTTGTAGGCTAATAAAATACTAAATTTCAAGGACACGTTTTCCTATATGGGTTTCCTATATGATGATGATGTTTTACATGATGTTGTTCTATGAATTTGACATGTTTATAGTTTACTTTTCATGTCTATATTAGTTGTTGACATTTGTCTTTTCTTAAGTTTTTTTATGTTTTACTTTTGTTTACGTGTCTTTAAATTCATTTATAATTTTATTTATAAAGAGCGTGACTTACCTCTGTAGTTCAAGAGGTGGAGTGGTCATGTTTTATCCCTTAAGCGTCTGCTCAGAGAGGTAAGGATTCCTATTGCTACGAGGTTTACTTAGTTCTTCATGAACTAAGGCATGTATCTACTTTCTCGTGGAGGCAGTTTTGTCAGAGAACTCAGTCTTATGATCATGGCAACAAATACGTCCTACATCCTACAACAAGCTCTACTTAAACTATGTTATTCCTATGCATAAATGTTTACATGAGGACCAAAGCCCTAATTCTAAACTATACCTTAAACCCTATGGTAAGAAGGGTTTGTAAGTTATATGTATGCATGTATAGACTATATGCTAAGGTTTTAAAACCTTAGATACAATATGTTAAAGCAAAACTATGGCTTTAATGTGCAATAGTGTGAATATGGAGGGTTTAAGGCTTGGGGTGATGGGGTTGGTAAATGATGGTTCCAACAATGCAATTCCAAACTATAGAAAAGTGGGTTTTGATCTGTGATTTGGTGGAGGACAGGGTGGAAAAATAAATGATCTTTGGGAAACACATGAAAATTCCTCAAGTGTTGTGTAGGGTTTGGATGTCGTTCATTTGGTCTTTGTTATGGTGGAGGTGGTGGTATCGTGCTCCTAGTGAGAGCTGCGTAACCAATAGACTTCTACGCTCTTCGAGATGCAAACATTCGACACTGGTCTATACATTTGTATGGTTGTTTACTTTACAGTTTCAAATAATGCATACTTCTGATAGAATCATTGTGGTTTGTGAAGGTGAGAAATGTGGGCACTCTTCGTGGCTTAGAGCCAGAGTTGTAGGTTTCTTGCGCAACAAAACTCCAGGTAAGCCCCGAATTTGGAAATGGCCTTTACACTATTGTGTATTTTAGCAAAGGGTTTGACCTTGGGTGTGGGAAATCGTGAGGTTGAGTTGTTTCACTGTTTGTGGTTTTGATAAATGCTTGGCATTTGTATACGCGACCGTGTAGCTTTTCATGGCTATGCCAATTGTAAGGTTTGGATATAATTTGACTGTTAATAACTTGGTTCGGCTTTGTGTATAAAGTTATCGTTTTCAATTACATGTATTTGGTTTTATTTGATTTTAATGAGAAGTTTATGTTTTGGATAAAACAACTCTTTGTTCCTTTTTATGATGAGTTTCAATTGATTTTACGATGCCATTTCTTTGCAATGGCACCCATGATGATTCGAGTATGTAAAGTAGGAGTAAGGTAGCAACCTGTGGTTATATTTGAATATTGTGGATGTATTTGGATTATTAATAATACGGTTGGGTTTGCTTAGCGGCCGTAAGCATGAAGCTTGGCTTGTAGAGTTGATAGGAAGCATGGGTTTATTATTTAAATGTATTTTATGTTTTAGTTTGTGACTATGCATATGAAGGTATAGGAAAATGAGCGTAGCTCTATTTTTTCATTGTTATACAATCATTTTTTAATAAAATATTGTGGGAATCCTGTAATGAGAAACCCTTGGTGGAATGATACAATTTGTTACATGTTTATTTGTTTGGTTGGATCTTACAGGATTCGATCCTAGGCCGGTAATTAATGGAACTCGTGGTTTGATATTTTTCATTTGTGTGTTTGCATAGGATTTGATTCCGGTTATTTTATTTGTGTTTCTCAAATGATTCGATCCTCGATATTTTGATTGTTTTTCTCACAAAATTCAATCCTCGGTATAATTTCAATTATAACGACTGATTTTAAATCGGTTCAACTCTTTGTTAGGATAATGTGATTTTATGTATAGTTGCATTAGTATTTTGTAGTGCGATACGTTTGGGAAATAACTATTTTAAAAAAAGGATGATTATGTTTTGTTTATGTTGTAAATTATTTAGACCCATATCACTGGTAGCGATTTGTTTGTAATAAAGAAATAAAGGCCCGCAACCCATCCTTCACATGATCCGATGGTTGGGATGGGTGAGATAAATAATTCGGGTGTGGTTTATATTTAATATTATTGGTGAATCTTTTCTTTGGTTCTCGACCTTCATGCTTTGTTAAATTTGATAATTGTATTTTTATGATAATGGTTGCAGTGTTTTATTTAAATATTTGGTTGGTTTTACGAAATGATGTTTATCGTTATTTATATTGTGGAAATAAAAACATTTTCTCATAATATGAAATCTGCTATCATCTCGATTTGGTTTGAGGTTTAAGAGTTTTGATCTCTCGTTTGTTTGTTTGTTTAAATTTGTAGCTCATTAGATGTTTTAATGTTTTCGACAGAGTTTATATAATGTTTAGTTCTAATGAAAAATGAGTTTATTTAATTTTATGATTACCTATTTATAATTATAAGTCTCTCGTGTAATTAATTTATCTGTCATATAGGGTTTTAATCTAAATTATATTGTTTGATCATTAAAGTGTCTAGATATGTTTAAATCAAAACTAAGAGAATTTAAACTATAAATTCCTATATAGGAAATAATGGGAAATAATGGCTGAGTTTAAGTTCAAGAAAATAAATGAACTTGTAATATAAAATCTAACCCTAGGGATTGTATAGAAATATTACACACAAAGTTTCAATAATTTAAACAAATGGAAATCTATTTGAAGCATGTATCCACTGTGCCAAATTTTAATCAAGATCATAAATACTATTTAGTAAAAATATGTAAAAGCTAGAGAAGGTAAAAACCTCATCCCTGTAACGTTCAGTCTATTAATGGCTAAGAACCATACACACTTAAACACACAGAATTAATAAAAACTTAGCTATCTCTAACCTCATATCTGTTAACCAGATAACTTGGGCACTACCACATTCGTCCCAACCATGACCCAGAATCGTTCTTGGTTTTAATCCGGATCCCCTTGAGCTAATTCCAACATTCAACTAGTCTAGAGCTCCTAAAGGTAAGGCTTCTCCCATCTAGAATATCGGATTCAGATCCCACACTCAACGCTAAAATCAAGGAGTTACACTTATTGCAATTCCATAGCTTCTCACTCAACACTAATGCTGGGGTGTACTTGTATAATACACCTACGGATACAATGGCCAAAGATCCGATGTTCCAGAGCTTATGCTCAACGTCAGTTTGGAATGCTCAAGGGCTTATTCCCAACACTTCCAATTCTTATTATTCATGTGCTCCAAAGCTTATGCTCAACACAAACATCTCATAACTCATGTGTTCCAGAGCTGGTGCTCAACACACTATCTAATCACTCCTATGCTCCCGAGCTTGCACTCAACACAAAATCTAATCACTCATGTTCTCCAGAGCTTGCACTCAACAAAAAATCTCATCACTCATGTGTTCCAGAGCTTGCGCTCAACAAAAAATATCATCACTAATGTTCTTGAGGGTCCACTCTGAACACATTATAAAATTCAATCATATATTCATTCTTCTGCACATTTTATAACAATAAATCATCTCAGCATATGCATTCTAAGATAAATCACATAATATATCTAGTACATCATATTGCGACCATAAACTTGTCCATCACGGTCCATGCCAAACATATACAATTAGATACATGCTAAATAAACATATACATTTGGCTTATGCCCAATATATCTAACAAATCATCATACTCATGTGCAGTGGGGTATTATGCCCAATATGCAAAATATAAACATAAAAGAAACATCATATGCAATGGGACTTATTCCCATTAGTGTTACGTTGATATTTGGGATATTACATCCTTCCCTGCTTAGAACAACACCGTCCCTAGTGTTCTAAGGACTAGGAATGAAGTCATGAAATAAGGCAGGGTAAGCCTCTCTCATGGTGTCTTCATTCTCCCAAGTAGACTCATTGACTTCAAATTGCTTCCATTTCACTTTCAACTGGACTATGGTGCACCTCCTGATTTGTACTTCTCTCTTGTACAGAATATGAAGGGGTTTGGGTACAAACTCCCCTTCAGGTTCCACCTATAACAAGAACCAATCAACACGCCAATCAATAACATGTTTAATATCATATACATATTTCTTCAATAAAGATGCGTGGAAAACATTAGTGAACATTTATGTGAGTAGGTAAGGCTAGTTCATAAGCCACTGGCCCTCTCTTGGCTCAAAGGGTCCGCAAAATCTTGGTGCCAGCCTTCTGCACCTTCCCAAGCTCAATGAGCTTCTCTTTGTTTTTAATTTTAAGTAAACATGTTTTCCAATTTGATAATCTTTATCTTTCCTTTTCTTATCCACCTAACTCTTTTGGCAATCTTGTGCTTCTTTAAGGTTATGTTGGACTTTGGTGACCAATTGTTCCAAGTCCTATAGTAGATATGGCCCTAACATGAGCCGATTCACCAGGCTATCCCAAGTAATCGATATTCTACACTTCTAACCATAGAGTACCTCGAAGGGACTCATCTTGGCGGAGGGATAGTATCCATTGTTATATGCAAATTCTGCAAGATGCAAATAATCCTCCCACTTGGTGGGGTTGTTTATAACATACATCCTAAGCATGTCTTCCAAAATATACTTTACCCATTCGGTGTACCCATCTATCTGCGGGTGGTAAGAACTACTAAAGTTTAACTGCATATCTAAACCGGAGAATAAACATCTCCAAAAGTTTCTGGTAAACTTCATGTCTCGATCCGAGATGATTTCCTTGGGTATCCCATGCAATCTGAATATCTCCTTTAAGAAGATGTCGGCATTGTGAACTGCCTTGTAGGTTGACTTTACTGGGATGAAGTGTGCTGATTTCGATAAATTTTCAACTACTACAAAGATGGAATACTTTTTCTTCTTTCTCTTTGGTAGACCCGTAATAAAATCCATACTCATGACCTCCCACTTCAATTCTGGAATGGGTAACGGTTGCAGCAATTATGAAGGATGTTGGTGCTCAGCTTAAAATGGCTGCCACTCTTGAAATTTTGTGATAAATACTGGTATGTCAGCCTTTAACGTAGGCCAGGAAAAGTGTTTCTTTACTGCTGATATCATCTTTCGATATCCCGGATTCCTCAAGTAGGGTTTCTGATGGAACTCTGTAAGGATGATGGACTTGATCTCTCCTCCTTTCGAAACATACAATCTGTCTTTGGACCATAATAGTCCAGTGTCGTTTACCTTATACTCTCTTTGCTTTTGAAATAACCTATCCTTGTGAATTTTCTTGAGTATTTCAACATAGAAATGGTTAAATCCATCTGTCATGCTGATCCTATCATGCAAATCCAAATTGGTTTGACTTAAAGTTACCTCCTATAACATATGAGCTCGTCAACTTAAAGCATTAACAATTTTATTTTCCTTTCCCTTTATATGATTTAATTCAAAATGGTACTCACTAAGGAAGGCCAACCATCTAGCCTGCCTGGCATTTAGATATGGATGGTCAAAAAGGAACTTTAGAATCATGTTGTCTATATTCAAAACTAAATTCTTCCCCATGAGGTAGTGCTTCCACATCCTCGAGGTGTGGATAATGGTTGCTAACTCAAGATCGTGGGTGGGATATTTTTGTTTGTTCTCTTTTAACTTCTGTGACTCGTAATAGATCGTGAAACCATTTCACATGAGGGATCCTTTGACTCCTTCCTTTCTTGCATATGTGAAAACAACGAAATCCCCATCAGGATGCGCAATTCGTAGTATCGATGTAGTTGTCAAAAGTTGTTTAAGATTCTGAAAAATTTCCTTGCACTTGGTCATCCATAAGAGCTTGTTTTCCTTCGTTTGTAAGGCGATCATGGGACAAGAAATCCTCGATGAAATTTTAGTAGTAATGTGTTAATCCCAAAAATGACCTAATATCAGTGACACAGGTAGGGGTAGGCCAATCCTTTATGGATTTAATATTTTTCGGGTCAATGACTATCTCCTTCTTGGAGATGATGTGACATAGGTACTGTATCTACAGTTTTTAAAAATCACATTTACTAAACTTAGCGTAAAGTTGTTGTCCACGTAACATCCATAGTACTATGCGGAGATGCTCCTCATGTTCCTCTTTATTCTTCGAGTAAACTAGGATGTCGTCTATAAAGACCAATACAAATTTATTCAAGTATTTACTAAAGATATTGTTCATCATGCACATAAAATTTATTGGTGGATTGGTAAACCCAAATTGCATTAATGCAAACTTGTAGTGGTCATATTGAGTTCGAAAGGCCATTTAAGGTATATATTCATCGCGAATCAGTACCTGATGGTATCCAAACCATAGATATATCTTTAAAAAGATCTTGGATCCTTTGACTTGATCTAACAATTCATCGATCCTATGGATTGGGTAATGGTTCTTGATGATCATATTTTTAAGTTCATGGTAATCGATTCACCCCCGCATCGTACCATCCTTCATCTTTACAAAAAGTATAGGTGCTCCATAAGGGGACACACTAGGTTGGATATAACCATTCTCAATCAAATCTTATAACTGTAACTTGAGCTCCACCAATTCTATTGCGCTCATGCAGTATGGGAATTTCGAAGCTGGTGTTGACCCTGGTGTCAGTTCTATGGCGAAATCTAAGTCTCATTTTGGTGGTAATACCAGTATGTCCTCAAGATATACATCCTTAAATTCTACGAGAACCAGAAATTCCTTGTTGTGTTGTTCTCTATCAACTTCTACATCCTAGATGTTTATTGCAAACAGTTTGCAGCCTTTCCTAATTCACTTATTTTCCTATAAGGAATATATTTGTCTAATGGAAACCTTCTTAGGTATGCCTTGAATCTCTGACTAATTCCCTCGGCTATCCATGCACAAGATTGACTTGTTTAGACAATCGAGCATGACATGGTGTTGTTCCAACAAATCCATGATGATAAGTATGTCATACGATCCTAAGGGTAAGATATTCAAATCTATCATAGCAGGGTAACCGTTCAAGTTTACCTCACAGTCTCTCACTACTTTTGAAACCTTTCTTTTCGTACCAGTGGCTAATTATACGAGCCATGGTTTCTCATGCTTAACCTTGTCTAGTTTACATGTTTCAAGAATTTTAGGTGATACATAGCTTCGACAAGCACCGAGATCAATCAAAATTGAAATATAAGTTTTTGAAACCTTACCTTCTATTTCGACCATAGTAGCTTGATGGTCTTCTTGAATTCCATCCAATGCTGCATAAATCCTTGGTGTGCTATCTATGTCCTCTACCATTGGGTCTTCTTGTAGATTGTTTAAGACTCCAACAGTCTTGTTTGGACAATCTCTGGCATAGTGGGGTCCTTTTAATTTCCATCATTTAATTTTTTGTGGGACAGAATTGGCTCCTCCATTTGTTGTCAGTCTGTTGGTATTTGGTGTAGGCAAATTTGGATTTGTACCAGTCTTGTTGAAGTTCTTAATGGATGGAAAATTGTTGTTCTATTTTCTGTAAGGTGGTGGTTTTGAAACCAGGTTTGCAGTTGTCCAAGAAGGTTCTAGACCTTTCTTGACCTCTGGTTATATTCTCCTTCTTTAAATATCCATGCTCATAGAAAATCATATCTTTGTGTAGGGTAGTGTCCATATTTTTAGGCATTTCAAACTCAACTCTCTCTCAAAAATTGGGAGGAAGAAATCCCAAAAACTGTGGTATCTTTACTTTCTCATCCTTTATGTAAGCCACGTAATGTAACATATCCAAAAATATTTTAATGAAGGAATCCATGGTCATGGATCCCATCCTTAACTCGTAAAATTCTTTCACTTTCCTTCCAAAGAATCTCTCACACATGTATTTCTCCTGAAATAATTTATGAAAGTTACTCCATCTTATTTCTTTTACCTCATCCTTTTTGGTATGCTTTAGGTATCTCCACCATCTAACTTATTTTCCATTTAAATTATACATGGCTAGACGAGATTTCATTTCACTAGAGTAGTTGTGTACTCAGAAGTATTTGCTCATACCTAGAACCCATTATTTATCTTTCTCCCTAGTGTTCATCTCTCCTTCATAGCTTGGGGATTTGATCTTTCTGACCTATCCTTAGAGGTTGTCATCATTACTCTGTTTCTTTCTGCAAGGAGAAAGGGGATTATCACTGGAAAGACTGTGATAATCTATTTTTGGAAGTTCACGTGTGTGTTCTTCTTTTCCTTCTTCCTTTGGGCTGCTATCCCATTTATTATAAAAATATTTCTTATATTTATTGGTTGAATGAGTAGGCTGTCCATGTGGGATTCCTCCCGTCATGTTCCAAAGTAAAGATTCATTGATTGCTTTCTGCTCTTTTCTTTCATTCATATTATCATCTTTGAAGATTTCTAAGTCTTCTTGTAGACTCTGTATGGTTTTCAGTATGTCAAAATTTACTTTAACCATCAGTTCTCCTTCCCAGGTGGGGGGTATTCAGTTTTCCTTGTGGGTTGTTATCTTCTTCCTCATTCATGATCTAGATTGTTCTTTAATCCTACACTTAAACTATTTAGTAACAAATAATTTTATGTTAGTTAAAAAAATTTCAAATATAGTTTTGAATTATTTTAATTCTACAACGACTGGTTGGTATCTCCTAGTAGGCCTCTTAATGTTTGAAGATGGGCTCTCATACCACTTGTAATGTCCCAAAAATTCATAAATAAATTTTTTTCGTAGGATAATAAAATACAAAATCTCAAGGACATCTTTAAAACTTCTACGGAATAAAAACTTGTTTGGAAATATGAACCTAAGTTCTATAGGCTACTTTTCCTATATGGGTTTCATGTATGGTGATGATAAGTTTACATGATGTTTTTCTATGACTTTGACACGTTTTAGTTTACTTTTCCTTTCTATATTAGTTGTTCATATTGGTATTTTCTTATGTTGTTTTATGTTTTACTTTTGTTTATGTGTCTCTAAATTTGTTTATGATTTTATTTATAAAGAGGATCGATTACCTCTGTATGTCAAGGGGTGGAGTGGCGAGGTTCTATCCCTTAAGGGTCCACTCGGAAAGGTAAGGATTCCTATCGTTGTGGGTTTTAATTAGTTCTTCCTCAACTAAGGCATGTATCTAATTTCTTGTGTAGGTGGCTTCATTGGTGAACTCATTCTTATGATCATGGAAACAAATATGTCCTACATCCTACAACAAGATATACCTAAAATATGTTATTTCTATGCATAAATGTTTACAAGAGGAACAAAGTCCTAATGCTAAACTATTTCTAAAATACTATGGTAAGAAGGGTTTGTAACTTATATGTATGCATGTATAAACTATATCATAAAGGTTTTAAAACCTTATATGCAAAATGATAAATCTTGAACTTTATGGTGAGAAGGGTTTATGTTTATGGAATAAACATATTCCATAGAAAATATGGCTTCACTATGCAATAGTGTGAAGATGGATGGTTTAAGGCTTAGGGTGATGGGATTGGTAAACGATGGTGCCAACAACGAGATTCCAAATTATAGCAAATTGGGTTTTGATATGTAATTTGGTGGAGGAAAGGGTGGCGAAATAAATGAGATTTTGGAAATGTGGGAAGAATGCCTTAAGCATTGTGTAGGTTTTGGATTTCATTCATTTCATTTTTCTTATGGTGGAGGTGGTGGTCTCGTGCTCTTGGTGAGGGCTGTGCAACCAGAAGACTTATACTCTCTTCTACACATAAGCATTTGACACTTGTCTATATATTTGTATGGTGGTTTAGTTTACAGTTTCAAATAATGCATACTTCTGATATAAGCTTGCGGTTTGTGTAGGTGAGCAACATGGGCACTCTTAATAGTTTAGAGTTAGAGCTGTAGGTTGCTTCCGCAACCAAACTCCAGGTAAGCCCTGAATTTGGAAATGGCCTTTACATTGTTGTGTGTTTTAGCAGAGGGTTCAAGCTTGGGTTGGGAAATTGTGAGGTTGAGTTGTTTCACTGTTTGGGGTTTTGATAAATGCTTGGAATTTGTATACACGACTGTGTAGCCTTTCATGGCTCTGCCAATTGTAATTTTTGGATATAATTTAACTGTTAATAACTTGATTCACCTCTCTGTATAAAGTTATCGTTTGCAACAACATGTATTTGGTTTTATTTGACTTTAATGAGAAGTCTCTGTTTTGGGTAAAACACCTATGTGTTTCTTTTTATGATTTGTTTCAATTGATTTTACAGTGTTATTGCTTTGCAGTAGCACCCATGATGAGTTGACAATGTAAAGTAGGAGTAAGGTAGCAACGTGTGGTTATATTTGAATACTGTGGATGTATTTGATTTATTAATAATACGGTTGGGTTTGCTTGGCGGCCGTAAGCATGAAGCTTGTCTTGTAGCATTGATATGGAACCCAGGTTTATTATTTAAATGTATTTTATGTTTTGGATTGTGACTGTGTATATGAAGGTATAGGAAAATGAGCGTAGCTCTATTTCTTCATTGTTATACATTTCTTCTTTAATAAAATATTATGGGGAGCCTATAAGGTGAAACCCTTGGTGGAATGATACAGTTTGTAACATGTTGATGTGTTTGGTTGAAGCCTATAGGATTTGATACCAAGATGTCAATTAATGGAACTTGTGGTTTGATATTTTTGTTTGAGTGTTTGCACATGATTCGATCCTAGGTAATTTATTTGTGTTTCTCATAGGATTCAATCATGGGTATTTTAATTGTTTTTCTCAGAAGATTCCATCCTGGGTATAATTTCAATTATAATGACTGAGTTTTAAGGGGGTTTAACTCTTTGTTGGGATAATGTGATTTTATGTATAGTCCCATCAATATTCTACAATGAAATGCGTTTGGGAAATATTTGTTTTTAAAAATGTATGATTACGTTTTGTTTATCTTGTAAATGGTTTAGACCCATACTGGTCGTAGGGATTTGTTTGTAATAAAGAAATAAAGGGTTGGAGCTCATCCTTCATAAGATTCGATGCTTTGGCTGGGAGAGATGAATATTTGGGGTGTGGTTTATATTTAATATTATTGGTGAATGTTTGCTTTGGCTCTCGGCCTTCATGCTTTGGCTCTTAGCCTTCATGCTTTGGTAAAATTGATAATTGTATTTTTATGATAATGGTTGCAACATTTTATTTAAATGTTTTGTTGGTTTTACGAAATTATGTTTATGGCTATTTATATTATGGAAACAAAATTATTTGCTCGCGATATGAAATCTTCCAGCATCTCAATTTGGTTTGAGGTTTAATAGTTTTGATCCTTGGTTTGTCTGTTTCTTTAAATTTGTAGTTTATTAGATGTTTTAATGTTTTGGACGGATTTTATATAATATTTAACTCTAATGAAAAAATAAGTTTATTTAATTTTATGCTTACGTGTTTATAATTATAAATTTATAGTGTAATTAATCTATCTAAAATCTAGGGTTTTAATATAAATTACCTTGTTCAATAATTAAACTGTCTAGATATGTTTAAATCAAACCTAAGATAATTTAAACTATAAATTTGTCACATACCCCAATTTTGTAAAATAATGTTAATTGTTTTAATTATATTCCTGAGACATTATGTTAAATTTAATGTAAAGTAGGAACTGATGACTCAGCAGAGTCAAAAGAAGTGGAATGTAATTCTGAATATTTTATTATTAATAAATAAAAAGTGGAGGCAACAGCATTGGGAGAGCTGTTAATAAGAGGTTACTGGTCAAACTGGTGGAAGGAACTAGGTGGAGGGAAAAAGACAAGTGGCAGCATCCTCAAACACTTCCTAAGTTGCAGGTGGCAACTTCCCTACATTTGGGGTCATGATCCCCCAAGAAAGTGGGATCAGAGCAGGTGGCTCAATAAATGACAACTAACCCAAAAAGACCTAGGCAATCTTTTAAAAGTACCCAATGAATAGAGATGAGGTTGCTCAGATATTCTCCAGAGAAGAAACATTCAGGTGGAATGCTATTCAGGAAATTCATTGGGGAAAAAGGGAAAAACACTAAGGAAGTGTTTTGAGAGGAATGCTGCAGTAACTTGGTTTATTACAACTAGTTAGCTGGGATAACTTACTGATAAGTTCAGGGTTGATACTGAGTTTGAAGACTGGTATTTGACTACTACTGCACCTAGTTCCAGCCAGGGAGACCAGAGCAAGCTCGGGGGTCCTGAGGAGTCACTGTTTGAGCGCTCTCCAGGAGTTGGTAGGGAGGAATGGCCTCCCATTGCTGTTGTTGTCCAAGTTCAAACAGGTTCTGTCACTTAATTGTCTTTGTTTTAATAACTGTGAATGGTTGAATGTTATGATTATAGTTATGAGATAAAGATTCAACTGGTTTAGTGATGTAAATGTTTTTAGTTTATCAGTAATAGAACCTTTTGATGAAAAAATAAGAACCCACTGTGTTTTTCCACATCTGGGTTTACCAGACCATACTCCAGCATAGGGCTAAAAATTATAAAGAAAGATGATATGATGATAATATAAAATAGATTATGAATGGAATCTCAGAGTATTTCTTTTTATGGTTTTAGAAGAAATATCTTTTGTATCAGGAGTTGTAATTGAAGACTGTCAAGTCATGTACAAATAGAGAAATAAATGGTATTATTCATTTATAGTAGTATGCTCAAGAAGAGTATAATAGACCACTAAAGTAGAGTTAAGTCCGAAAGATGCAGTACAGTTTACCTATTTACAAATTAATTCACTGTAAGTACATTATTCAATGGAAGAAATAATAGCTATAAACTCTATTTATTTTTACAGGTACTTAGTTACTAGCAGAATTTACTTTGGAAAGCGATATAATTTCTTTATTCATCTATGTTCTATTTAGTTAAGTTTTAACCAAATATACAAATGCTAGTTTATATTTTTTAAGATGTTAACAGTGTAGGACTTAGTTAGTTCTCTTACCTTCTTTATAATGTAGTTTAAACCAAATAATATGGGACATAGAGAATATGTTTACAAAGTATATAGAACAGTAAGTATAATAATAATATAGTAATAAAACACTAAGTTTATTTACGTTTATGAGTAGACATAGGATAAGGGTACCCGTTTTAGAATAATACTCACGATTCTTTTATATAAAATAAACTAAGTACAAGTAATAATAGAAGCTATAGCACTTACAGGCAAGACAATAGTCTTATACCATATATCTTCTCTATTATATTATACTCTTTCTATTATAGATGTTGCATGGACTAAGCATGCAGACTATATACTAATTACAGAAACAATATCATTTTAAATTCAGTATTAAGAAATAAAATTATAACTTCTGTATCTGAAAGAAGAGAAGTAACTGTTAGTTAATAAGTACTCCATAAAGGAATTTAAGTGTTTTATTTTATGCTTTAGTAAAATATACATAATAACCTTGACAGATTTTATAAAATAACTGATATTAAAATCAAGTATATTAACGCGCTGTCACTAATTTAACAGAGTGATAGAATGTTCAATTTATTAAGCTTCAGTAAAATTTATACAACCTCATAATTGAACAGAGGTATATTATAAGAAAAGGGATAAATCCAGTAAATATTATGTTACTGCCGAGCTTTAAGTATCAATTATAATATAAACAAGTATATAAATCGCAGTGCTGTAACATAAACCAAGAATATAAAAAGGAAAATAGTATTAACAACTATTATAATGGGTTTAGGGTGGAAACCCTGTAAAATTTTATAATTTCAACAAAGGTAAAGTCACGGACTGTAAACCCTTTTCGAGGTCAGGATCACGGCCTCAAATATTAAACAGTAATTTAAAAAGAAACAGAGTTATTTCTTTACTGCCAAATTTAGGGTAAAACCCTATTCATTCAGAATTTACAAAGTTAAAAACTGTAAAACCCAGTTCAATAATTTTACTCACGGCTGCACTGAAAATTTACTTAGGGAGACTTTTATAGCTCGTTCCTCTACATTACACACTGTATTATATACAAAAACAAAATGTACACTCATGGCCGAAACCGTAGGGCCTTGCAGTTAGTGAGGGTCTTCGAAAACCATGAGAAATAGCGAAGTAAATAACCAAAACCTATGAGGATCATTCAGGCCGCAACGGCCAACCCTTATTACCGCATAAGGGTTTGCATAAGGTAGAACAGCCATGGAAAAACCAGGGCTTACCGTGGCCTTTTATCACTGCAACCTCGTACTCGCTGCGTAGACAGAGGAGAGAGACGAGTTGCACCTGTAAGACCATCACACATCCTACTGTTAGATGTGTTATTTTAAGGACAAGAGTTATGTAAACTGGAAAATGTGCAATATCAATAAAAGGAACGAATAATATTCTTACCTCGGTAACTAAAGGTAGTTAACCAACAATGTAGCGACCGATGAACAGCACGAACAAGAAGTCTGTTATTCAGCTGCAAGGGAAACGACGTTACAACAATTCATCAACCACTGACAGCAGAGAACTCTAGTTATTGGCGAACAAGGTAAAACCCTAAAGTTGTGCTGTTATTCTTTCCAAATAACACACAATATACGGTGAAACTCAAGCCACGACACTCTGAAAGGAGGAACCACTCTCGTAGTGGTAAAATGAAGGAGAATGGTGAGGGCTGTTACAGTCAAGGGTTCGAGTTTAAGCTGTTGAAGCAACACAAATTTAAAAATGAGAACAATTAAGGTATGACGAATAGAAATACCATGACACAACCTTCACTATTATGCATTTGGGCAAGTTAACCAGGGAGGAATAAACCAAGACAGTCGCAGCACTACACAGGTGACAGAGTGGCCGATTATTTCGTAGAAGATGGACGAGTTCCCGAAGGCAAGGAAATACAATGAGCTAGGGTTGGATATGACCCTTTTAAATCTTGCGTTGCTTGGAAAGAACGAAGACACGTCTCCATACAAGTTATTTTCTCATGATGGGTATTTTTCCATAGTCATCGATGAGCAATTCATGAGAGATATTATTGTCAATCATTGGGTTGTCTCAAAGTTTATACTATAGTCCATTGCCGAAGTCAACCTATCATTGGAGCTTAATAACAAGAAATTTGTTAACACATAAACTTTACCATATATCTTACCACCGACGTAAGATTATAGCAACTCTTTATAATACATTATGGTATATCACCATTCTTGCAATACAATCAAGTTATAACACTATGATCATCGTGGATATAGATTAGCACCACGACTTGGAACTTTATAATATGTTATTGCTTAGATAGTAAATAATTAATCAAAGGTTATACATGATTAAGAGTGTTAAGTTCACAACATATCTTTTATACAAGCTTGGAATGGGTGAGGTAAAGACTTATAAGAGTTCTTCTCTAGAGTTTAATCTATAAACTTGTTGTGACTTGGTCTTATTCATAACCTCTCCATCCCGGTGAATAACTAAATTATCATTTAGCACTTACAATCTTAAATAGGATAACCCTTGTAACATGATTATAGGAGGAAAGTGTAATACATATGGATAAGGAAGAATAATACTTATACAAGTATTCCACCAACATCTACAATATAATTATAGAGTAAACGAATGGTTAATGTTAAAAAGGATTGTAGATTCAACTATAGTGATTATTCTATTAATAATGTTAATCCTTTGGTCTTGCCATATTTATCTAAGTTTGATAAATACATACCAAAGGATATAGTAACCAAATATTTTTGATGAATGCATTATCTAGAATATATGTTCTTAACCTAGAAATTATAACATATAAGGGTGAAGCCATTACTCTCTTAACATAATTTTTACCAACATAGTTGTTAGACCTTAAAACTTTTATGTTGAACATTCTTTTAAGGATAATGATCTATTAAAGAATAAGTCCCTTTTATATAAATAAGGGGATAGAATGAAAACTGGTTACAGTAGATTATCTAACAAACCTAATAAACTTTAATATGCTTTGAATCAGTTGTAGTGTAAATAAGATTTGGTGCATCAGCATGAATATATATCCCTATCAGTGGGTAGTTTGAAATTGGTAACAGTAAATTGTGAACCCCCTTATTTTACACTTTACGATGTAAATGTATTTATGCATTCTTAAATGTAAACTTTTGATTTTATAACCCTGGCATTTCTTACTCTACTTATAAGTAATTTTAATCAAGATCTTTTGACACTGACAACTATGATAGATATCAAACAGTTCAGTAATTTTTAAGAAATATAACTCTATCTTTACTAGAAAAAAAAAGAACAGTTAATGGTTTTACCTCAACAAGCTTTGATATGTGCTTAGCAATTATTGTCTTACTGAAATTCCAATTTGCAACAAAACTTGTACATAAAGACTCTAGAATTTTTACATGCAGCAACCAATCTTCTTACCTGTAATCTGTAAGGACAAGAGAAGTTTTTCTGCGTTAGCTCGAAAGCTAAGTAAGCCCGGTGTTTCATGATAGCCCCACCTTATGGTCGCAAAAAGAAACAAGTCAGTAAATTGAAAAGAACTGTTCTATCATTATACACAACTAAAAGATGAATTCAAATAACAAGCTGGTAACATATAACTAATTAAAAGATTAGTTAACTACAATTATGTTAATGTTATGCAAATTTAAAAACTTTAAATTTTTCAGAAAATTTGGGGTTTTGACATGTGGTATCAGAGCATGGTTCAAATACCAGGCCTTGAAATGGCCCAACTAGTTTCCATAGAACAGTAACATAATGTACTAACCTATATTCTATTTTATGTAAAGAACATAAAATTTCGTTTTGTGAATTTAACAGGCAGGTACGGAGAAGCTAGGAGAATATGTTCAGGAGGAGTCTCCAAACACCGAGACAAGACAATTGTCCAAAGAACCTATGTTAGAAGACGTAATTGCTCACTCCTCAGAGCTGATGCAAACTATAAAGGATTTGAATACTGAAATGGAATCAGTCAAGAAGGACAATGAGAGGATTTTAAAGACTCAGGAAGAGTTGAACCAAATTTTGATGGTAAAATTCCAGACTGAAGAGAGGAGCAAAAGATCCAAATCTGAGGAAGCTAGCCATCAAAAAGGATCTAAAAAGATGAAGCTGGCAAAAGCTGAAAGCAGTTCATCATCTGAAGGGTTCGGGGAACAACAAAGCTACCACACTACTAGTGATAGTAGTGAGGCTGAGTTGTATGACAGAAAGAAGAAGTATATACCACATGAAGAGATTTCCAGGGAGTTTAAAAAGATAAAGCCCCCAACTTTCAACGGAGCGACCGAAAAAGGGGAAGAAGCAGAGTCCTAGTTATCCGAGATGAGGAAGTATTTTCAGATATACAACTATTCAAATCAGCTGAAGGCAAGAATGGCAATCTATAATCTCTCTGGGAAAGCAGACATATGGTGGCAAGATCTGAAAAAAGTCAAGGGTATCAAGGAAAAAGAAGTTAATTGGAGTACCTTTAAAAGGTACTTCAAGAAGAAATTTCTGTCCGAACAATATTATGAAGAAAGAGCTAAAGAATTTTACGAATTGAAGTTAGGTTCCATGACTATGAAGGATTTAAACAGTAAATTCTTAAGCTTGCTGAGGTATGTACCTTACTTAGTAGATGAGAAACCTAAAGTGCAGCGGTTCCTCAGTTGTCTACCATACCATATCAAGGACAGAATTGAGTATGATAACCCGAAGACTCTAGAAGAAGCCATGAGGAAGACAAATTTTTGTTTTGAGCAGAACAAGAAGAAAGAAGGTATAGCCAACAGGAAGGCTAAAAAGAACAATCACCAGCCTGAGTTTAAAAAGAAAGAATTTGTACCCCAAAATAATTTCAAGAATAATAAGAACATAAATTATTCTAACAATTAAAATTTACAGGGAAATAGAAATGGTGTGTCCAATAATTCGAATAACTTCAAGGGCAAGGAAGCTGCAAACAATCATGGAAATTTCACTAAGAGTTTTGAACGAAAGGAGCCTGTTAAGTGCTGGGAATGTAATGGCCCGCACTATGCCTCGGTCTGCCCAAACCGGAAAAAGGAAGTCAACAATATTCACACTGTGCAAGAGGAAATGACTGTTGGAGAACTTGCCAGGACTATGCCCAGAATAAATGCAGCATTGGAGAACTGCCAAGTTGACTATCAGACTTCCATGGTGGAAGTGGAAGGTATGGTTAACCAAACCCCTGTAACCATTTTAATTGATCCAGGAGCTAGTCTTAGTTACATTGCACCTAAGATAGTGGAAAAGTGTAATTTTTCTATTAAAAATTTTGATAGTTCCTGGTTAGTTCAATTAGCCACTAGGGGAAAAAGGAAAGTAACTTGTTATGTGAAAGAATGTGCTTTAATTATGGATGATTTTAAAACTACAGTTAAGCTTAATGTTTTACCACTTGGCTCATATGATTTACTGATTGGCATGGATTAGTTAGAGCAGCATAAGGTATTTATAACTATTATGATAAAACCTTTACGTGCATAAATAGTAATGAACAACCAGTAATTGTTAAAGGTATTCCTAGGAAAACTGTAATCAGGCAGATTTCTGCTTTACAACTTAAAAGAGAAGCCAGGAAAGGGTGTAAAGCCTATGTTGTAACTATTACAGATTAGGTAAGTAAATATGAAATGGATAAGTTAAAAATAGAAGATATTCCTATTTTAAATGAATTTACTAATGTTTTCCCAGAACAAATTCCAGGATTACCTCCTAGGAGGGAACTGGATTTCATTATTGAGCTGGTGCCAGGTGCTATACCTAGCTCGAAAGCTCCATATCATATGAATATTTTAGAACTTAATGAGATAAAATCACAGTTGAAAGAATTAATAGATAAGAAGGACATTCGACCTAGTGTGTCCCCTTGGGGAGCACCGATCATTTTTGTCAAAAATAAAGACGGAACTATGCGACTATGCATAGATTACCGTCAACTAAATAAGATGACTATTAAAAACAGATTTCCGTTGCCCCACATAGATGATCTATTCGATCAGCTATGTGGAGCTACAGTGTTCTCAAAGATAGACCTGAGATCAGGATATCATCAGGTAAGAATTAAAGATGAGGACATCTTCAAGACAGCCTTCAGAACAAGGTATGGACATTACGAATTTGTCGTAATGCCATTTGGGCTTACTAATGCCCCAGCTGTCTTTATGTGCTTAATGAATAATATAATGCATAAATACTTAGATAAATTTGTTGTCGTATTTATTGACGACATCTTAATTTACTCTAAAACTGAAGCGGAACATAAAGAACACCTAAGGATAGTTTTACGAGAGTTGCGAGAGCAACAGATCTTTGTGAATTTTAGCAAGTGCGACTTCTTTAAGGATGAAATCCAGTACTTAGGTCACGTAGTGACTAAGGAAGGGATTTCAGTTGATCCTGAAAAGATTCAGGCAATCGAAGATTGGCCGATTCCAAAGGACGTAACAGATGTTAGGTCATTCATGGGAATTACCGGTTATTACCGGAGATTTATTGAAGGCTTTCCAAAAATAGCTAATCCGATCACTTCTTTGCAAAAGAAAGGAAAGAAATTCGATCGGAACTTAAAGTGTGAAGAAATTTTTAAGAAATTAAAAACCTTATTAACAAGTGTGCCTATTCTAAGAATAGCAGATCCTAATAAGGATTTTGTGGTATGCACCGATGCTTGTAATGATGGTTTAGGCGGTGTGGTAACCCAAGACGGGCATGTCATTGCCTATGTGTCCCGGAAGTTAAAAATCCACGAAACGAATTACGCAACCTATGATCTAGAGCTTGCAGCTATTATACATGCCTTAAAAATGTGGTGACACCACTTAATAGGCAGAAAATTTATTCTAATGACTGATAATAAAGGACTAAAATATATTTTAGATCAACCCAATTTAAATGCAAGACAAGCAAGGTGGTTAGCCTTTTTGAGTGAATATGATTTTGAAATCCAACACCTAAAAGGAAAAGAAAATAAGGTGGCTGATGCTTTAAACAGGAATGCAAAGCTGAACTTTACAACAGCAATCAGCACTTATGCTTCTGATTTAAATGAACAGCTTACAGAAGGGGTAAAATAGGATGAAATTTATCAAAAATTACAAGTTACAGCTAAAGAAGAACCTACACAAAGCTTAATAAAAGGTTATAGTCTAAATAAAGATGGATTTTTATTGTTTAAGGACAAACTGTATGTGCCTAATGTGCCTAAGGTTAAGTTGCTGATTTTGGATGAAGTTCATAAAACACCTTACTCGGGACATCCAGGTTACCAAAAGACTATAACCATGTTAAGAAAAGAATATTTCTGGCCTAATATGAAATTTGAAGTAGCTGAATACATAACTAGATGTTTGGACTGTCAACAAGTGAAAACCGAACATCAACATCCAGCTGGTTTACTGCAACCTTTGCCTATTCCTAGTTGGAAATGGGAGATAATCAGCTTAGATTTTATTACTGGATTGCCTAGAAATCAGAATCAGAATGACTCAATTATGGTGGTCGTAGATAAATCAAGCAAAGCGGCACATTTCATTCCTATGAAAACTACTTACAAGGCTGCCAACATAGCTGACATATTCTTAAAGAAGATTTTTTGGTTACATGGTGTACCGAAGGTTATCATTTCAGACAGGGATCCTAAATTCACAGGGAATTTCTGGAAATCCTTGTTTAAGGGATTAAACACAACACTGAATTTTAGCACCTCCTTCCATCCTCAAACAGATGGATAGACTGAAAGAGTGAATCAGGTGCTGGAGGATTTGTTAAGGATGTATGTTAAGGATCAGCCAGGTAAGTGGGAGGACTACTTGCATCTAGTAGAGTTTGCATATAATAATAACTATCAGTCATCAGCTAAGTTTAGTCCATTTGAAATTTTGTATGGGCATAAATGCAACACTCTTATCTCCTGGAATAATCCAGTAGATAGATTGGTGTTAGGACCTGAATTATTAAAAGAAATGGAAGAGATTGTGAAGCAAGTGCAGGAAAATTTGAAGGTGGCCCAGGATCGACAAAAGAGCCAAGCAGATTTAAAAAGAACTCCCAAGGAGTTCCAGGTGGGTGAGCACGCGTTTCTAAAGGTAAGACCAAAGAAAATATCTCTAAGACTGGGGATTTGTGCAAAGCTAGCACCACGTTACTGTGGTTCGTTTGAAATTTTATCCAGAATTGGTCAAGTTGCATATCAGCTAGCGTTACCACCTAACTTGAAAGTGCGTAATGTTTTTCATATTTTTGTTCTGAAAAAGTATGTTCATGATGCTACTCATGTGATTGATTGGAATGTTGTACAGGTGGAACCAGAAGGAGAAATTCTGGTGGAACCGGACTGTATCCTCGGGAGGAGGGAAATTACTCTGCGGAACCGCACCATTGGACAAGTGAAGGTGCAATGGAAGCACCTTAGTCCTTAAGAGTCTACCTGGGAACTGGAAAGTAAGATGCAGGAAGCATACCTGAATCTGTTCCAGGAGGTTGCAGAGGATGAAGAATAAGTACATCGAGGACGATGTTACATTTTAAGGGGGTGTGTATGTCACATACCCCAATTTTGTAAAATAATGTTAACTGTTTTAATTATATTCCCGAGACATTATGTTAAATTTAATGTAAAGTAGTAATTGATGACTCAGCAGAGTCAAAAGAAGTGGAATGTAATTCTGAATATTTTATTATTAATAAATAAAAAGTGGAGACAACAGCATTGGGAGAGCTGTTAATAAGAGGTTACTGGTCAAACTGGTGGAAGGAACTAGGTGGAGGGAAAAAGACAAGTGGAAACATCCTCAAACACTTCCTAAGTTGCAGGTGGCAACTTCCCTACATTTGGGGTCATGATCCCCCAAGAAACTAGAATCAGAGCAGGTGGCTCAATAAATGACAACTAACCCAAAAAGACCTAGGCAATCTTTTAAAACTACCCAATGAATAGAACTGAGGTTTCTCAGATATTCTCTAGAGAAGAAACATTCAGGGGGAATGCTATTCAGGAAATTCATTGGGGAAAAAGGGAAAAACACTAAGGAATTGTTTTGAGAGGAATGATGTACTAACTTGTTTATTATAGCTAGTTAGCTGGGAGAACTTACTGATAAGTTCAGGGTTGATACTGAGTTTGAAGACGGGTATTTGACTACTACTGCACCTAGTTCCAGCCAGGGAGACCAGAGCAAGCTCGGGGGTCCTGAGGAGTCGTTGTTTGAGCACTCTCCAGGATTTGGTAGGGAGGAACAACCTCCCATTGCTATTGTTGTCGAAGTTCAAACAGGTTCTGTCACTTAACTGTCTTTGTTTTAATAATTGTGAATGGTTGAATGTTATGATTATAGTTATGAGATAAAGATTCAACTAGTTTAGTGATGTAAATGTTTCTAGTTTATCAGTAATAGAACCTTTTGATGAAAAAATAAGAACCCGTTGTGTTTTTCCACATCTGAGTTTACCAAACCGTACTCCAGCACAGGGGTAAAAATTATAAAGAAAGATGATATGATGATAATATAAAATAGATTATGAATGGAATCTCAAAGTATTTCTTTGTATGGTTTTAGAAGAAATATCTTTTGTATCAGTAGTTGTAATTGAAGACTACCAAGTCATGTAGAAACAGAGAAATAAATGATATTATTCATTTATAGTAGTATGTTCAAGAAGAGTATAATAGCTCACTAAAGTAGAGTTTAGTCCAAAAGATGCAGTACATTTTACCTATTTACAAATTAATTCAATGTAAGTACATTATTCAATGGAAGAAAGAATATCTATAAACTCTATTTATTTTTACAGGTACTTAGTTACTAGCAGAATTTACTTTGGAAAGCAATATAATTTCTTTATTTATCTCTGTTCTATTTAGTTAAGTTTTAACCAAATATACAAATGCTAGTTTATATTTTTTAAGATGTTAACAGTGTAGCACTTAGTTAGCTCTCTTACCTTATTTATAATGTAGTTTAAACCAGATAATATGGGACATAGAGAATATGTTTACAAAGTATATAGAACAGTAAGTATAATAATAATATAGTAATAAAACACTAAGTTTATTTACATTTATGAGTAGACATAGGATAAGGGTACCAGTTTTAGAATAATACTCACAATTCTTTTATATAAAATAAACTAAGTACAAGTAATAATAGAAGCTATAGCACTTACAGGAAAGACAATAGTCTTATACCATATATATTCTCTATTATATTATACTCTTTCTATTATAGATATTGCATGGACTAAGCATGCAGACTATATACTAATTACAGAAACATTATCATTTTAAATTCAGTATTAAGAAACAAAATTATAACTTCTATACCTGAAAGAAGAGAAGTCACTGTTATTTAATTAAGTACTCCATAAAGGACTTTAAGTGTTTTATTTTATCCTTTAGTAAAATATACATAATAACCTTGACAGATTTTATAAAATAACTGATATTAAAATCAAGTATATTAATGCACTGTCACTAATTTAACAGAGTGACAGAATGTTCAATTTATTAAGCTTCAGTAAAATTTATACAACCTGATAATTGAAAAAGGATAAATTCAGTAAATATTTTGTTACTGTCGAGCTTTAATTAGCAATTATAATATAAACAAGTATATAATTCGCAGTGCTGTAACATAAATCAAGAATATAAAAAGGAAAATAGTATTAACAACTATCATAATGGGTTTAGGGTGGAAACCCTGTAAACTTTTATAATTTCAACAAAGGTAAAAGTCATGGACTATAAACCCTTTTCCAGGTCAGGCTCACGGCCTCAAATATTAAATAGTAATTTAAAAAGAAACGGATTTATTTCTTTACTGTCAAAATTTAGGGTAAAACCCTATTCATCGACAATTTACAAAGTTAAAAACTGTAAAACCCAGTTCAATAATTTTACTCACGGCTGCATTGAAAATTTACTTAGGGAGACTTTTATAGCCTGTTCCTTTACATTACACATAGTATTATATACAAAAACAAAATGTACATTCACGGCCGAAACCGGAGGGCCCTGCAGTTAGCGAGGGTCTTAGCAAACCATGAGAAACAACGAAGTAAATAACCAAAACCCATGAGGATCATTCAGGCCGCAACGGCCAACCCTTATTACCCCATAAGGGTTTGCATAAGGTAGAACAGCCATGGAAAAACCAGGGCTTACCGTGGCCTTTTATCGCTGCAACCTCATACTCGCTGCGCAGACAAAGGAGAGAGACTAGTCACACCTGCAAGACCATCACACATCCTACTGTTAGATGTGGTATTTTAAGGACAAGAGTTATGTAAACCCAAAAATGTGCAATATCAATAAAAGAAACGAATAATATTATTACCTTAGTAACTAAAGGTAGTTAACCAGCAATGCAGCAACTGGAGAACAGCACGAACAAGAAGTCTGTTGTTCAGCTGCAAGGGAAAAGGCGTTACAACAATTCATCAACCACTGACAGCTGAGAACTCCAGTTATTGGCGGACAAGGTAAAACCCTAAATCTGTGCTGTTATTCTTTCCAAATAACACACAATATACGGTGAAACTCAAGCCATGACACTCTGAAAGGAGGAACCCCGTAGTGGTAAACTGAAGGAGAATGGTGAGGGCTGTTACAGTCAAGGGTTTGGGTTTAAGCTGTTGAAGCAACACAAATTTAAAAAGGAGAACAAGTAAGGTATGATGAATAGAAATACCATGACACAACCTTCACTATTATGCATTTGGGCAAGTTAACCAGGGAGGAATAAACCAAGACAGTCGCAGCTCTACATAGGTGACAGAGTGGCCTGTTATTTCATAGAAGATGGATGAGTGCCTGAAGGCGAGGAAAGACAATGAGCTAGGGTTGGAGATGGCCCTTTTAAACCTTGCGTTGCTTGGCCAGAACGAAGACATGTCTCCATGCAGATTATTTGCTCACGATGGGTATTTTTCCATAGTCATCGATGAGCAATTCATGACAGATATTATTGTCAACCATTGGGCTATCTCAAAGGTTATACTATAGTCCTGGCCGAAGTCATCCTATCATTGGAGCATAATAACAAGAAATTTGTTAACACATAAACTTTACCATAGAGCTTACCACCGACATAAGATTATAGCAACTTTTTATAATACATTATGGTATATCACCATTCTTGCAATACAATCAAGTTATAACATTATGATCATCGTGGATATAGATTAGCACCACGACTTAGAACTTTATAATATGTTATTGCTTACATAGTAAATAATTAATCAAAGGTTATAAATGATTAAGAGTGTTAAGTTCACAACATAACTTTTATACAAGCTTGGAATGGGTGAGGTAAAGACTTATAAGAGTTCTTCTCTAGAGTTTAATCTATAAACTTGTTGTGACTTGGTCTTATTCATAACCTCTCCATCCCGGTGAATAACTAAATTATCATTTAGCACTTACAATCTTAAATAGGATAATCCTTGTAACATGATTATAGGAGGAAAGTGTAATACATATGGATAAGGAAGAATAATACTTATACAAGTATTCCACCAACATCTATAATATAATTATAGAGTAAACGAATGGTTAATGTTAAAAAAGGTTGTAGATTCAACTATAGTGATTATTCTATTAATAATGTTAATCCTTTGATCTTGCCATATTTATCTAAGTTTGATAAATACATACCAAAGGATATAGTAACCAAATATTTTTGATGAATGCATTATCTGGAATATATGTTCTTAACCTAGAAATTATAACATATAAGGGTGAAGCCATTACTCTCTTAATAGAAGTTTTACCAACATAGTTGTTAGACCTTAAAATTTTTATGTTGAACATTCTTTTAAGGATAATGATCTATTAAAGAATAAGTCCCTTTTATATAAATAAGGGGATAGAATGAAAACCGGTTACAGTAGGTTATCTAACAAACCTAAGATAAACTTTAATATGATTTGAAGCAGTTGTAGTGTAAATAAAATTTGGTGCATCAGCATGAATATATATCCCTATCAGTGGGTAGATTGAAATTGGTAATAGTAAATTATGAACCCCCTTATTTTACACTTTACGATGTAAATGTATTTATGTATTCTTAAACGTAAACTTTTGATTTTATAGCCCTGCCATTTCTTACTCTACTTATAAGTAATTTTAATCAAGATCTTTTGACATTGACAACTATGATAGATATTGGACAGTTCAGTAATCTTTAAGAAATATAACTCTATCTTTACTAGAAAAAAAATAACAGTTAATGGTTTTACCTCAACAAGCTTTGATATGTGCTTAGCAATTATTGTCTTACTGAACTTTTGATTTTCAACAAAACTTGTACATAAAGACTCTAGAATTTTTACATGCAGCAACCAATCTTCTTACCTGTAATCTGTAAGGACAAGAGAAGTTTTTCTGCGTTAGCTCAAAAGCTAAGTAAGCCTGGTGTTTCATGATAGCCCCACCTTATTGTCGCAAAAAGAAACAAGTCAGTAAATTGAAAAGAACTGTTCTATCATTATACACAATTAACATATGAATTGAAATAACAAGCTGGTAACATATAACTAATTAAAAGATTAGTTAACTGCAATTATGTTAATGTTATGCAAATTTAAAAATTTTAAATTTTTCGAAAAATTTGGGGTTTTGATAAAATTCATATCTATGAAATAATGGTTGAGTTTAAGTTCAAGCAAATAAATCATCCTATAATATAAAATCTAACCCTAGGGATGGTATATAAATATTATAGACAGAGTTTCAATAATTTAAACAAATGGAAATCTAGTTGAAGCATGTATCCACTATGCATATTATTAATCAAGATCATAAATACTATTTAGTAAAAATATGTAAAAGCTAGAGAAGTTAAAAACCCCATACCTGCAACTTTCAGTCTATTAATGGCTAAGAACCCTGCACACTTAATAACACATAATTCATACAAACTTAGCTAGCTTTTACCTCATATTTGTTAACTGGATAACTTGGGAACTACGATGTTCCTCCCAACCATCACTCGAAACTGTTTTTGGTTTTACTACAAATCGCCTCGATCTAGTTCCAACATCCAAGTAGTCTAGAGTTCCTAAAGGTAAGGATTCTCCTATCTAGAATATTAGGTTCTATACCAAATTCCTATTGCTTTTGGAAATTCTCTCCAAACTTCTTAGAAAATAATGATCAGATCCCCAAGCCTTTCTTTGGCTTGGGTCTTTATAGACAATCTTTAGGAAAAGGGAAGTTAAACTTCAGTTAGATCAAGAATAATTTATTTTCTTGAAATAATCTTTTATTGATTTATGCGATATTAATATTTATTTAAATTAACTTAGGAACACTTTTACTAGTTCCTAATTTGGCTATTTAGGATTAAATATTTATTTAATCATTTTAGTAAATAATAATACATAGGGTCTTTTATTTATTATTTATAGTTACTAATATTTATTTATAATTAATATATATGCTTACTCTTTTATTCAAAAAATAAATATAAATTATATATATTGCTATTTAATATTTATTTAGGCATCATATAACATGATTTAATTTTCATAGTTCATTCCTTAGCTTATAATCATTTCCTTTATTAATGCCTTTGGGTAGGGTTGGTAAACTAAGTTAGGCATCTCTAATCCTCCTTGCATGTTGGATTACCTCGTATATCGTGATAGTTGTTTAGTACTTGATGAGAAGTAGAAATCGGATATCTCATTTAATCAACTTAAAAATAAATAAGATAGGGTTGTTGTTTTTCAGAGTTGTTTTCACTCGACAGAATTAATTTTCAATAACTCCTAGCACTATTCAGAGCCCACACTCAACACTAAAAAAGGGGAGCTACACTTAGTGCAATTCGAGAGCCTCTAGCTCAACACTAATGCTAGGAGGTAGTTGTATAATACACCTAAGGATACAATGGCCAAAGATCCGATGTTCTAGGGCTTATTCCCAACCCTTCCAATTCTTATTATTCATGTGCTCTAGAGCTTATTCTCAACACAAACATCTCATAACTCATGTGTTCCAGAGTTGGCGCTCAACACAATATCTAATCACTCATGTTCTCTAGAGCTTATGCTCAACACAAAATATAATCACTCATGTGCTCGAGAGCTTGCACTTAACACAAAATATCATCACGCATGTGTTCTAGAGCTTGCACTCAACACAAAATCTCGTCATTCATGTGCTTCAGGGTCCACGCCAAACACATTATAAAACTCAAGCATGCATTCATTCTTCTGCACATTTTATAAGAATAAATCATCTCAGTATATGCATTCTAAGGTAAATCATGTAATATATCTAGTACATCGTACTATGACCATAAACTTGTCCACCAGGGTCCAGGCCCAACTTATACAATCGCATACATGCTAAATAAACATATGCATTTGGCTTACACCGAATATATCTAACAAATCATCATACTCAACTGCAGTGGGTCTTACGCCCAAAATAAAAAATATAAACATCAAAGTAACATCATATGCAACGGTACTTATTCCCATTTGTGTTAGGTCAAAATTTGGGATATTACAAATGGCTGAAGTATCCAAAGTATCATCTATGTTGTTTTTCTCTCTTAGAATTACTGAAGTTTTGTGCTCTGTGCAAAAATTTCCAAACATTTCCCACGCATCATTCTTGTATGCTCTCATTCTAGGATGTTTTCTCTAATAAGTTCCATTAACTTGATTCATCACAAACTTAGAATCACCACATACAACTATGATTTTAGCTTTCAAATCCTTGATAAATTTAATCCTAGATTTTAAGCTTAATATTCAGCCAGATTATTTATACACTCAAAATCTAACTTAAATTCCTGCACCAACTCCCTCCTTGATAACAACCCCATCAAAATTTTTGTTCCATAACCCTTCAACATTAGGTTCTTTATTTAAAATATGCTCTTTTTATAATTTTTGGTCATATTTTCATTCAAGAAGTTTGGCACTGGTTTAGTCATCTTTTTCAGGACAAAGATCATAACACAAAATAGATGAACCAATATGTATATAAAAAATGCATATGGGGTGATTATGATGTTTTTATTGAATGCTAGCTACATATACCAGTTACTTTTCTTGGTATGACCTTCTTTGTTGAAAAAAAACTAGAATTATTGCATATGACATGTGCATTTGCAAGGTACCCTTTAATTTTGATGCCTAAGATATTGACAATAACATTCAAAATTTGGGTGGAATGTCAATAAATAATACATCCATGACAATACTCTTTTCAAGGATTTGAGTTAATGTCACAACCAGATATTTGATTAAACCCAGACACTTCACTTTTCTTGAATCACAAGAAAACAAATATTTGTAATGTCTCATAATATCAAGGCCTACACTTTTAACAACATCCTTTGGCATGATATTGTGTGATGCTTCTGAATCTAATATTGGATTGTGTAGAACCATATCATGGACATTCAAGCTGATGTAAAAAGGATTTACTTCATCATCTTCAATATTTTCAACATGAGGACTAAACAATAGTATAGAATTAGCATTTTGAAGATTTGAAGTGTGAGGTTGTTGTTCTTATTCTTCTTTTACTATCTTGAGAATCTGATCCGTTTATTTATTATTCTTGAAAATCTCATTCAAAGGAATTGAAATTTTAATTTTAGAAATATCATTTTCAACACTAAAAAAATACCAAACTTTTTTTTTATTTCTCTCACATTATCATCATTTTTCCTTTCTTGAACTTTTTTAGTGAAATCTTACTTTGGATTATCTTTCTTTGAAACTTATTTCTTGTGTTGATTTATTGTGGGATAATAAACTAGAGCTTTATTTATATTTACAACACATGTATACTCCTAAGGTTGTGTTGATTTTGTAAATCAAGGACTGCAGTTTGATAACCTTTTTAGTACTGCTCTCACTCGATTTCTAACATACTACAATCTTGTTTCTGAGAAAAAATTCATGCTCTTCTTTTTTCAAATAAAATTTGGGCTCAAAATTATCAAAATCATGAATCTGATCTTTAGGTTGTTATACATCCTTTTCAACAACAAAATTTTATGGAAAGGGGAGTCTAATGTGTCAATCACCCTGATTTCTCAGGTCTCTCTTCTCCCTTTGTATGATTTGTGAAATAGGGGGTGTTCTAAAGTTAGGTTTTGTGATTTGAGGCTATGGTTGTTCTATGAAAGAAACTCTATTCTCTAAAGAGAGTATATCTACAAATATTTCCATGGTTCTCATCATCAAATAAAATTTTACATCTACTAATTGGGAAGTAGAAGGATGCCTTTCCTACTTAGACTTCTTCTTTTCAGTATCAATTTTATGCTTCATCTTTCTAGATGCCATCAATTTGCTTCCACCTCTATAACATCATTCAACATATTAGGTAATATGGTATACCTAATTTCTCTTAACATTAGTTCAAAATCACTGTCAAAAGAATCAACATAAATAATTTGGGAATCTCCAACAGGAGGTTTAATCTAAGTCAGTATTGAATTATACACCTTCATAAACCTTGAAGAGAACTCTTACACTGATTCAGCGTTATTCTTTTTCAATTATTATATTGAGTCAAGATTTTCACACGGTTTTTCTTTTCATCCTATATCCAAAGGAAAGATTAATCAAACTCATTAAAGTTGTTAATACTTGTTTATGGAAGGAATCTAAACCATTTTTTTACTTCACCAAAAAAACTTTTTGCAAAGTGTCTCATTTTCACATCATCATCATCAACTTCTTCCAGATCTATAAAATCATTAAACCTATTAAATGTTGTTGTGCAATAATATTTCCCTCCTCATCATAGGTTAGAATACGTTGAGAATAGATTTGGGGTGAATCATGTAATAGGTTAGGAATAACAAGAGGAGAAAATCAAGCATCCATGGCTCTCGAAGGAGTAGGACCCTAGGCTAGAAATTTGGGAACAATATGAATGTAATTAGTGGGAATATGTGTTATAGTATGTAAACCTTAGATTGTATGACCATGTATAGGGGATGAGTAAGACGATACTTGTGGGTCAAGGAAGGCCAAAGGATTTGTGACTTTTAATTCTTTTATAAACAGTTATTTTTCTTCAAATGTTTGTTCTAGCAAAACTATGAACTTTTCAAAAAAATACCTTGAATAAAGGACTTATATCTTCTTTCATCAAATATTGTTTGACTCATGTTTGACTCATATTTTGACCTAAATAAATATTTCTCAAACTTTGAATAAAAAACAACATCTTTGATGCTTATAGCTCCTTTAGGAAAAGAAAAATATTTTATAACTGAACAATTCATGATATTGAATTTCTCTTCCTCTTGAAGTATCTTTTTTGGATTTGAGACCATTTCAGGAGGCTCATGATTTGTATTTGTTCTGTTGTGTCTTTGAGAAATCGAAATTCCTCCACTAAAGTCACCTTCTCATAATAGAGTTGTCAGAGTAAATTAACATCCAATCTGTTATAAAGAAAAGTTTCCTATGGATAGGGTTTAAGAGGTAATCAACATACTGGGGTTGAAAGGTGGATGCAAATGGTTTTGCAAGTAAATAAAAACAAGATTCAGAGATTAGAATGGTTCATACCTTAGCCAAATGAAGGTTGATCCAAACAGTCCTTCAATCCTCTTGTTGCTCCTCTTGCTCCAAGAGACCTACAAAACAAATTATACCTTCCTCAAACCATTATGACCACATATAAAGCAATGATAATCAAATAAACATGAAATACTAATTTGATTAACATCAACATCTGATCATAAACAGATATTCAATCACACATTGAACAATGATTTGGGAAGAAGAAGGACATCACATCTTTATTAATATTGAAAACAAGTATAGGTATACCTTCTCTTCAAGTTTGGCACGTCACGAAACCTTGATCTGGTTCTGCTGCTTCTCTTCTCAAAGGAACTCAGCCTCCAAGCTCTACGACACAAGGAGAAAGCTTCTAGGGAAAATGTGTGGGAAAAGAGAGCTCCAAATTCTACAGCATAACAATGCAAAGATTCAAGTCTCCTCTCATGGACCTCCCTACCTCTATTTATATGCTTAATGAAGAGTTAGGGTCGAAGACAACGTAGTTACAACTGAAGGAGTCGGTTGCATAACTACCCAAATTACCCGAATTTCAATATATATATATTTTTGACATTTTTTGGAGGCATATGCAGGTATTATATATAGAAATTCATGTACGTATGCGGGTTTCCTTACCTTAAGGAAACTCGCACACACATAAAAAACTCATTTTTGAGGTATTTTTGAGAATTTTCAGAATTTGGTGTCTTCTAGAAAGTTTTATCTAACACAAGTATGTTTCCAACTATGTGGAGATGAGTCCAAATAGAGTTAAAAAACTCAAGATATGGGTCCTCCAATTTAGGTGTTTTTTCAGTGACTTTCATGAAGTGTCGTCATGGAAGTGTCAACATGTGACGGAATCATGGGAAAGTGGTCACAGGCAAAGATGTGTCATTTTGAGCTATAACACAATCTTGTTCCGAAATTTATGTTTTCCCTTAGAAATTAAGTCTAAACAATCAAAATTTAACTCTAGGATAAATAAGCTTCTCGTATCCCTGCAAATGACGCCAAAATGTTATCACTTAGAAATTTCCATTTCCTGTGAAAGAAAACCTCTAAGGTAACCTCCAACCAACCTTTATGACTAAAACTGGCCCTTTTAATCCAAAGAGGGATCCCTTTATGAGTATGCTATTCAAAGGCCAATCAACAACAATTCGTGTTTTCAAAACAATGGCTAAATGTTTCAATGGTAACAGGGTTACTAAAGTGGTTCAATCAAGCAGTAAAACCATTGGGAACAAAGTCAATTAATGAATAGTTTTATTTAATCTGCAAGAGACTCATGGTAAAATAAAACCAATAATAGAGGAAATATATACATATTTTTATTAGATATTCAGTTGTTGTAGTATGGCAGTAGATTTAAGAAGCACGATTCATTAACACAAAGCATATAACAAGGATGAATTCCACATTAAATTTGGAAGAAAATGGTGAAAATATATGTAATTTCCCTGACCCTTATGACAAGGGAAAAGGTTCCAAAATTCATTTTAAGAATAACAGAATAAGGTTAGGACAACTAACTATAAAATGATAAATTAAAGTTCTAACTTTAATAAACATTACTAAGGTTGTGCTACTTAATTAAATAATTTGTTTCCCTTAGTTAAATAATCTCAACGCTTAATAAAATATATCAACATTAAATTTAAGTTAATAATCACATTCAGTGCATGAATAATAAATCTATTATCATAGTGTGATTAAGGTCCTACATTAAATTACTATACTTCATAGAGATGGTTGAAAACATAGTTTATAATTGTCAAGTATTGTGTTGTTAATTGTTTGTATATTTAAGTAGTTTGTGGTGTTGGTCGTTGTGTGGTTTCAGTGAATATAAACACTAAGGAAAATAAACATCAAGAAACATAGGTAGGCTGTAACCTAAAGCCACACCACAACCAAAGAAAAACAAAAGGGACTAGCTGCAATCCCAACCCACAAAATCACCTCCCAATGGTTGTCCCCTACAACCATTGTTCACTAATATATGTTATATTGCATTGAAGCCTCCCTCCATCCATCATTCAATATTACATTCATATTACATTATTAAAACCAAGACATGCAAATAGAAACATCTCCATGAAAATAATTTTTCCAATCTAATAATTGGTGCTCTCAACCTGGCACCGAGAAAACTGTTGGACCAAAACAGACATATCTTGGTCATCCGTAAATCTTTCTCAATGAAACATAAGGCAATCCTTACTAGAAACGTTGTTCTAGACAAAATGTAATAGTTCCAAAAGCACAAAAAATAACATAAATTGGTGAACCAGAATGATATGGTTTCCCCCCTCCCATTACCGTAGATTCATAGTTACAATTTTTAAAGAAGAGAAAGAAGATCAGAATGAATCTTATCTCAGATTTGAATACTATGGATTCCATTATTCCTGTAACTATATTATGGAATACAATAATCAAGAATATAGATAATTCAATTCAGCTAATTTTGAACATAATCATCATAATAATAGGTTAAATCATAAATAAAATCATATGCGAAATACTTATCTCCAGATATGATTAATGGGATTCAACAGGACAAATTTCCTCCCAATCGTAGACACAGTCAAGCCTTACTTGCTCGAACATGTCACTCCCAAGATGACAGAATGTATCCATGAGTAAAGGAACACTTAGTCTAGAAACTCTTGGAACTACCTCTTTCAAGAACCATAATGCTTCCCACTACTACATTCTTATATGTCTCCATTGCCAATGGGATATGACCTAGCTCACCATTCCTATTTCTTGGCTTCCTGCGTGAGAAATTGGAAAAGTAGAGTGATATAATGTAAGCAAAGGAAAAAAAATTAGACTAACTCTAAGTCTCAATACGCTCCCAATCCTACCAACATCCCCAACATGGATAGATATCACAAGTCACATGGTTGAAAGCTCAAGATTAATCTCAACAAGGCGAGGGAATATGAATTTATAGCACAAGGAGGTCAACTCTAACCCGAAGGGATCAACTCAAATTAGAGAGAGGTAATATTTAAGCTTCATCATGTAGAATTAACTTGAATTAGTGGAGTTTTGTATTAGTGAAAGTATTCCATTTCCTGAATTAGCGCCATGAGGAGGAGTTACCAAACACTAAGGAGTGAAGCCATGAAGAGCACATGGAGGCAGACTAATATATAAAGGGGGTTACAAAACATAAAGAAGGATGAAATAGGTGAGAGCGGGAATCCAATAGTGTCATATATATCATGGAAGCACAAAAATAGGACCATCAATGCATAGTATAAGAGTGGAAGCTATAAAATAGCTTACAAAGCCTAAAAACTAGGAAAATGGCTCACTAAGGTGTGAAAAATATCCAATATTAAATGCATAGTCAATAAATATTGAGAATAGGGTATGTTGTAGAAGGTTTGGGTGACAAACATTATTAATATCACCATGGTGAAAATACAAATTGGGATGGACAAAATTGAGCCCAAAAAAATTTATAATGTGCCAAGGATGTCCCCATTCTCCTTCAATTTCTGGAATCCATGGTTCCCCATACTCTTTTAGTTTCCTTTGATAAGCCATTCGTTTATTTAATCAATAGTATCAACATTCAAAGATAGCAAAGATGCTAGTAATAACATTCATATTAAAAATAGTGACAAAGTCCAAAGTGATGTTATCAAACAATAACCATAAGTTATTAATCACATTAACAATGAAAATGATCATAAGTCCACAACCATACAAAATATCATAAGTCAATAATGCAAAAGAACATAAATCACATGAAAGATCATAAGTCTGGGGTTTAACAACTCGGGTTTTACAATATATGAATGTGATAAAATAATAACATCATAGATTAATTATGACTCATTTTATTTCATTCAAATATTGAAGAAATAACACATAATGTAACAGTATAGGAAACACATTCACATGGGAAAATCACATATTGAAAGAACAATTGCACATGAATTTTTGTCTATAAATGTTCTAAAACTTCAATTCTCTACAACTTTTATTAATATCGAAATTGAAATTATAGTACATGGTAGTATTTTTTCTCTCAAATTCTAACCCTCATTACATTGCAAAATATCAAATATATACAATTTAAACACTCCAAGAACAAACCCTAGCCGATTCTTGCTAAAAATAATGTTTTTGAAAACAAATACCTAAAATTTGAAACTAATCCCATTATTCATTGCCTCATCATTGCTATATATTATTTAAATACATTGAAATACCTGTTTTTCCCTTTGAATGTTGATTCAATCCCCACTATGCTTGTTGATTAGGTGAACCTCTAAGGAAACGATATTCACCATATAAATCTTTACAATTATCCGTCATGCGTGAAGCTTATATTTTTCTTTATCAAATTTCTCAATGAGCTTCCATTGCTCAAGAGTACGAATCTCATAATCTACCATATCCTTAATCAAAACGTTCAGCTCCATGTAATTTGCATAAGACATGGGAGGTAAATTTTTATACCTGCCTTAGNTGGTATTAGTTGCTCTCTTTTGATGCAGGTATAAAAAATTAAAATCTGTTTTGCAAAGTATAACTTAGGGATTTGTAAAATATTTTTTTTAATTTTGTTCAAAAAGCTATTTTGTAAACAGCTGATTGGTGGATAGAAGATGATGTAAACTTATACTTTGGGATTTGTAAAATATTTTTTTTTATTTTGTTAAAAAAACTATTTTGTAAACAGCTGATTGGTGGATAGAAGATGATGTAAACTTTGGAATTTGGTATCTGGATTTAAGTTGACATGTGGCAACATGACGTCATAATAATAAAATTAAAAAAATCAAAATTATATCCCATTGCCAAGTGGTACCATCGAAGCCAACTGTTCTGGGATCGTTACCATCCAACTCCATGTGACAATTGTCATCTGCATGTTCATTACAGCAGTTGCATCAATCGCAATATGGATCTATCTGACTATACCGACATGGAAGTTGCGGAAGGTTCCCAGTCCGCCTGCGTTTTGGCTCCTCGGTCACTTGCATTTGCTTGCAAAGCACAGACCCGGCGTTTTCATGCAGTTGGCCCGCAAATATGGCCCTATCTAGAGGTTCCAATTTCTCAATTCTCCTTCTATCCTCCAATTCCAGTTTTTCCATACACTCTCCGGTGAAATATCATGCTTCGTCACCTTTTCAGTCATTCATATTCATTAACTTCATCTACTTACTATGTCAATGTTGACAGTATTTAATTGAACAGAATTGAGGAAGCAACACTTACCTCCTTGGCGGAGCAATCGTCAGGTGTGAGGAATCGATTACCTTGGCTGTTGATTGTAGGGTTAGCACTTCCACCGATGGCGTACATTTCCCAATGGGTGTAGTCATTGTTCACTACATGGAAGTAGCCGTGTCGGCATCTACATTTCAGCATCAGAGCATTAAACTTATTTTCTTTATAAACTTATGAACTATAATGTTTGATTGATGTGAATTCAGATTGTTTTGGATACCTGGGCATGCGTTGCACAATCCCTTCCCCAAAAATGGTTGAAGGCAACTGTTACTTGCATCTTAACGTCTTGTGTATAATCGGCATTGTGGCCCAATAGCATGACCTGCGACAATTAATATAACAAATAAATGAACTGCACAAACATTGATTAAGAAAAAGAATTGAACCTTTAATACTACAAATCTGGAATTTAGATTCAAACCTTATCATGGTGCGTCATAAAGTTGTTTGAAATTGTAATTGCAGTCAAACCGATGATGGCATCGATGAGCCAATCTGTGCAGCTTGACAAGGAGCAATGGTCCACCCAGATATTGCTTGCCCCAAAGATGGAAACTCCATCTCCATCACTGATCATTCTCCAACTGTAATGACTTGGGGAATCTCTCACCATCACATTTCCTCCAGGATTGCAGTCATGGATGTGAATCCAGTGAATGATAATGTTGGTCACATACTGTACCGTAATGCAGGGACCGTTGGCAATGTGGACATTGGCACCTCTTCCGTCGATTGTCTTGTAACTGTTCATGATAAGCTCTTCTTTGAGCTGGATGACCATGTCTCTCTCAAAAATGATCCGCAGAGGCTCAGTTTGAATAACAGCATGGTGCAGGGTGCCCATCCGTGGAGTGACCGCATCGTAGTCATTGGGATCTGTGATGACATAGAATCTGTTGTTCTTCCCTCCAAGAGCATTCCTGTCGAACCCAATGGCGCAGTCTGCAAGCCTCTTCCGATTGTTTTCCCAATCTGGATTACAGTGCCAGCAGTCGTCGATGGGGTTCCCCGTTCCACAAGACAAAGAACTTAGTTTCCTCCTCGAACTGTTAATTCTCTTGCAGTACATTCCATGAACTAACTGTTAACTGATCTCCTTCCATATATTCCATGAATTAAACTCAGAACAACTTGAATCTCAAAACACATTATGTAAATGCTTCAAGGCAGGTGCTGTACACAGTGGGGATATATACAAGGTCTCTACAGCTCGGGTAGAAGTTTAACCTGATGAGATTGATGCAGGATTCAACAAAAAAAAGAATGAGTGAAAGGATGGCGAGAATTTCGTCGAAGCTTTATAAAGAAGTGACCAAATCGGGCAAGAACACTTTAAAACAAGTTGAGATTGATGCCAGATTCAACAAAAACAAACACTCTATAGCCTGGACAAGAATGGCGGTAATGTTGGAACAAATTTCAGGAATTTAATGCATCAAGAAGAAAACAGACATAGTGGAGTCAGAAACCTTACCGAATACACTACAACCCTGTAAGGAAATTGATCACCAATCTCAGCATTCTCTCCAACTGAAAATGCAAGAAAATATCAGCTCGGTAACCAAGCCTCTCAATTGATATACCAGTGATGGGTAAAGGCAGTGACCATGGCATACTCCGCTTGATATCACTGTTCGTCCATATGTGAAGATCCCTGATCCGCGTTTTAGAACAAATAAATTATTATGCAGATGGTTTTTGCTATCGCTGGTCATCCATGCAGTTTGCCACATGTTTTGTGAAGATCATGCTTGTCATTAGAGTTTTTGCTATCGCTGGTCTCTCCCGTTGTCCATGCAGTCTGCCACATGTTGTGAAGATCCCTGATCTTTATATTGCATTAAGGGAGACAAGGGAAAATTAGATGACAAACATCCATACATAAATGCTACTCGATGCGAGTGTAGATCAGTACATTAATGCAACCCTTGTTATTCATTAGACATTTAAATATTTGTGCAAATTATACAAAGAGTTGACTTTTCCAGTCTAAGTGAGCTAAGGTGGTTGATAAGTGAAAAAGAACATGTAGGCTTCATGCAATTTGCGAATCACTCACACAATGGTTTAGTCAATTTAATTCAATATGCTTATTTATTTAAATATTGTTCTTTAACTGTTAAATATAAAGCATAGTAATAGGTTGTGCATAATAGTCACAATTGTTTTTCAAAATTAAAAGATCAATTGTGATTTAACCAAATTGGAAATCTATTAGAATTCCACTTCAAATTCCACTCTAATGTCTGATTTAACCAAATTGGAGATCTATTAGAATTCCACTAATGTCTAGCCATATGGTATTGCTCACTTTGAGAAAATGGATTCCAGTTCAATCTTTATGTTTATGGTGGCATATAACATATTAAAACTTTTAAATTTATTTTATAATTAATTATGGGTCTCTAAAAAAAATGTTTATAATAAATAATAAAATATTACAAAAGATAACATTTTTAATGCATAAATGTTTTAATTGATAAATACAATTGTGTTTTTATTGATATTTTGATTCACAACATTTTATTATAAATATTTGTATATAGTTAACTTATAATAATAATAACTAAAATTATTTAATAAAATATTTATAAAAGTATTTCTATTTTATTGTAATTATTCAGGTTTTTAATTATATATGGCAAAAGATACATTTTGTATGTATAAATGTTTTAATTGTGTTTTAATTAAATGTATTTTATTTTTTATTAATTATATATATATATATATATATATATATATTACATAGTTGGTTGATATTAAATTTAATATACTCAATTAGTTGTTTATTTATGTGATTAAAGGGTTAATTTCAAAAAATACTAAAATTTAAAAAAAATTCCCTAATATCATTTAGTTTATTTTTTATTTTCACTAAAAATCATATTTTCTTATTATTGTTTTAATTTTATATAATCAAATATCTTTTCTTTTCCAATGTCTATAACTTTATTTTTATAAACGCTTGTAAATATTTCTTTTCATTATTATTTTTTATTAGATTAGCATATATTTATATACAACAATGCCACACGCTCTATGTTTTTAAAGAACTATCTTCTTGAAAGTTTCATTGTAATAGTTGGTGCTTACATTGGAATTCAGATTTTTCAGAATCTCCAATTGTTGTTACATTTTTAATATCTATATTGTTAAGTATTTATTAGGCATTCAACATTGTTAATGTTATTCATTATCGATTTATTACGTAATATTTATTAAACTATTTTTAAGAGCCAAGTACTAGGCATCTATGTTGCTTATCTCAGCTATTGGTAGTGACAAAAGCTCTCCTATTCACAAAGACAAGTAAACTCATTTTGGATCTTTAATTTCAAGGACTTACTTAATAACTAATTAATTGATATACACATAGAAATATAAACAATGACAGTTACAAGAAGTAACAAGTAATGCAACAACCTATAAACAACAAGTAATCTCACATAGAAATATAACTACCATGGCAAAAAGTAATACATTGTTGCAAGTTTGAATGTTTCATAATTTCTTCAACTTTTAGCTTTAAACTATATACAATATTACAATAAAACATTTCTAAGAGGCAGGTATAAGCAGCCTTGATGCTATTTCACTTGTATTTAATTATTTGAAATTGATCAAATATCTAAACATCATGAGTTAATTTTCAATGGTATTTTGAGCTAGGCCCCGGGTTAGGTATTTAAAATTTGAATGATCCATGTGAACATAAACCCACATGTTGTGATACTATACTTGAGGAATTAATTTCTCATTTTCACCCCAGAAGAAAGGAATACCCTTTTCAAAAAGATTATTGAGCGAATCCTTAAAATTTTGGACATGTTGAAGCATTTGCTCCGCTTTAGTTTGTACATTATTCACATGATGATGTTTACCAATGGTTTTCCTATATTAAATAATGATAATGGTCATGTCCTTTATTGCAGTGCCTTCAAATATGGCTCTGTCAATGAATTCACGAAATTTGTTTCATTATGATCTATCCCAAAATGCCTTTTATCCATAGTTTGATTCATAACTTTGCATCTCTGTAAAGTTGTGTTTTCTATGGCATTCTTTTCATCGTTTTAAATAAAATATTCTTCGAATTTTTTAACTTCTCCTCATACTGAATCCCAAATGAGATGCTTAGATCATTGTATAGGTACTTTACTTGTCACCTTGGCCTTTAGTTCATTGTTTTTATTTTGTAGATTTTTTTGTTCACTTTGAGATGTATTCTTCTCTTGGTACCTTTTGAGTCATATCTTCCTTTATCTTCTAAACTTATTTTTTTAGTCCCTTGATCTCTTCATTATTCAAATTGATTTGTGGCATAGCCTTCATTAAATCCTCTATAGAAGACTTACTTGTTGGTTGTTCAGCTACTTGTTTTTCAATAACCTGTTTTGAACTCAAGAATTCAATCTTTTATAATAAATCATACTTTGTCGTTTTCCTAGCCTTGCTTCTCATTTTGCAATTTCAAAGATTTACATTTATAGTCCATGATCTTTTAGTAGATTGAGTTATTTTCCTGTTGTAAGGTTGTTAGATGTGGGGTATGTACATGTCGGGTGCTTAGAAGTTTTAACTTCTTCTCCAACATCTGAATTGGGTTTTATTTTTCATCAAGGAGCTTCGTAGTGAGTTGTACATTAGATGGTTCTATTCCAAGAGGTACAATGTCTTCCTACAATCTCTTTACTTAGATAAAAGTTTCTTTGTTTTCTACCTTCTCATGCCTCAATTGACCTTCTATACTTCATACCGATGATTACAATTTTGAAATATTTAAGGTTGATTGTAAAAGTTCCTCATAAAGGAACGCACCTATTTTTCCATGGAGCTGAATTTTGTGAGAGATATTGATTTGATCTAATTTGTGAAAAAATGAAGTTGGGAAACACTTTTGCTTGTTTTTTGACAAAACAAACTACAAAATTTATGTTTTTGAACTTCAACCCCTTCAAACCGATATCTCCCTTGGGAATTTCACCGTGAAGTAAGTAGACAAGTTTTATAGAATTGAATTAGCTACGTACTCATATTTTTAAATTTTTTTTTTTATCGACATACAGCGGGGAAAATTTGGCGTGCACCAATGACATATACTTTAAAATTTTAAGTATGAATAATGAGTGACCTGTGTGCCCCACATTTTTCTTAGAGATAGTTATTCAATTTAGGGAAACAAAATTTATACTCATAATCTACATATATTGAACTTGTGCATCGACTATATTTTGAGGTTTTTTAGACTTGAGAACTATTTTTTGTTATTTAACGAAACAACATAAGTTCATAAAATGGTGCACTATTGACACATGTTGGTGAGATTCAATTTTATTTTTAGTGTGACTCTTATTGGAAAAACTGAAAGTACCCTTTTGAAAAATACATGGCAATTATGATCTCTATTAAGATTTCAAATTTTTTGGTGTTGTCTTCGTTCTGATATTGAATTTTCATTTTGGGTGATTTTTAGAGAATAAGATTCTTGAGGGATAAGGTTTAATACAAATTATTAATAAATAGAAATTCAAAATGAAATGAAACAATTATTATATCATTGGAAACTAGATTTAGAGATGAGTCCATTGCAACCAAGTCCCATAAATAATGTTCAAAATTTGCAGGGGTTTGGTCTTGCTAAAGTTGTAGGTTCCAGAAAGATAAGAGATATTTTTCTAGGTTTTGTTGACCATGAACTCTCGGCTGAAAAATATCTTCCAAAATCTAGGAGGAGAGTTTAGTTCAAATTCTCATCCGAGAGTTTTCAAACTCTCGGCCGAGAGTTTGAACTTTTACAAACTCTCAGCCTAGATTTTGAGGTTGACTTTTTCTCGCATCTTCATCTATGTGCCCTCTTTTTTTTCACTCTGTTTTCTTAAAATTGTTTCCCAAGTTTGCGTTTTCACCCTATACTTCCATCTCTGACACTTCACCATCAGTTCCAATTGCAATTATCAAAGTATTTTTCTCTCGATCATTTGCTTCAACAAATGAGACATTTTCTTCTGATAATTGACTAACCCGAGGCAACAAATTTTTGTTTCTTCAAGAAATTATTTCTTTTATCCTGCATATTGTGAAATCAAATTAGTTTTGGTTTTATACTACGTACTTTCTCGAACATTTTGAGCATCTGAAAATGAATACTGTTGCAAATGTGTTGTTGTTGCCTTAAACAATACATTCTCTCCTGAAATAGTCAAGTTATGCTCTTCTACATCAATAATATCTTTATGTTGATCCACTTTAATCTTCTTACTGGAGACTTCGTCATCAATCTCCATACTACTCACTTCTAAGATAGTCCTCTTATAGGCACAACCTAATTTAATAGGTTTTTGAAGTAATAGGGAAAGAGGGTTTTCTTAACCTCCATTAACCTCCTCTGTCTCCTGCTACTTTTGATAAAAACTGAACAACTTAGCAATTTTGTCCAATTCATTTACAACCCAATGCTCAAATGTAGTATTTATGCTATGTTTCATTCTTTTAAATATGATTTGGTGGGGGTCATATTTAAATTTCTCAACTGTCTGTAAATTCATGGCCTACAACAATTTCTCCATAATGGGAGAAGATGTTTCATTTTTAACAATGAATGGACCAATATTGAAAGGAAACTTGACATCAGATGATTTTTTAAAGATGAGAAAGTTCTCCTCTTCTGAGTGTAATTTTTTCCTAACAAAGTCAAGGTAAACAATCCTTGGAGTTAAAAAAGATGGTAGAATATAGGGTGCTTTAGTGAATCCATAAAATCTTATAATAGTGTGGTGCTTGTATATAAAGCAATACCTTTCTCTACTTTTTGGAGTAAACTGCAACATATTTTTCATTTCCTCTAGTACCCTTAGTAATTCAGCCTTGGAAATAAGATCGTAGACCTTTTACATAATTGTATTGATAATTTCAAATGCACTGATTTGTTTTGAAAGGCCCGAAGAGAAAATTTTATCCAAAAATTTCAAGTCTTCCACTTTAGAGCATATGAACATGTTCAATATATATGCTTGATATCTAAAGTTCTTTGGAGTGTGGAAATTTACTAACTAAGCATGGATTACCTTAGCTAGGAATTCATCAAGTTTAAGACAAATGACTTGACGTGACTCATATTAATTGAATTTCAGCAGGAATCCTAACATGAACTCAACAACAAGTTTATCATTATCATGACCAAAAACTCGGCTCAATAGATACAAAACCAAATGTTTTTTTTTTGGAAAATACTTTCATCAAGTGGGAAAGAAGCACCTTCAATTGACTAACTCAGTTTTGAGATTTTAGAAAAAAAAAATATCCTTCCCTTCATGGATACTATCTCTGTTAACCCTAACTAACTCTTCTTCAATGAATGTCTTAGGTTTCTTGGGAAAAGACTCTTTAACATCCTGTGAGTTCACTTGACAGTGAATTTTGGATCCATTAGTATTAATAACTAGTCTCAAGTCTCTTTAACAGCCCGAGACTTGAGTTCATTCAATTTATCCTTAGATTGATAAATAGTACTGACAGATAAAATGGGGTCAAATGCATTCCCCTCCCTATCAACTATAAACTCTTCTTTCTCAACCATGTCTTTACAGAGTAAAATGGACTGAGAAAAATATTCCATGGGAGAGAGATTTGGAATTACAAACTTACCTCTTTGTGCCATAATGTGTTAGTTTTTATTGAATGTTGTTATCTTAGTAGGATATTTATCTAAAAGAATATAAAGTACAACAATATGCATAATATAGAATAGATACACAAGACACAAATATTTTCACCAGGAAACCATAAAGGAGAAAACCATGCAAACTTCCTCAGAATAGTACAGTCACAAAGACTGTATCATAAGATGATCAATCCCAGTAATAATAAGTCTTCAACATGTAACAATAAAATAATAATAAAATAATATTAAATATAATAAATATTAATTTATTATTAGGGCTGGTGCAAGCTAATGTTGGTCACTTGTGACGCGTTCATTGCAATGGACTTCTGGAAAACCAGAAATCTGAACGTCAAAAAACAAATTAGAGGTACATGCACAAATTTTTGTAATATGGGGTAAGAATATGAAACATGGACAATTGGATTACCTTCCAGAATATATAACTTTTATTTATGGAAACTAAGTATAAAATAAAAAAACTATGTTCTTCTATGGTTGGTATGTTATTTTTTTCCCAAAAAATAATCAATGTGTTTGCGTTGGTCCATGTGTTTGGTATGTAGATGGTGGAATTTGTTGAAAAAAAATTATATGCAGTTGTAGACAATAGGTGTGTCTAGTGCAGCATTAGTTTTCCATATTTATTTATGTTATATATATATTTTTAAATTAATTAATTCATTGATGCCCTAAAATGACAAGGTCGAGCATTGGTCCACGACATTTTGGTCTTAACATAGTCGATGAACCATATCTTTTTTTTAGGATGTAGGTATTTGTGTCTTCATGTGCAGGTTCTTTTCCGTTTTCTAAATAGGTGAGCCAATAAAAATTTATAGTTGAAGAAAATAGCCTACATTTTGTGTTATATTGACGTTAGTCCATTTAAAATTAAATAAAAAATAAAAAAGATAATAAATTTAAATAAAAATTACATATTCAGAATCTACAAACAGAGTTACACAAGTGTGTGAATTTTCATTGGCAGTGGAAAAGCATGGCGTATGAAAAATCATGCATGAAATAGGAGAGCTGGTAAAAAACATGTTTTCTGTCATAAGACAGTCCAGACCACTTGGTTTGGCAATCTAAACCTAAAACAAAAGCAGCCAAGTCATCCACCATGTAGGTTGGAAAAAAGGATCCCGCCAAAATTCTAAATTTAAAGTACCACGTACACACAACAAACACATGTGCACGTATTTTTAAAAGTAGTGCACATGCACTAAAAGTGTGATCATGCTTATAAGCGCGTACACGTTAAACACGCGTGTGTGCATATGTTTATTTGAAACTTTGCTTTGATTTCATTTTCAAGAATCTCAACCAGGGTAATTTTTAGGGGCAAATTTTCGCCAATTGGCTATTTTTGGGTTTTTTTTTCAAAAAATAAATCCGTTATTTCATCATTTTTAGTCTCTAATATCGCCTATATATACATAAAATGAGTTTTTTTTAGTCATAATATTCACCAAAATTTACACATTTCAGTGTTAATTGTATGTTTCATATTTAATATTCGCCTACCTATCTATAAACATGTTTTTTTCAATCCAAAACAATCACCTAGAATACTATACTTAAGTATAATATCAGAATCCTTAAAAAATACCCTAAGATTCTCAACCCCCACTCTCCCTAATTGTAATCCTCCTCCTCCCCTATTTTCGTAACCCTCTTCCCCTTTCTCCATGTCTCTCCCTAACCCTCCATCCCTATCTCTCACTCTCTCTCTCCCCCCATCTAACCATGTAGTATCTCCGTCGGTCACACACTGTCTCTTTCTCTCACCCACACAAAATTTCTCTCTCTCTCTCTCTCTCTCTCACACACACACACACAGAAGAGGCCACCCTACTTGAAATTAAGACAATGATGATGATGATGATGAAAAAAGTTGTTGACAATGGTGGTGATGAGGATGAGGATGAGGATGATGATGATGACCATGATAATGATGATGATGATGATATCGATGACGACAGCGACGACGACAACGACGATGATGATAATAATGATGATGATGATGAATAATGATGATGATGACGATGATGATGGTGACGATGACGATGATGATGATGTTGTTGATGATGATGGAATTTGATTATCCCATCATAGGTTGATTAAATCATACCCTACCTGAAATTAAGACAATGAGGATGATGATGATGATGATGATGAACAATGATGATGATGATGACGATGATAATGATGAGGATGAGGATGATGATGATGATGATTACCACGATGATGATGATGATGATGATAACCATGATGATGATGATGATGATGATGATGATTACCACGATGATGATGATGATGATGATAACCATGATGATGATGATGATGATGATGATGATGATGATGACGACGATGATGTTGATGATGATTATGGTGATGATGATGACCATGATGATGATGAACATGATGCTGATGATGAATAATGATGATGATGATGATGATGATGATGATGATGATGTTGATGACTATGACAATGATGAGGATGATGATTATGATGATGATGATGATGATGATGATGAATATGACGATGACGACGATGATGAAAAATGATGATGAACAATGATGATGATGATGACGACGATGACGACAACGACGATGATGTTCACGATGACTATGACTATGACTATGATGATGATTATTATGATGATGATAATGATGATTACAGTGATGAGGATGATGATGACTATGATGATGATCCTGATGATTACGATGATGAGGATAAGGATGACTATGATGATGATGATGGTGATGATGACGACGATGATGATGATGATGATGACCATGATGATGATGATGAACAATGATGAGGAGGAGGAGGAGGAGGAGGATGACAATGATGATGATGAGGATGATGAGGATGATGACTATGATGATGATGTTGAGGATCATGATGATGATTATGATAATGATGATGACGATGATGATGACTATGAACAATGATGGTGATGATGAGGATGACCATGAGGATGAGGATAATGATGATGAAGATGATGATCACGATGACTATGACTATGATGACGATGATTATGATGATGATGATGATGATGATTACGATGATGAGGATGACAACAATGATGATGACTATAGTGATGATGATGATGATGATGATGATGATGATGTTGAACAATGACGGTGATGATGATGATGATGATAAGGATGATGATGACGACGATGATGATGAGGAACAATGATGATGATGATGATGATGAGGATGATGAGGATGATGACTATGATGATGATGATGAGGATGAGTATGATGATGATGATGATGATGGTGACAATGATGATGATGATGACAATGAGCAATGATGGTGATGATGATGATTATGACGATCACGATGACGACGACGATGATGATGATTATCATGATGACTATGACTATGATGATGATGATTATGATGATGATGATGATCACCATGATGATGATGATGATGAACAATGATGATGAGGACGAGGAAGATGATGCCGATGATGATGAGGATGAGGACGATGATGAAGATGAGGATGAGGATGAGGAAGATGAGGATGATGATGATGACTAAGATGACGATGATGATGACGATGACGATGGTGATGATGATGATGATGATGATGATGTTGATGATGATGACCATGGCGATGATGATGATGATGCTGAGAATGATGACGATGAGGATGATGAGGATGATGAGGATGATGACTATGATGATGATGATGAGGATGATGATGATGATGATGATGATCACAATGACTATGACTATGATGACGATGATTATGATGATGATGATGAGGATTACGATGATGAGGATGATGATGACTATGATGATGATGATGATGATGATGATGATGATGAAGATGATGACCATGATGATGATGTCGATAATGATGATGATGAACAATGATGACGACGATGATGATGATGATGATGATGACTATGATGATGATGACCATCCTCTAGTATTTCACTCTCTATCATTATTTGGCTAACCCAGTGTCTCTATAGTTCATAAAAACCTACTCATGACACCCATATCCCATTTAAAGACCTACAAAGAAATCGTACAAGGGGCTCATGTATTGGTTCAAGGACTTGTTTAAGGATCATACACATTAGAATGTTCAACAATATCATGATGTCTTATACATTAGAGCGGTTTATCATGGTGATTGATCCCTAGAAGTGGTGTTTGTTGTCTAAGTCCCTAATGATATTGTTCTACCCCTCCACTCTCCATCTCTCTAATCTCTTTCTTTCTCTCTCTCTCTCTCAAACACACATAGAACACATCATGATACCTCATTTATATCCTAAGGCCCAAATGGTTATGCTAGGGATTGTGGCCATGTGTTATTGACCATGTCTACCACTAAACCTTGAAATCCATCCTTGGTCAGTGTTGGAGGCCTTCCTTACCCTCCATTAGCCATAGGTAAGGAGTCTAAGACCTCATAATGGAACCCATGGACCTAAGAAGAAAATAGTGGTGAAGAATATATTGTAATAATACTCGTACATGTGTGAATACCAAGACATCCTTGAAGACCATTAGTCATTAAATGGGATAAATGTTAGTGATTTAATGATGTAAATGTTAGGAAGTATCCCACACACGTGTTTCTATGCATACGCGTGCATGCTCCGATACATATGTTCACCCTCCAAAACACGCATGTGTGCACCTATTACTGGTTATAAAAACAGAGATCTAGATTCCCGTGGTTGCTACCAATTTTTGCGGGTTTTCTACCACTTTTCGTGCATTTTATGCTCCTGAACTTTGCAATTTGGCTCACACTTAATAAGTAATTGGACACTATTTGATAAATTGGATAGAATATCACTCTTGGCATCTAATAGACATATTCAGTGGTCTTGGAAGTTAGTGGATACATTCAAACTACAAGTTTTCATTGCAAGAAGAGATCATTTTGAGTAGGTATGGTGAATTGTAAATAATGTTTTTCATTCACAAGATTTTATATCATTTCATTGATTTATGTTTTATCATATTCCTACAACGATATCTCTCTCACTGACAACAATTAATTTCACAAGAATAATTCCCAAATTCACATCTAAACAAATCTCATATTCTCCATACAAGATGAAGTATGCAATGTTAACTAATAATGATTTGCACATGAATATATTTTGATTTCACACAATGATGGCATAGATTAAGTTATCTCTTGAGACTCTTCAATTTGAAAAAAATCTTTGAAGCAATCATGGTAGAGGTTCCATATTGAATAGTTCACCAAGTTTTCCATATTCTCTATACAAGATGAACTATGCAATGGAGACCAATAATGATTTGCACATGAATATATTTTGATTTACCACAAGGATGGAATATATGAGGTTCTCTATTGAGACTCTTCAATTTGCATAAAAACCTTGGAAGCAATCATGGGAGAGTGTCCATATTGAATAGTTCACCAACTTGTCCATGCTCTCCTCTTCATGCTACATTTATCATAACATGCCTTATCATTTATCTTTAGTTAGTGTAACTTAATGAGTGTAATTTATTCAATTTATTCCCAAGACATCCAAACACCAACTTGTGGCTTCCACTACAGTTTGAAAACAAAGGAAGTAATAATCCTATAGCCACAATACCTACAAACTTGACTCTCTTTACTTGACTCCAATAGATTATAGAAATGAAAATTTAATTCCTACATAATGAGAAACCTTTAATCAACATTTACGTATCAATGCCAATAATTACAATACTAACATATCTTTAATTTAGTTAATTATGTTTGAACGCGTCATGTTTCTTGTATAATGGAACTAATACCTTATATGTTGCTTGTTATGTAGGGGTAGACATCATAGTTTTGATAAAGAAACTTTTGGAGATGGGAAACTCATGTAACAGAGTAATAAAAACTAGAAGGAATATTCCCATTGAAAAGGAAATGAGGTAAGAGAAAAGGCCAGGTTGGAAATGGACAGAGTGAGACATGGTCCATACATTTCCACTGATACTATGATCAATCCTAACACAGTTGATGACATAACAACCTCTATTTCAAAACCACGGGTGAAGCGGTTGCGTCCAACGGACCCAACTCAAATTCCAACATCAACATAGTCTCCAACCAACAATCCATCAATGATCCATGCTGAAGCTCTTGAAGAAATAAGTATATTGAGAGATGATGAGTATCAAGCATTGGACGTAGGGGCAATTATTAATTTTCAATCTCTCTAAGATGACCACAACCATGTCAAGAACACTACCAATATGGACCAACATGTGAATGCAAAACCACAACAAAGAAGCTCTGGGATTCGTAGCTCATGTCCACCTTCCCTACCTCGATTGCCTAGTGCAAGAAAAAGGACTCCTAGATGTATCCATGTGGATTAAAGTTGTCTATTAGGCCTTGAAGGTAAGTTTCCAAAACGCACTATCGATTGGAAATGTAGTAAATTAATGAAGGAATATTTTGAATCCAAAGGCGATGTAGGTAAATGTCAATTACTACTGTGTTTGTTAAAGTCAAATTTTTTAGTTGTTGTTAGGAGAATTATGGGAATAAATATGGTTAAAAGTTCAATGACTAACAATCATATTGTTAGAAATATCCAATCTTCTTTTAATGTGATTGGGAAGACATCTCGTACTAAAGATATTTGTGCATCTTGTCATGTGTTATCAGAATTAGTTGTAAGCAAGTCCACATGACAATGTCGCCTCCTCTCACATACTTCTCACATACTTAAATTAAATAGAAAAATTGTTAATAAGTACTCTGTTATAAGAGAAAATATTTAGACTCTAGGTGGAAAATATTGTTGGGCTTTTGTCGACAGGTTTCCTCATCGATATATGAAGCTAATTGATGTTTTTAAGGACTTAGTACAAAATTTCTAGCATGATCATACAAGACCTTCATCTAGCCAAAGCGATGTGATAAAGATGAGAAAAGGTTCTACTGAATGTGAACCCCTTGTCAAACACTTCCTCGACACTACAGATACTGAACTCTATGAGAGATTCAGGAATGAGCATACATAATTGAACCTGGGCCAAAGGTCCTTAAGAAATGTAAACCATGGTACGTTCGCATATGCATTGATTGGAACACATGTTGTTGTAGATACCATGTAGAATATGAATATTTTTATGATAGGTATAAACATATATTTTCTGATTTGCATACTAACATTGAGTAGGGCTGCAATGAATTCGTAATACCATCGAATGCATTAAGATATTTTATCGGCAACGTCATGTGTCCAAGGCATGAAGGAAAAAATACTATGGAAAATCATGTCTATATGGGAATTGTTCCAGGTGCAGTGGGCTTTCTCTTTTGAACCATTGCAATCATGGAAGCGATGAGAATCAATTTGGCAGCATGATCGTGGAGATGCAGAGCTTCAATAAATAACCTGTTAATCAGATAGTGTGAAGGAATGTAAAAGGATTGCATTGGTGAAGTCACAAGTGCATTGTTTTCCTCTTACACATTCAGTTTCTACATATACGTTCTTTAAAGGTCACATTCTAATACGACCCTTGTTTTCATGTAAACATGTATGGGTATGTGATTTTTTTACGGAGTTCTACAAGGAAACTGAGCAGTATGTTTAGAATATGCATGTAGCATGATGGCAGGATGAGCAGTACAAAAAATGTAGGGACAACTTTCCCATTGGGACAATATTTTCAATTATGGATTTTACAGAAAACTACACCCTTCAGCCACAAAATGAAATTTAGATTCAATACTACCATTTTGACCAAGTCAGCATCATGGTACATATTACGTATAGGCATGGCCTTGAGAGCATCATTAACAACATGATAATACATAAGGAGACAAAATTTTACATAGGTGATGGAAAATTCCATGATTTGGATTATGTGCAACGTTTTTTTTGACTTTTCTATTATTAGCTAAAAGAGGGAGATATACAGATGGATCATCATTGGATATGGTCAGCTGGTTTTGCGGGCCAGTTCAAAAATTCTTGATTCTTCCAATGGATGAGTATGTTGCATAAGACTTACAATGTGTCACATATATGGAACTACTTTGAGACCGGGCACATCAAAGGTGAGCATGACGGGGCTAGTGCATGCATCAAGGCCACACTAGGAAGGGAGGAGATCATGTTTACCAGAAATTCCCATGTCAAAGATGCATAATCCATAGTTCAATGGTGCTCTGCAACAATGTCAGACCGAACTAAAGTGCAACATACATCAACAGGGGCAGGAGGGATAGCTAGGAATTTTTGGCAAGTGGTTGACATAGATTGATCATGTTACCATAATTGGTCACAGTACAAGGAACACATGCATTTCATTCATTTTGAAGCTCAAACAACCCCCTATTTGAAATACGGACGCGAAAACTTGCTTGCTTTTGCATCCCTTGTAGCAGTGGTGAATGGGATGAATGCGAATGCATGGATTAGGTTGAAGATTGGGATCGTCTGTCACTTGTAGTAGAACCATGTGTAGTCGTTGAAACAACCCAGTTAGAGGAGGGTCAGTCAATGATTTTGATAAACTACGACCATATCTGAGATCTTGTATAGCCAGGACACATATAGACAGTTGTTTCCCCAAAAGAGAATGAATGGGGCACTAATTATTGGTTGGAACGATGCTTATAAGGTAAGCAAATCCTAAAAGAATCATTGATTGATGATGAATGCAATGAATTTCCTATTGTCTCGATAGTGACTGAGGGTGAATATCTTACACTAGATTGGAAATCAAGAAGAACTAGTGGACATGTATTTGTGGATTACAAAACAGATTCTGTGGTCTATCACTTCACAAACTTGATTGTTGGCATGAACATCCTTCTATAGACAATTTCAAACAAGAACTCAACCAAGGTATGTTACTTATTTCCTCATTCAGAGCATGTGATATTGATGGAGACCATTAGCAACAGAGAGGATCTAGATGGCTATATTGAATGAGATTGAGTAATTGTGCTTACACTCCACTAGGGAAAAAGCCTAGTTTGCATAATCTATCCTGGAGGCATGTTCGGGCTGTGCAGAGTTGGGGGGAGGGACACCCTAGCCTTAATCCTGTGCCACGATACCAATAGAACTGATGGTTCATCAATCAGATCCCTAGTCAACATTCTATGGCGAGTTGCAATAGCCCTACAAAAGCAATTCACGGATGCTTGGGCCAATTCAAGGCCGTGGTCCAAAAAACAAACCGAGCAGTGATTTTTGAATATGTCATCTCCTGTAGGTGTGTTTGGGAATGGATTCCATGGCAAGGCTACTCCCGATCACCCAAAATAGGGTTTTGCATGGGCAGTGCACCATTTTTAGGGTTGCATGGACTCCACTGGGGTGAAACCCTAGTTTACAAAATATGGCCTGGAGGCATGCCCAAGATGTGTATATTTGAGGGGGAGGACACATTGGCCATAATATAGAGCCACAATACCAACGAAATCCACAGTTCATTGATGGGAGCCCCGATCAATGTTCTATGGCGAGTTGCAGTAGGTCTGCAAAAGCCGTTGAGGAACGCTTGGGATAAATCAAGGATGGGGTCCAAAAAACAAACTAGGCGGTGATTGTTGATTTCATCAGCTCTTGAAGATACTTTTGGGCATGGATGTCATGGGAAATCCACCCCTGACCACTGGGCACAGGGTTTTGCAGGGTTGGTGCAATCGTTGCCAGGGTTGCATGGACCATAGTTTCATGCGACTTTCAACTCGTAATAACTCGAACTGAAGGTAAAATTAAGAAACCATCAAATCTGTTGGTCTCTTGGAATGCCGTTACATCTAGTGGGACCTCTCCACCATGTTTTCGTGTCCCGGTGACTTCATTCTCTATCAGTTTCATAAACTACAACTTTTCTCAGTTTCCTTCAATGCAACTCTCACATTGGTGGGTCAACTCTGCAAAACCATCCATCGTGCTAGTATTGGTAGTGTTCCCATATCATCATTTCCCATACACACATTCTAGAGCCAATGACATGAAATCTTACCGCTCCGTTTGGTTTTTCACTACCGAACTGGGAGTCACCAAGTGTCCCTGAATGACATTTTCAGAGGTCGGATCGATGAGCCATCGACTTTGTTGGTATCCTAGAATGCCATTACCTATATGGGTGCCTCTCCACTGCATTTTCATGTCCTAGTGACTTCATTGTGCACCGGTTTCATAAACTAGGGTTTTTCTCAATTTCCCTCAATGCAACTCTCGCATTGGTGGGTCAACTCTGCAAAACCCTCCACCATGCCACTATTGGCAGTGTTCCCATATCAGAATTTTTCATACACACTTACCGGAGTCAATCACATGAAATATTGCTACTCCGTTTGGTTTTTCACTCCCGGACCGAGAGTCACCAAGTGTCCCTAAACGACATTTTCATGCAACTTTCAACTCGACATAACTAGAAAATCAGAGGTCGGATCGACAAGATATAAAATTCAATGGAATCCTTGCATGACATTACCTCTAGGGGTTCCTGACCACCATGTTTGCATGGACAGGTGACTTCATTATGCATCGGTTTCATAAATTTGGGTCTTTGTCAATTTCCTTCAATGCAACTCTCGCATTGGTGGGTCAACTTTGCAAAACCCTCCACCATGCTAGTATCGGTAGTGTTCCCATATCGGCATGCAATATTACTACTCCATTTGTTTTCTCGCTCCTAGACTAAGAGTCACCAAGTGTCCCTGAACGACATTTTCATGCAACTTTCCACTCGACATAACTCGACAATCGGAGGTCGGATGGATGAACGGTCAGCTCAGTTGGTCTCTTGGTATGCCATTACCTAGAAACCAATAGACCATATAAATAGAACCTATGTACCTACACTACAACAAAGAAACTAGAGTTTTAGGACTTACAAGTAGAAACACATAATTGTATGAATTAGAAGTAAAAACTCATACCTGAATTACAAGTATATAGCTAATTAGGGTTTCATGGATTGAAAGAATTCACCATGCATAGAGATGATTCATTATTTTATTCTCTCTTATTTAGAACCACTTAGACCATATACCTAAGCTACAAGAGAAAATGACAAAAAAACTAGGGTTTCACCAACTACAAACCATAAACCTAAAAACTAAGGTTTACAAATTTACACATATAACTACAAACTAGGGTTTTATGAAGTATAAATTCACATACATAGAGATCATGTGCTATGTTAGTCTCACTTATGTAAAAATACTTAAACCATATACCTAAGCTACATGCACAAATAGAAAAAAAAACTAGGGTTTCATGAACTACAAACCACAAACCTAAAAAATAAGGATTACAAAATTACACATACATCTACAAACTAGGACCATATACATACGTAAATAAACTTAGACCATATACCTAATATATAAGAACAAATTTCAAGAAATATAGGGTTTCTTGAACTACAAACCACAAACTTAAAAGCTAGGGTTCACAAATTTAGACACGGAACTACAAACTAAGGTTTATGAACTCATTGGGTTTATGTCATTATATTTGTTAGTCTCACTCAACTAGAAACTAATAGACCTTATACGTAGAATATATGTACCTGCACTACAACATAGCTAGGGTGTCATGAACTATAAACCACAAACCTAAAAACTATGGTTCACACATTTTAGAAATATAACTAAAATCCAAGGTTTATGAACTCGATAGGTTTAGATCATTAGATTTGTTAGTGCCACTCAACTAGAAACCAATATACCATATACCTAGAAGATATGTACCTTCACTACAAGAAAGAAACTAAGGCTTTATGAAGTACAAGTATAACAAATAATTGTATGAAATAGAAGTAGAGACACATACATGGATTACAAGTATCAAGCCAACCAAGGTTTCATGAATTGAAAAGAAATTCAAATGCATAGATATCATGTTCTATGTTAGTCTCACTTGTTTATATACACTTAGAACATATACCTATTCTACAAGAAAATATATAAAAAAAATAGTGTTTCATGAACTACAAACCACAAACCTAAAAAATAGTGTTTACACATTTACACATACAACTACAAACTAGAGTTTTATGAACTCATTAGGTTTAGATAATTAGATTTGTAGGTCTCACTTAACTAGAAACCAATAGACCATATACCTAGAATATATGTAGATAGAATAAACAATATACCTATAATATACCTAGAATATACCATGTGCCTAGAATATATTCTTGTGAGCCAATAACCATAATGAATATTTCTCATGAAAGAGAGGGGTCAAACACTATAGGATGATTCAATATTGTATTCAATGGTTGGTTGAGTCATTGCGAATAACATTGGATGTAATTTTCCTTTCAATTATGCATGTGGTTGAAGCATGTTAGTGGTGTTGATGGGACATTATCATCATACCGTACAAATTCAACCTCTTTTGCAACCAAAATACATTGACAAAGACCCCAATCAATCCACTTTTCATGAAGATAGGACTGTCAAACTAAGAATGATTTCTAGCCAAGTCAAAATAGTGTCCTCGTTAGGGTTAAATTTTCCACATTGATTAACATCAACTTGTGCAATTTGTGCATGATAAACCGTAAAGAGTATCTCATTTGATTAGTGTATAAATAATATGTGACATATGACTACAATACTAGTCATGCTCATATACAAACAACAAGTTACTTTATAAGAGGCCACAAGATATAGCTAGGTAGCGTTCATGTCAGGGTTTCCCTCCTAGGTTTAGGGTTTCCTCATTGATTATAAACACTAGGTTATGCATGCTAACCTTTAAGCTTTAGTTAGGGTTAGGGTTTCCTCATTGACTCTAAATCCTAGGTTATGCATGCTAACCCTTAAGGTTTAGTTAGCCTATGCGAAATAAACAAGTACAAGAGATCGTTAAAATTGCAAGTGCTCAACAATAACATAACAAATATGCATGTATTCAATGAGAATAAGCAATGTCAACTTCATCTTAAAATGATATAAATTGTCAAATTTATCAAAATCAATGTTTTCCAAGTAGATGTAACAAATGCAAGCCAACAAAAATCATGTTTAATATGATTCTCAGTTCATCAATACTATGAAATTTCCAGTCAATCAAATGGTAAGAGAAGATCATTCCAATATCAATTTCTAGCTTTCAAAATGAGACAATAATTACTATGTAAATACCAAATTTTATATACACAAATTTCCAATCATATACAATAGTAGTGAAAAATGGAACATTGTTCCCAATGTCTATACAATAGCAACTCATGCCCTATACAAAATATGGAAACTCGTGCCCTATACAAAATATGGCAACTAGTGCCCTATACAAAATATGGAAAATCATGCCAAAATGCATCATCGTGGCTAGTGTACATAGGAGGGTCTCTCAATCCTCCTACCCACCCTTGGAGCTCCTAGGTGCACCTCCAAAATCAATCTTCTACTTCTTCGAGCTAGAGGAATCTCGATTCTTCTCGCCACTTTGACCACCTCCACTTGGGCTTTGAAGCGACAACAATAGAATGTAAACTCCTAAAGGAAATTATACAAGTATAAAACACAATTTAGAAATAAAAATTAAGTTTTCAAATCTGGAATAGCTCACCTCAGACAAGACCGTAAGTGGTGAGTGGGATACCCTCCTTCGTGTTCCAAGTATCTCAGCAATGCCACCCTGCAACATTTAAAGATTAAGATAACTCATACAATTTATTTCCTATGTTAATTTTCATTAATATTTCACTATATTTTCATAAAATAATCAATATCAATGTGAACACAACATGCCAGTCCTAGGGGCTGGAAGGTGGAGTAGTTGGCTGGTCCTTGGGGGTGGTAGGTGGAGGAGTCGACTAGTCCTTAGGGGTGGTAGGTGGAGAAGCGGGTTGAACAACCTGTTCTGATGCTAGGGTGGATGGCATAGCGGAGGATGTAACCAACATCGACGTTGGCTACAAAACTAGGGGGAATGGTGAGAGAGGGTGTGGAATGGAGTCGGCGAAGTGGTGATGTATGATGATAAACCCCAACTGGCTATAGAATGGAATGGACCACCCTGGAAGGGGAAACGAGGGTAGTGGGGAAATATGGGGGAGGGGCCTGAGGTCTGGGATGGGGTGGAAGGGTGGGTGAATGTGGATGGATGGTGTATCATGGTCGGAGAGGTGAGGGTGGAAACATGGGAAATTGCAAGGGAGGGGGTGGATGGGTGGGGCGGGGGGGATTGAGAAAAGGATGTGATGAGGAAGGGGGATATGGATGGAAGTGTGGTGATAAATGGTAAGTAAGGGATGGATGTACTAGGGTGGGGAGGGATGCATAGAAAGAGACATGTATGCCAGGGGCTACACCTGGAATATATGGTGGGAAAAAGGTTGTCGATGGAGAGATAGTGACACCGATGTGCCTATGTACTATGACCTACATACATATTCATAGCCTCGTATATTAGTACATAAAAAATATAACTATATAGAGCTAAGACATCAAAACTGAAATTAAATTTATACTTTATCACACGATACCTGCTCATGAGGGGGTCTGTTGATCCCTAGCGGGGATGGCTGGTCACTCACTCCCGCGAATGTCACTTGTGCAAACAAAAAAATATTTATATTCAATTACTAAATATTAACTAAATTGGACAACACGATTAAATACTAAAATTACATTTAATTACTGAAAGAAAAATACTTGTGTGTATGGTGTCACGATGTCCTATGCAACTGCCATGGATCCATCTTGGTTGAAGCAACCAACGTCCTCCCACCTGGGTGTTGGAGACTCAGGACTGAATAGTTGTACATTAAAACAAATCAAGTCATCAACATCTAATTCTAAGTTAAATTCATTATAAATTATGAGATTTCATAACGTATAATCAATACTTGAACATTCAATAAAATTATAACTAACCTGGTGTAGGTAGCTCTATGCGGCATGGAGCTCCTGCGTGGGAACATTGCATGGATTCCCATGACAGGAACAATGATGTGTCACTTGTCCCATTGAGATGGATGGATCATCGTAGCTATCACTTGTAGCTTCTCTCCGTAGCCCACCATAAGTACACCATGTAGAAGTGTGTTTCTCAGGGTGGTCCTTCTCACTTTATGAGGACATAGAAACAAATGTGGTATACCTCAGAAGGTGTCATGTTCCACATCTAATAGACTCATGCATTTCATCTATCCTGGTACCTAACCCAAGGGGTTGAGGAAGTAGGCTTAGCTCTCACCTAGGTGCAAGAGGTCCTCTGAGTGGGTTCCGATGGGCGTGAGTTCGATCTTGGGTTGAGCCAAAAACAATGCCCTTGAACTCGGTGATTTCGAAGTAGTTCACATGGAACCCTAACACAAACTCATCCCACATTTTACTGAGAAAATACTATGGGGATTCGACATTGTTGCATGGAGGATTGTCAAAAACCATGAACCATCTCATCCTCCAGTTTTATCTCCATGGCTGGTAATTAAACCAGTCCATGCAAACTCTCCTCTTCCTCACATCTGGAGGTTGTCCTATTCTCAAATCTATAACTTTGCTCCACAGTTGGGGTTTTGTGATATTCAGGTTTTTCGTATCTTCTTTGGATATACCAGTGGCATAATGTTCTCTCATTCGAGCCCTATATTGGATAAAATTGGTTATCTCACTGTGGGAAATGTTGATAGAATCTATTATGTTGTGTAGTGATGTGGCGAGGGAATCCTTAGAGGATTCCCTGGTGTTCTTTAGTTCATCACTCAATATCCTTAACTGGTTTAAATCTTTGTGTAATTCACCTTCGGGGTTTTCTAGTGGTTCACCAAATCCATCTTCAGTGTTTTCTTTATTTAATTCAGGGTTTATTGGGTCCTCTGATTGGTTTGTTTCACGCCTTTGTTGGGATGGTTCATTGGTATTTGTCATTATGCTTAGGTAATTTGTATCTGCAATATAAAAAAAATTCCATTTCAATTCATTTGCAATTTTTTTTAATTCTATATTTTATTTGAAAAACAATTAAAAGCATTAAAAAAAACAAAAACATACATTAAAATGCAAATACTACTCCATATACCTTACTCCAATAGTCATGCATGTCATTTTAGGGTACTTGGACACTTCTTTTGGGCTCCTTGGGTGTGGTTTTGGCCTCCTTGGACGTCGTTTTTGGGTAGCTTATGTGCTCACGAGTTCTTTGTGGGTGAATAAAACTATTCAATGTTTTTTTTTAAACACATGGACATGTGCATGTCCCTACACGTGTACGCACTAAATAGGCGTGCCCATCTAGATATGTGTGTGTTCCCATACACGCGTGTGTGCATTAGGGGCCCGTGCATGCTCCTATTATCCACATTGGCAATCCAGCATGGAGGTTTGCTATTTCTGAAGTAGGAACGCATGCACGCATCCAAGTGTGCGTGCATGTTCCTATTTTTTTTGCTATGTGATCCTATTGCATCATAATTGAGTAGTGGCTTCTTGTGGGCTCCCATTAGTAAAGAATAGTTAAAGTCGATAGTCATTCCCATTGGTAAAAGGGTGCAAGACAGGCGTATGTAAGCCCAAACAATTGTAATTATTAATCATCTTACATATTATCATTTATTCTTACTTGTCCATTTATGGATTACTTATTCTATCTACATTATGTTTATACCAAAAAAGTAGATTTTACTACTATAGTGGTATCAGAGCGAAGTGGGGAAGGTAACACTCATTCCTCCCAACCACCAAATCTACACCATTTTACAAAACTTTAGCAAAAAAAAAATATAAAATTGCATAATAATTGATACTAAGAAGCAAGTGAGATTTGAAATTAGGTGGGGAAGGTAACACTCATTCCTCCCAACCACCCAATCTACACAATTTTACAAACAATAAGGGGAAAAAATATAAAACTACATAATAATTGCTACTAAGAAGCAAGTGAGATTTGAACTTAGGTGGGAAAGGTAACAATCATTCCTCCCAAGCACCCAATCTACAAGAAGTCTTTAAGGGAAAAAAATGATTATTGAAAACTATAGTATACTATAAAAGATAAAATATGTATTTCTTTGATATATCTTGGGATAAGAAGCATAACAAAATGGAATCTCATGACAAAAAACAAGGAAGATTCCTGCAAAATTTTAAAAAACATGCACACCCCATATTACAAACTTATGGGCTTATTCAAGAGAAGTCTGTTTGCATTTCTATTTGATTGAAAACCAAGAAGAATCGTATAGATGTTGACCTAGAAAACCATTAATGCTTTCAGAATTACATATAATTGACAATAACACGATTCTTTCTGATGAGAAATATGAGCTTAAGAAACTACAACTATATGTTGATGATTACAAGGTCCTAACTCAAGTCAGTATTATTTCAATGGTATCATTGGAGCAAGACAAGGTTAATATAATTCTAGGGTCAGCTTGGTTAGATACATCGGCTACCTTTGTGTTCAACACAAGGAAAAAGTTCTTGATAATTCCTTACAAAAAGAAGAACGTCACATTCCAGGATGTTACAATGAAGTTAAGTTCATGAGTTGTTTTGAATAAATACTTTAAATACATCTCGAAAATGGATTCACAAGAATATCAGAAATCGATATAGAAGATGCATAATGAAATTGAAAAAGTCATCATAGACAAGGAAGAAGAGATCTCTTCTTTAAGAGATCATAATCAGAAGTTTCTCCTTCAAGTCAATAAGGTGAAAGATAGAGAACATCACCATCAAAACATAGAGGAGGAAAATCGAGATCTTCAAAAGAAACTATTAGAGTTTAAAGACAACGTGAAATCACAAGAAGAAATGATAAAAAAATTGAAAGAATGATAAATATTTACTCGGAAGTAAGTTGGTGAAAATTTAGAAAAGTACATCAAAACCTTTGGGCTCAAAAAAACAAGTTGAGGAAAAAGAATAAAATACGAATCTAGTCATCAATACAGTTAAAAAATAAGTCATTCCAACAGAAGAACAAATAACAAAACTCCTTATCGAAAACCCAATTATAAACATCCTTTCAATTAATGACATGGTCAAAATGAACACACAAAGAGGAGAGATAATATTAGATGAGAAAGAACATCAAATAAAAATACAAAACAACCAACAAGAAGACCCATCCCACAAAATGATTTGGGATGGACCACATGAGAGATGATGTGGCAGTTCTTCTAGGGAATTCGTAACTCGTACCGCCTCATTTCATAAAATGTCGAAATTACTAAACACAAAACATCGAGAGATAACATTACAAGTAAAAAAATCGACGTAATCATTGTCATCAAATAAGCTTTGAGGACAAATCTTCCCTTAAGGGGAAGGCAATGTGACAATAAAATAATAATAAATTAATATTAAGTGTAATGAATATTAATTTATTAATAGTAAAGAATAGTTAAAATCAATAGTCATGCCCTGTCGTGAAAAGGTGCAAGACATGCGTATATAATCCCAAGCAATTGTAATTATTAATCATATTACATATTATCATTTATTCTTACTTATCCATTTTTGGATTACTTATTCTATCTACATTGGGTTTTTACCTAAAAAGTGGATTTTACCACCACACAATAGCTATGCATCTCTCCTCCTCTCTCTCTCTCTCATGCAAACTTGAGTGAGTGTGAGGTGTTTATAAATGAGGGAGGGAACCTCCCTATTTATACTAATCAAGTGACTAACCTATGACATGAATGGGGCTGACCTCTAAGCCTAAAAAGGTTGACCTCTCCTAGAAATACACCAAAAATACATTACATGATAATATATTGGGGACTATTTCCTCGACTTACAACAAAGGTTGTACCTCAAGGTCTATACACAACAATGACATCGCAAAAGGAGGTAAACACATTTTTGATGGGGGTACAACAACATATAGTGATAATATACATCAGAATATATACGAAGTTACAAACACATAAACACTCCCTCTTAACTAGGAAGGTATTCTGTCTCCTCCATAGTCATCAACACATCTGGTCAAATCATCATCACAAAGTCATCATCATAGTTTTTTTCATTATCATCTTCTTATCAATCATCGAAAGTGTTATCTCCTAAATAAATCAATTTTCAATAAGTCCACTCAGACAATTTATTTTTTGATAAGTGATGAAGGTTTCAGGTCATATTATGAACAATGTTTGGATGACTAACAAAGTTGGAATATCTGGTGCTCAGTTTTTCAAAAAAATTGAAAATTTTAGCTTTCAGTGGTGTAGGCGAGCTTTCAAACAGCTCATTAGCCACCGAAAATTCAAGCTTTCAACAACTAACGGTTTTGAATTAGGAACATGTTAACCACCGAAATCTTGTTGATGACATTTTTTATAATTTTGGGAAAAAGGGACTTTCGGTGGCTTAGGTGAACTTACGAATAGTTCATTATCCACCAAAAATCCTTTGTTTTAGTGGTTTAACAATGGGTACAAGAAGATACTAAACCACCAAAAGCACGTTGAACCTCGTTTTAAATAAATTTTTGGAATGAGACTTTCGGTGGCTTACGCAAATGCACCAACGGTTCATTAGCCACCGAAATTCCAGCTTTCGGTGGCTAGTGAAGTGAACCCTAGAGTCTCTTAAACCATCGAAAAGGCCAAAAAGGGAAAACGGTTATATTTCCCTCAAAATCAAACTCGTCAGCATGAGGCATGTCATAATTTAGCATGATTAACCACCAAAAAGACCGGAGAACTAAAGTAAAGCATGATTTGATGGCTAAGAGGTCGTTATTGATCTAAGATGACTGATAGAAATCAAAACCCTAGCTTCCCTCGATCAGTCCCACGACTGTAGTAAACCTCCACGAAACACCAAGCTCAAATTAAAAATGATTACTAGGCTAGCTATCTCATGGATATCACCAGAATGCACCATCATCTCATTCGAGTACCTATCAAGTGGTTAACCCCTCAAAATGAGTGCCCTACCTTCAATACACTCCTCATTTGTTGCATGCGGCCTTACTACTCGAGGCCATCTTCGAAAACCCGCCCACTAGACTCCTCCACATAATTTGAATTTCGATTTTTATAGGTACTAACAAACACAGTTTAGAGATGAAGAAAGGAGGACCTGATCTCAGGAAGGAACTAGGAGACATCAGCTACCTAGAATCGTATCCAGAAGTCTTCCAATTCTTCAAAGATGCAGGATATTATAGAGTTTGTTAGAAAATCCAAGGTTCACACTAGCAGGTTGCAGAAGCATTTGCCCTTTATTTTGATGGCTCCAAGGCGCTGATAGGCAAGGAAGAGTTCATAGTGGATGAAATCCTAATTGCAAAGGTGACAGAACTCCCAAGAACCGGGGAGAAGTGGTTTAAGAACACCATTACTAAAAATGTGGAGTTCATATCATATTTAAAACTTGAACACATAAATGTAGTATGGAAGAAAAGTGTTCCATCAACCTGGCTAGAAGAGAAGTGGCAACAATTATTGAAAGCAATTTTGGTGTATATAACCTGTGAAGGCAGGTACAATAGGGCAATGATATATCACTTCAAGCTTATGAACCATTTAATAGGAAGAAGCCCTTTAAACCTACCCTTCTACCTCCACAAGAGCTTAACCAAGATGGCACACCAAGTAAAGGCCCAGCTTACCAAAATAGTAGGAAGGTTATCTCACCATGGCCTAATACAACTCATTGTCCAAGAATTAGTGCAAAGGATAAATTTAGCATGGGAATATTTTTAATTCTTGAATGAGTTTGAAACAGGCCTGCATCCAGAAGAGAAAGAAAAGTCACCTTCAAAGAAATCCACCACCTCCATGAGTGGAAAAAGAAAGAGGGCTATATCACTAGTAACAGTGGATCAGCCTTCTCCCACTGCTAAAACCTATCAAGCTAAAAGAAACCTAAACTTGAGTGAAAAAGAGAAGGAGGCCCCAGCACAAAGTCAAAATATTCTGAACTTATCTTACTCAGACTCAAAATAAGAAAGGGAGGAAGAGGTTAACCTAGCAGAGCAGGTTGTAGCAGAAAATAAAGAATTTCCATCACCGACACCAAACGAAGACCAGGGTGAACTAGTGGTAAAGGTTTCCTTTAGCAAGCTTAGGTCACAAAGGGTCAACTAGTTGTTGAGGAAAGTATATGAATTGGAATTTTTAGATATATAAATAAAAAGAACAAATACAGTGTCAACCAAGAAAAACACTTAATTGAATAATTCCCCGCTAAAAATGAAAGGAAGGTATTTTTGCTGCAAAACAAGGAATATAAGGTTTATGAAAGAAAACACCAAGATTTACAAGATGATCATGCTTCTGAGGCTATTGGTAAAGAGTTCCAGATCAAACCCTAGCTTTGAGACTCACTTTGCACTAGAAACCCTAGCTGAGGCTACAGTGAGCCTTTAGAATACAGAGGTAGTCCGGGATGTATATGTTTTTCCAAACCTTATGCAGGCTGAAGGAGTGAGAGAAGATCAACAGTAAAGATGAAAAGGAATTCTTGGGAGGCTGATTACAATTTTGCAGAACCAGGGCTTTCGGTGGCTTAGGAAGACACAACAGTGGTTCATTAGCCACTGAAAGCAGAGCTTTCGGAAGCTAACAGGCCTAGGATTATGCTTCCTTAACCACCAAAAGCATAAAAGAGTGCAGAAAGATGCTTGGCCACACAAAACTAGTTTTGGTGAGTAAAACTATCTTAGGGATGAAATATAAAGCCGGAATTTGCTGGAAAACACCATTGGAAGAGTTCTATTCCAATTTCGAGGATAGAATCAAGGAGAAAAGTGTCACAAACCCTAATTGTTTTTTACAGGCAGTGGCTTATCTATCAGATTCCATGTTACAACTCTACTTGAGTACTCATTGTAGTCATCAAGGAGTTCAATGAGGGAACAAGAGTTAAAGTTAGATAGACTAGTAGTTAAATTAGGGTTTCTGACCTAATTTTACAAAAAACATAAATTTTATTTATTTTTAGTAAAACAGATCCAATTTTCCAAGATCTAAATATTTTTGTAAAGGCTATAAATCCTAAGAATTATTTGAAACAAGGGTTTGAATTTTGGGATCAGTAGACCATTATTATTAGCAAGCTTCTCATATTATTCATGACCTAATATAAGCTCTTTTGCTATCATATATTCAACTTCCATATCTTTTCTATTATGTGCTTGTGCCTGAATGTCTAATTCAGTTTTATTCATGTTATTCAATGTCTAATAGTTGTCATCTTATCTATATGTTGATGAGTTTAATGGAAAGTAATTTTCCTTGTTATGATTTTCCATTTATATTTAATTGTTTTATATATGAATCTGCTAGCATAGTAAGTTCTCCATCTTATCACCCTATTATCCAACCTATGAACAGTGGCAGTTAGAACCCTTATCTTTGATTGATTTGTGTGCATGTGTTGAGAGTGTGAGATGTTGTGGGTCATCTGACTTGATCCAGTTAGAAAAACCATAAAACATTTAAGTTACGAGGAATCCTCGAGATAAAACCTAGAGGAGTTTCCTGGAGTGATAACAAATTGGCGCCGTTGCCGGGGAGAGGAGATTGAAGCTCAGCTTCCCTAGGAGACGACATAGATCCTACTTTGATGATAGACAAAGTCTAGACACTATTCTAGTTGTAATCATCTATCTGTAGACTCCATTGGAATGAAGTGGTTTCAAGAAGACTAAGTACCAGAGCAAATCCTTAAGGGCCACCAGTAACACCTGTTTCAGATCCAAAAGAGATTCTAAGAAGAGCTAGGGATTCACTCAGACAAACTTCTAGAGTTGCAAGGGAAGCCACATTAGGTATTTCAAGAGGTATTTATGTTGTGATATCAAATAGACCTCCATTTCAATCTCTTCCTGCTGAAACATATAATTCTCAGGAATTTATAGTTGAATCCAAAAATTTTAGGGTTGAGGAATCTTCAAGCATTGCTACTTGTCTAGGTCCAATCCCTGGTGACTCCACTAAGATAAATCCACCCTGAATACCCTCTCAGCTACCATCCACACTAGTAGAAGCTTCTTCTACCCTTTCCATACCCTTTTCCAACATGGCTGCCCCTCTGACTACACTGGAAAGGATCCTGGTAGCTAGGTATGCCCCTCTGAATTTACCTAACCGCCTCTCTGCTATGCCTATTGGATGTTATCTCAAATACATGCCTAAATTTCCTAGAGACGGAGATTTCATAGTTGAAGAACACCTAGAAGCATTCTACATTTATGCTGAGAACATAAACATAGAACAAGAAGATGTGTGGACTAGGGTTTTTGTGTAAAGCCTAGATGGTCAGGCTAGGAAGTCGTTCAAAGAGCTTCCTGCTGGATCAATAGAAGGCATTGAAGCCCTAGATGAAATATTTTTGAAGCACTGAGGAGAGAGAAGAGACCACCTTTATTATATCACTGAGTTTAGCAATCTGAAGAGGGAGAATGGTGAGTCTGTTTCTAACTTTACCAAAATATTTAACAAGATGTTCAGCAAGATCCCTGTTAAGATCAATCCCACTGGCACCTCAACAAAAATATCCTATTCTAATGCCTTCGATTCTGAGTTATGCCTTCTACTCAGAGAAAGAATATCTGCTTCCCCGTCACTCATGCAGGATGCTTCCCTAGAGGTAGAATCCAACATCATTGCATCTTAGAAGGTCAAGGGAAAGATATATAGGAAGAAGCATCCTGCAGATCATCTTGGGGGGTCTTCATTAGACAACAAAATTGACAAGATAGCAAAAATGTTGGATAGTTTAACTGCTGAAATGTCCAGGCTGAAAGAACGAGGACAAATACCTATGAGGGGTAAAGGGCCAAATGATTTTACTCCTAGAAACCCTAATTTTTTCCTTTACAAACGAAATTACTCCCCAACTCAATTCCTTCAAAGGGATAGGAATCAGGCCGAGGAACAAAGAATCAGAGCTCCATTTAAGAATGTTGTATTAGAATAAGAACATTACTTCACTCAAGAAGAAGGAGAGACAAAATACAACATCAACTGCATGGAGGATGAAGCTGATTACTCCTTCCTGACACAAGCAAACTATGAGGAAGCCCTCATGAATGAGCAGATCATGGAATAATCTCTATATTAGGCAGATGATCAGGAGGGGTATAATATGAGATCTAGGCTTGTTGCTCCCCCTAAGAAGAATGTTGTTCCTGCAAAACAGCCTGCTACTCCAGCTAAGAGGATTGTTGTTCCACCTAAGAAGATGGTTGCCACTCCAAAACAACAAATAAGGCCATTGCAACCATTAGCTCATGAACCTATTCATCTCAAAGCCACACCACAATAGGTAAGAACTTCTGACAAGTTGTCCTATTCTTTCAATTTTGAGTCAAAAATTTAGAAGTTAAAAATCCCTTTTCCCTTGATAGAACTGATGAAGAATGAGTCCTTCAAGACATACATACTGAAATCACTCCAGCCAAGGACTCCCCTAGATGATGACTTTGTGAACTTGTAAGATGATAAGCCCACAGTAATCCTAGGCCCTATGATTGAAGAGTTGGATGAGTCCTTCCCACCTTTCTACATATCTCTAAATATCCATGATAAAATCCTTCATAACTGTTTACTCAACTTCGGAGCTTCCCATAACCTAATTCCAAAATATGTGATGGATGAGCTTCGCCTCAACATTACAAAACCCTGCCATGATTTGCTCTCATTTGACACCAGGAAGGTCAAATTCTTGGGCCTCATTAAAGACCTTGTCATAAACCTCTCCCAGTTTCCTTAAAAAAGAATAGTGATGGACATAGTAGTATCTGAGATCCCACCTAAGTTTGGCCTCCTTTTGTCTCACTCATGGAGTAAAACGTTGGGTGGTACCCTTCAAATGGAACTCACATATGCTACAATTCCAATGTTTGGAGGGGAGACCAAGAGACTCTACAGAGAGAATCAGTTCACCTATATCATCAGTAATGCCAAGAACTCTGTAAACCATCTCGGTATATGTAGTAGAAATAGACTTAGGTTCATGCATCCTACAGATAGATGATTCCCAGCCAACATCCATACAGCTTACAAATCCCATCTATCAAAAGACTGAAGAAATAATCTCCTAAGTTTGGAGCATGTTTTTTGATGGGGCCAGTACTCAAGCCTTAGCAAGTGTAGGAATAGTCTTGATTTCTCCTTCAGAGGAAACCATACATTTGTCTTATAAGCTATATTTCAAGACTACTAACAACATAGTAGAATATAAAGCATTGTTGTTAGGGGTGAAGGTTGCCAAGGAAATGGGAATCATGTGCATAAAGATATTTGGAGATGTAGATCTCATCATACAGTAGGTCAACAACACCTTTCAAGAAAAGAATGTTAGACTGAAGGATTACATGGATAAGGTATGTAAACTCAGAGAATCCTTCATGTTTTTTGAACTCTCATATTTACCTAGGGCTATGAATCACTTGGCTAATTCCCTTGCCATCTCTGCAAGTCTGTGTGTTACCCCTTTACCTCCTAAGATGATTTATGATAACCAAGTCAAGTACAAGCCATACTTAGCTAATAATGTGAAATTTTGGAAGGTCTTTGAGAATGATGATGAGCTCATCAAATTCCTCCATGTAGTATATGAATTTTTTTATATGCATATTGATCAAGAAAACCTAAATATGGAAGAATATCAGAGGCTCAAGTTAAAATATAAAATAGGTGATCAAAACATTGTTTAGTTACGTAGTAGTTATATACCTCAAATCCTGGTATCACTGTAAGAGCTATTTGATCATAATGGTGTCCCTCTGAAGCCTTCCAAAAAGGGGAAAGATCATGTTGTCCAAGAGAAAAATATAGGTAGCCATAGTTACCAAAAATTCATAAATATGTCCAATGAATTGACTACTAATCAGAGGTCCAAATTTTGCAGCCTAATGAAAGAGTTTTCTAATATCTTTGCCTGAGAATACAGTGACCTGAAAACCTATGACACTAGTGCAATCCAACATAGGATTCCCCTGGAGAAGGACACCATCCCTTTCAAATAGAAGCTCAGATCCATCAGTCCTCTCCTCTTGTCTGTGATTGAAAAAGAAATTCAAAAGCTCCTTAAAGACAAAATCATAATTCTTCTTAGGTATTCCAGATGGATTGCAAATTTAGTGGTGGTAAGGAAGAAAAATGCGGAGATTAGGTTATGTGTGGATTTCAGAAACCTGAACAAATGCTCCAAGAAGGACAACTATCCACTACCAAAGATGGAACACTTGTTGCAAAGAGTCTCAAGGGCTAGTGTCATGTCATTCCTGGATGGTTTCTCTAGATACAACCAAGTTGTTGTGCACCCTAATGACTAAGAAAAGACTACATTTACCACTCCATGGGGCACTTTCATGTATGCCAAAATTCCATTTAGGCTGATGAATGCTTGGGCCACTTTTCAGAGAGCCATGGACCTGGATTTTGTAGGATTGAAAGACAAATTTGTGCTTATATACCTGGATGACCTCACTATTTACTCCCACAGCGATGAAGAACATTTGCAGCACTTGAGGAGGGTATTTCTGAAATGTAGAAAATTTGGGATATCATTGAACCCGAAGAAGTATCAATTTGCACTCAATGAGGGCAAACTCCTAGGTCACATAGTCTCAACCGAAGGTGTGAAGATTGATCTTGTTAAAGTTTAAGCAAACCAGAAGTTGTCCATACCTAGGTAAAAAAGGGATATTTAGTCATTTATGGGTAAGATCAATTTTGTTAGGAGGTTCATCCCTAACTTTTCTAAGTTGGTAAAGCACACAACCTCTATGTTGAAAAAGGATGCTGAAATCAAATGGACAAAGCAAGCAATAATTTATTTTGAAGAGAGTCAAGAAGGCTATCATGGAAACACCCACTTTGATTAGTCTAGAATACACCAAGGGTTTCTACATTTTTTCCTTTGCATCGTATGACACCGTGGCAGCTACGCTATTGCAAAAAGATGATGATTGCCTTGATCAACCTATTTCCTTTTTCAGCAAGACATGGAGGGATGTTAAACTAAAATATCATCCAATTGAAAAGCAGGCCTATGCTCTCATCAATTCATTGAAAGCCTTTAGGGTTTACATTCTACATGACAAGTTCCTTTCCTATGCCCCTTCAGTTGCTGTAAAGGATGTATTGACCCAGCCTGACATTGATGGAAAGAGAGCTAAATGGACTGCAAAGCTTATTGAGTTTGACATAGAAGTAAATCCCACCAAGTTAGTTAAAGGCCAAGGTTTAGATAAACTCATGGCTGAAGAAAATTGTGATATTTTGGGAATGAATTTTATTGGTATAGCTTCAGCTAACTTGCAGACAGAGATAGCAGTAGAAAAAACAACAGAAACAACACAAGGATTTCATGAACAGAATGACAATCAACAAGTAGCTGACAACTTGTCCTCATGTGAGTGGTATTTAGGTATTATTCATTTCCTGCAAAAGTTAGAAGTTCCTCCTGGGCTCACACTAAATCAAGCACGACCTCTTAAAATTAAGTTTGTAAAATTTTGTGTAATTGATAAACTGCTGTATTGGAAAGATTTGTCTTGTATTTTTTTGAGATGTTTAGATAAATAAGAGTCAGTTCAGGTCATGCATCAATTTCATTCAAGAACATGTGGAGGCCATCATTACTGGAATACCATAGCCCACAATATTTTGAGGGCTGGGTACTATTGGCCTGTTCTTTTCTTTGATGTGTGTACCATTGTGAGAGCCTGTGATAAGTGCCAAAGATTCATAAGAAACTAGCAGCTCATATCCTTTCGCCTTAGACCTATTGTAGTGAATGGTCCCTTTCAGCAGTGGGGTCTTCATTTCATAGGAGTAATTAATCCTTCATCCAGTGGCTAGCAAAAATGGATCCTAGTAGCCACAGACTATTTCATAAAGTGGATAGAGGAAGTACTTACAAGGAGTGACACTCACCAGGTTATCATGAGGTTTTTATATGAGAACATCTTTATCAGGTTTGGCTTCCTAGTAAGGCTAGTGGATGATAATGCACTAGCTTTCAAAGCTGAGGCATTGGTTAACATGTGTGAGTTAATGGGCATTCAGCTGGTGCATTCCACTTCCTATTACCCTCAAGGCAATGGCCTTGTTGAGTCATCCAATAAAATCCTAGTCAGGATCATCATAAAACTATTGGAGACTAATTAGAAAAGCTGGGGTTCTAAGCTAAAGTTTGCTATATGGGATGATAGAGTGACTGACAAGAGATCCATAGGGACTTCTCCTTTCAAGTTGGTATATTGTACTAAGGCCATTTTTCCCATTCAAATAATTCTGCTAGTTGCAAAATTCTTTCAGGAGGAACAAGATGAACCAAATGACATGTGGGGAGCATGCTTGATTTGGTGGAATTGCAACAAGTTAGGGAATAGGTGATGGAAAGGTCAGAAACCCATCAATAGAAGATCAAAATTATTTTTGACAAAAGGGCTAAAGTGGACAACTTTCAGGTTGGAGATTGGGTCCTCAAATGGGATACTATCACGAAAGACAAGGGAAAGCATGGAAAGTTTGACTCTCTATGGATAGGCCCTTTTGTAATAGCTCAAGTGCAGCAGAAAAACACCTTCAAATTGAAAATTTTTGAAGGAGAGGAGGTGTTTGATGGACCAGTAAATGGGCGGTTTCTGAAACTCTATTTCATCTAAGTCTTTAAGGCCTTGTTATTGTAAAATATTAGTTGGTAGATTGTTTTATCTTACAAAATAAACTCCATGCCCAATGGAATAGTAGTATATAGGATTAATTATTGTTTTGTTTTTTCAGGAAAGGCATTTTGGTCTGGGGTTCTTGGGACCTCACAAGGAGGTTCCCATCCCGGAGTATGAGCCAGATGTTATCTCCTAAATAAATAAATTTTCAATAAGTCCACTCAAAAAATTTATTTTTTGATAAGTGATGAAGGTTTTAGGTCATACTATGAACAATGTTTGGATGAATAACAAATTTGGAATATCTGGTGCTCAGTTTTTCAAAAAAATTGAAAATTTTAGCTTTGGTTAGCTTAAGCGAGCTTTCAAACAGCTCATTAGCCACCAAAAAGATGAGCATTCGGCAGCTAACGGTCTTGACTCAGGAACACCTTAACCACTGAAATCCTATTGATCACATTATTTATAATTTTGTGAAAAAGGGACTTTCGGTGGCTTACGTGAACTTACCAATAGTTCATTAGTCACCGAAAAGCCTTAGTTTCGATGGTTTAGCAATGGGTCCAAGAAGACAGTAAACCACCAAAAGTGCATTGAACCTCATTTTAAATAAAGTATGGGAATGAGAATTTTAGTGGCTTAGATGAATGGACTAACGCTTCATTAGCCACCGAAATCCCAGCTTTCAGCAGCTAGCGAACTAAACCCTAGAGTCTCCTAAACCACTGAAAAGGAAAAAAAGGGAAAATGGTTATCTGTCCATCAAAATCAAACTCGCCAGCATGAGGCGTTTCATAATTTAACATGATTAGCCACTGAAAAGACTAGAGAACTGTAATAAGGAATGAGTTGATGGCTAAGAGGCCATTATTGATCTGAGATGACTGATGGAAATCAAAACCCTAGCTTCCCTACATCTATCCCACGACTACAGTAAACCTCCACAAAACACCAAGCTCAACTTAAAAATGATTACTAGGCTGGCTATCTTGTGGATATAACCAGAATCCACTGTCATCTCATTCGAGTACCTATCAAATGGTTAACCCATCAAAATAAGTGCCCTACCCTCAGTAAAATCCTGATTTGTTGCATACATCCTTACTACTCGAGGCCATCTTTGAAAACCAACTCACTAACCTCCTCCACAGAATTTGAATTTTGATTTGTGCAGCTACTAACAAACACAGTTCAGAGATGAAGAAAGGAGGGCCTGCTCTGAAGCAGGAACTAGGAAACATCAGCTACATAGAATCACATCTATAGGTCTGCCAATTCTTCAAAGATGAAGGCAGTTACAGATTTTGTGATAAAATACAAGGTTCACACCAGCAGGTTGAAGAAGCATTTTCCCTTTCTTTTGATGGCTCTAAGGCACTGATAGGAAAGGAAGAGTTAATAGTGGATGAAACCCTAATTGCAGAAGTGATAGAACTCCCAAGAACTATGGAGAAGTGGTTTAAGACCACCATTACTAAAAATGTGGAGTTTAGATCATATTTAAAGTTTGAACAAAGAAATGTAGTATGCAAGAAAAGTGTTCCATCCACTTGGCTATAGGAGAGGTGGTAGCAATTGATAAAAGCAATTTTGGTGTATATAACCAGTGAAGGAAGGTACAACATGGCAATGATATATCAGTTCAAGCTGATGAACCATTTTACAAGAAGAAGCCCTTTAAACCTACCCTTCTACCTCCACAAGAGCTTAACAAAGATGGCACACCAAGTAAAGGCCCACCCTACCAAAATCGTAGGAAGGTTATCTCACCATGGCCTAATACCACTCATTGTCCAATAATTGTTGCAAAGGAGAAATATAGCATGGGTTTATTTTTTATTCTAGAATGAGTTTGAAAGATGCATGTAGCCAGAAGAGAAAGGAAGGCCACCTTCAAAGAAATCCACCACCCCCAGTAGTGAAAAAAGAAAGAGGAGGATTGTCCCACCAGTAATAGTGGATCAGCCTTCTCCCACTGCTAAAACCCACCAAGCTAAAATAAACCTGGACTTCAGTGCAAAATAGAAGGAGGCCCCAACAAAAAGTGGAAATAATTTTAACTTACCTTACTTAGACTCATAAGAGGAAAGGGAGGAATATGTTAACCTAGCAGATCAGGTTGTAGCAGAAAATGAAGAATTTCCATCACCCACACCAAAAGAAGACCACGATGAACCAGTGGAAAAGGTTTCCTCCAGCAAGCCTAGGTCACAAAGAGTCAACCAGTTGCTGAGGCAAGTATATGAATTGGAATTTAGAGAGAGAAATAAAAAGAACAAATATAGTGTTAACCAAGAAAAACACCCAATTGAATAATTCCCTAGTAGAAATGAAAGGAATGTATTTTTTGCTACAAAAAAGGAATCTAAGGTTTATGAAAGACAACACTAGGCTTTATAGGATGATCAGGATTTTGAGGCTGTAGGTGAAGAATTCTAGATCAAACGCTAGCTCCCAGACTCACTTTGCACTAGAAAGCCTAGTTGGGGCAGCAGTGAGCCTTCAGAATCAAGAGTCAGCCCGAGATGTATATGTTTTTCCAAACCTTACGCATGCCAAAGGAGTGTCAGAATATCAACAACAAAGCTGAAAAGGGATGCTTGGGAGGATGATTACAATTTTACAGAAACAAGAATTTCGATGGCTTAGGTGAATGTAGCAACAGTTCATTAGCCACCGAAAGCAGAGCTTTCGGCAGCTAACAAACCCAGGATTCTGCTTCCTTAACCACCGAAAGCAGAAAAGGGTGCAGAAAGATATCTTGGTAGATAGAACCAACTTTGGTGAGTACAACTATCTTAGGGATAAAATATAAAGCTGAAATTTGCTGGAAGACACCATTGGAAGAGGTTTGTTCCAGTTTTTAGGTTACAATCAAGGAGAAAAGGGTCACAAACCCTACCTGTTTTTTACTAGCAGTGGCTTATCTATCAGACGATAGGTTACAACTCTACTTCAGTACTCACTGTAGTCATCAAGGAGTTCAATGAGGGAACATGAGTTAAATTTAGATAGACTAGTAGTTAAATTAGGGTTTCTGACCTAATTTTGCAAGAAACATTAATTTTATCTATTTTTTGTAAAACAAATCCAATATTTTAGGATCTGAATATTTTTGTAAAGACTATAAATCCTAATACTTATTTGAAACAAGGGTTTGACTTTGGGTACCGGTAGACCATTATTATTATCAAGCTTCTCATATTATTCGGACCAAATATAAGCTCTTTTGCTATCATATGTTCAACTTCCATATCTTTTCTATTCTGTGCTTGTGCCTGAATGTTTGATTCATTTTTGTTCATGTTATTCAATGTATGATAGTTGTAATCCTATATGTATGTTGATGAGTTAAATGGAAACTACTTTTCCTTGTTATGATTATCCATTTATATGTAATTGTTTTATATATGAATCTGTCAATATAGTAAGTTCTCCATCTTATCACTCTATTATACAACCTCTGAACAGTGGTAGTTAGATGCCTTATCTTTGATTAAATTTTGTGCATGTCTTGAGAGTGTGAGGTCCTGTGGGTCATCTAACTTGATCCAGTTAGAAAAACCATAAAAAAATTTAAGTTACCAGGAATCCTCGAGCTACAACCTAGAGGAGTTTCCTGGAGTGATAACAAATTGTCATCGTTTCCGAGGAGAGGAGATTGAAGCTCAGCTTCCCCAGCACACAACAAAGATCCTACTTTGATGATAGATAAAGTATGGACACTATTCTAGTTGTAATCATCTATCTGGAAACTCCATTGGAATGAGGTGGCTTTAATAATACCAAGTACAAGAGGAAACCCTCAAGGGCCACCAGTAACACCTGTTTCTGATCCAGAAGAGATTCTAAGAAGAGCTAGGGATTCACTTAGAAATACCCCCAAAGCTGCAAGGGAAGCCACATTAGGTATTGAAGAGATATTTCTGTTGTTATATCAAATATACCTCCATTTCAATCTTGTCCTTCTAAAACATATAATTCTCAAGAATTTATAGTTGAATCAGAAAATTTTAGAGTTGAGGAATCTTGAAGCACTTCTGCTTGTCTAGGTTCAATCCCTGGTGACTCCACTAAGATAAATCCACCTCAAATACCCTGTCATCTACCATCCACACCAATAGAGGCTTCTTCTACCCTTTCCATGCCCTTTCCCAACATGGCTGCCCCTCTGACCAAAATGGAAAGGATCCTGGTAGCTAGGTATGACCCTCTGAATTTACCTAACTCCCTCTCTTCTATGCCTATTGGATATTATCTCAAATACATGCCTAAATTTATTGGAGAGGGAGATTTCATAGCTGAATAAGACCTAGAATCATTCTACATTGATCCTGAGAACATAAACATAGAACAAGAAGATGTGTGGACTAGGGTTTTTGTGCAAAGCCTAGATGTTCAGGCTAGGAAGTGGTTCAAAGATATTCTTGTTGGATCAATAGCTAGCATTGAATCCCTAGATGACATATTTTTGAAGCACTGGGGGGAGAGAAGAGACCACCTTTATTATATCACTGAGTTTAGAAATATGAATAGGGATAATGGTGAGTTTGTTTATAACTTTACAAAAATATTTAACAATATGTTTAGCAATATCCCTGCTGAGATCAAGCCCACTGACACCTCAACCAAAATCACTTATGCCAATGCCTTTGATTCTAAGTTCTTCCTTCTAATCAGAGAAAGAAGATCTGCTTCCCTGTCACTCATGCAGGATGGTTCCCTAGAGGTAGAATCCAACATCGTTGCATCTCGAAAGGTCAAGGGAAAGATAGATAGAAATAATAAGCCCAAAGATCCTCTTGGGGGGTCTTCATCAAAGAACACAATTGACAAGATGGGAAAAATGTTGGATAGTTTGACTGCTGAAATGTCCAGGTTGAAATACTGAGGACAGATACCTATGAGGGGTAGTGGGCCAAATGATTTTAATCCCAGAAACCCTAATTGTGTCCCTTACAGAAGAAATAACTCCCCATCTCAAATCCTTTAAAGGGATAGGAATTAGGATGAGGATCAAAGAATCAGAGATCCCTTTCAGAATGTTGTACTAGAAGAAGAACCAGACTTCACTCAAGAAGAAGAAGAGGTAGAAGACAACATCAACTGCATGGAGGATGAAGTTGATTACTCCTTCCTGGCACAATAAGACTATGAGGAATCCCTCACAAATGAGAATATCATGGAAGAATATTTGTATCAGGAATATGATCACGAGGGGTATAATTTGAGATCTAGGCTTGTTTCTCCCAGTAAGAAGAATGTTGTTCCTGCAAAGCAGCCTACTACTCCAGCTGAGAGGATTCTTGTTCCACCCAAGAAGATGGCTACCACTCCAAAATAGTAGCAAAGGCCATTGCAACCATCATCTCATGATCCTATTCAGCTCAAAGACACACCACAAGAGGTAAGAACTTCTGACAACTTGTCCTACGCTTTCAATCTTGAGTCGGAAATTTAGAAGTTAAAAATTGCTTTTCCCTTGATAGAACTGATAAAGAATGAGGCCTTCAAGACATCCATACTGAAATTCCTTCATCCAAGGACTCCCCTAGATGCTCACTTTGTGAACTTGCATGATGATAAGCCCACAGTAATCATAGGCCCTATGATTGAAGAGATGGATGATCCATGCCCACCTTTCTACATATCTCTGAATATCCATGATAAAATACTTCATAATTATTCACTCGACTGAGGAGCTTCCCATAACCTAATGCCAAAAGCTGTGATGGATGAGCTTGGCCTCAGCATTACAAAACCCTACCTTGATATGTTCTCATTTGACTCTAGGAAGGTCAAATGCTTGGGCCTCATCAAAGACCTTGTCATAAACCTCTCCCAATTGCCTTCAAAAAGCATAGTGATGGACATAGTGGTATCTGATATCCCACCTAAGCTTGGCCTCCTTTTTTCTCGCTCATTGAGTAAAAGGTTTTCTGGTACCATTCAAATGGACCTCACATATGCTACAATTCCAATGTTTGGAGGGGATACCAAGCTATGAATCACCTAGTTGATTCCCTTGTTGTCTCTGCAAGTCTGTTTGTTCCCCCTTTACCTCCTAAGTTGAGCTATGATATCCAAGTCAAGTACGGGCCATACCTACCCGATAATTTGAAATTTTGGTAGGTATATGAGAGTGATGACGAGATTAGAAAATTCCTCAAGGTAGTAAATGAATTTTCTGATATGCATATTGATCAAGAAAACCTAAATATGGAAGAATATCAGAGGCTCAAGTTAAAAGATAAAATAGGTGATCAGAACATTGTCCAGTTACCTAGTAATTATATACCTCAGGGCCTGGTACCCCTGGAAGAGCTATTTGATCATAATGATGTCCCTTTTAAGCCTTCCAAAAAGGAGAAATATCCTACTGTCCAGGAGAAAAACATAGGTAGCCGTAGTTACCCAAAATTCATAAATTTCTCCATTGAATTGACTATTGATCAGAGGTCAAAATTTTGTATCCTAATGAAATATTTTGCTGATATATTTTTCGGGGAATATAGTGACCTGAAAACCTATGACACTAGTACCATCCAACATAGGATTACCCTGGAGAAGGACACCATTCATTTCAAACAGAAGCTCAGATCTATCAGTCCTCTCCTCCTCCCTGTGATTGAAAAAGAAATCCAAATGCTCCTTAAAGCCAAAATCATAATTCCCCTCAGGTATTCCATATGGATTGCAAATTTAGTAGTGGTAAGGAAGAAGAACAAGGAGATTAGGTTATGTGTGGATTTCAGAAACCTGGACAAATGCTCCAAGAAAGACAACTATCCACTACCCAAGATGGAACACCTGTTGCAAAGAGTATGAGGGGCTAGTGTCATGTCATTCCTGGATGGTTTCTCTGGATACAACCAAGTTGTTGTGCACCCTGATGACCAAGAAAAGACTGCGTTGTCACTCCCTAGGGCACTTTCATCTATGCCAAAATGCCATTTGGGCTGATGAATGCTGGCGCCACTTTTCAGAGAGCCATGGACCTAGCTTTTGTAGGATTGAAATAAAAATTTGTGCTTATATTCCTGGATGACCTCACTGTTTTCTCCCACAGCCATGAAGAAAATTTGCTGCACTTGAGGAGGGTATTTATGAAATGTAGAAAATGTGGGATATCACTGAACCTGAAGAAGTCTCAATTTGCACTCAGTGAGGGCAAACTCCTAGGTCACATAGTCTTAGCTGAAGGTGTGAAGATTGATCCTATTAGAGTTGAAGCAATCCAGAAGTTGTCCATACCGAGGTCAAAAAGGGATATTCAGTCATTTTTGGGTAAGATAAATTTTTTCAAGAGGTTCATCCCTAACAATTTTGAGTCGGTAAAGCACATAACCTCTATGTTGAAAAAGGATGCTGAAATCAAATGGAAAACACAAGCAATAAGTTCTTTTGAAGACATCAAGAAGGATATCATGGAAGCACCCACTCTGATTAATATAGACTACACCAAGGGTTTCTTCATTTTTTCCTTTGCATTCTATGACATTGTGGTAGCTGTGCTGTTGCAAAAAGATGATGAATTCCTTGATCACCCTATTTCCTTTTTCAGCAATACATTGAGGGATGCTAAGCTAAAATATGATCCCATTGAAAGTAGGTATATGCTCTCATCAAGTCATTGAAATCCATCAGGGTTTACATTCTGCATGCTAAGTTCCTTGCTTATGTCCCTTCAGCTATTGTAAAGGATGTATTGACCCAGCTTGACATTGATGGAAAGAGAGCTAAATGGATTGCCAAGATTATTGAGTTTGACATAGAAGTAAAGCCCACCAAGTTAGTGAAAGGCCAAGGTCTAGATAAACTCATGGCTAAAGAAGATTGTGATCTTTTGGAAATGAATTTTATTGGTATAACTTCAGCTAACCTGTAGACAGAGATAGCAGCAGAAACAACAGAAGCAGTTCATGAGAAGAATGACAGTAAACAAGTAGCTGACAACTTGTCCTCATGTGAGTGGTATTTAGGTATTATTCATTTCGGAAAAAAGCTATAAGTTTCTAGTGGGCTCACTCTAAATCAAGAACGGACTCTTAAGCTTAAGTTTGTAAAATTTTGTGTAATTGATAAACTATTGTATTGGAAAGATATGATTGGTGTTTTGTTGAGATGCTTAAATAAAGAAGACTCAGTTCAAGTCATGCATTAGTTTCATTCAAGCACATGTGAAGGCCATCATTACTGGAAGACCAGAACCCACAAGATTATGAGGGCTGGGTACTATTGGCATATTCTTTTCTCTGATGTGTGTACCTTTGTGAGAGCCTATGACAAGTGACAACGATTCATAGGAAAGTAGCAGCTCAAATACTTGCCCCTTAGACCTATTGTAGTGAATGGTCCCTTACAGCCATGGGGTCTTAATTTCATAGGAGAAATTAATCCTTCATCTAGTGCCCAGCACAAATGGATCCCAACAGCCACAGGTTATTTAACCAAGTGGATAGAGGCAGTACCTACAAGGAATGCCACTCACCATGTTATCATGATGTTTCTGTATGAGAACATCTTTATCAGATTTGGATGCCCAGTAAGGCTAGTGACTTATAATGCACCAGCTTTCAAAGTTGGGGCATTGGTTAACATGTGTGAGTCAATGGGTATTCAGCTGGTGCATTTCACTTCCCATTACTGTTAAGGCAATGGCCTTGCTGAGTCATCCAATAAAATCCTAGTCAAGATCATCAGAAAAGTATTGGAGACTAATTAGAAAAGCTACAATTCTAAGGTAAAGTTTGCTCTATGGGATGATAAAGTGACTGACAAGATTTCCATAGGGACTTCTCCTTTGAAGTTGGTTTATGGCACTGAGGCCATTTTCCCCATTTAACTAATCCTACCAGTTGCAAAATTCTTTTAGGAGGAACAAGATGAACCAAATGACATGGTGAAGAGGATGCTTGATTTGGTGGAATTCCAGCAAGTTAGGGAACATGTGATGGAAAGGTCAGAAGCCCATCAACAGAAGATCAAGATTATTTTTGACAAAAGGGTTAAAGTGGACAACTTCCAGGTTGGATATTGGTTCGTGAAGTGGGATACTCTCAGGAAAGACAAGGGAAAGAATGGAAAGTTTGAATCTCTATGGATAGGCCCTTTTGTGATAGCTCAAGTGCAGCAGAACAACACCTTCAAATTGAAAAATATGGAAGGAGAGGAGGTGTTTGATGGACCAGTAAATGGGAAGTTTCTGAAACTCTATTTCATGTGAGGCTTTAAGGCCTTGTTATTGTAAAATATTAGTTGGTAGATTGTTTTTTCTTACAAAATAAACTCCATGCCCAATGGAATAGTAGTAGATAGGTTTAATTCTTATTTTGTTTTTTCAGGAAAGGAATTTTGCTTTGGGGTTCCTGGGACCTCACAGGGAGGTTCCCATCCCCGAGTAGGAGCTAGATGTTATCTCCTAAATAAATAAATTTTCAATAAGTCAACTAAGACAATTTAGTTTTTGATAAGTGATGAAGGTTTCAGGTCATATTATGAACTATGCTTGGATGACTAAAAAAGTTGAAATATCTGGTGCTCAGTTTTTCAAAAAATTTAAAAATTTTAGCTTTTGGTGGCTTAAGCGAGCTTTCAATTAGCTCATTAGCCACCGAAAATCCGAGCTTTCAGCAACTAACGGTTTTGACTCAGGAACATGTTAACCACCAAAATCCTATTGATCACATTTTTTTATAATTTTGGGAAAAAGGGAATTTCGATGGCTTAGGCGAACTTACCAATAGTTCATTAGCCACTGAAAAGCCTTGGTTTAGGCAGTTTAGCAATGGGTCTAAGAAGACAGTAAACCACCAAAAGTGCGTTGAACCTTGTTTTAAATAAGTTTTGGGAACATACCAATGGTTCATTAGCCACTAAAATCCCAGCTTTCAGTAGCTACCAAACTAAACCCTAGAGTCTCTTAAACCACCGAAAAGTCCAAAAAGGGAAAACAATTTATGTCCATCAAAATTAAACTCGTCAGCATGAGGCATGGTATAATTTAGCATGATTAACCACCGAAAAGATCAGAGATCTACAGTAAAGCATAAGTTGTTGGCTAAGAGGTTTTTATTGATCTGAGATTACTGATGGAAATCGAAACCCTAGTTTCCCTCCATCTATCCCATGACTGCAGTAAACCTCCACGAAACACCAAGCTCAACTTAAAAATGATTACTAGGATGGCTATCTCATGGATATCACCAGAATCCACCATCATCTCATTTGATTACCTATCAAGTGGTTAACCCCTCAAAATTAGTGCCCTACCTTGCATGTGAATAATTTTAGATCAAACCCTAGCTCTCAAACTCACTTTGTACTAGAAACCCTAGTTGAGGCAGCAGTGAGCCTTCAGAATCTAGAGGCAGCCCGGGTTGTAGATGTTTTTCCAAACCTTATGCAAGCTAAAGGAGTGTCAGAAGATCAACAAAAAACTTGAAAAGGGATGCTTGGATGGTAGATTACAATTTTGCAGAAATAAGGCTTTCGATGGCTTAGACAGACGTAGCAGTGGTTTATTATCCACCGAAAGCAGAGCTTTCGGTAGCTAACAGACCCAAGATTTTGCTTCCTTAACCACCGAAAGCAGAAAAGGGCGCAAAAAGATGTTTTGGCACACAATACCAGTTTTGGAAAGTACAACTATCTCAGGGATGAAATATAAAGCTGAAATTTGTGGAAAACACCATTGGAAGAGGTCTATTCTAGTTTTGAGGATACAATCAAGGAGAAAAGGGTCACAAACCCTACCTATTTTTCACCAGCATTGGCTTATCTATCAGATGATAGGTTACATCTCTACTTCAGTAATCACTGAAGTCATCAAGGATTTCAATTAGGGAACAAGAGTTAAAGTTATATAGACTAATAGTTAAATTAGGGTTTGTGACCTAATTTTGCAAAAAACATTAATTTTATCTATTTTTAGTAAAACAGATCCAATTTTTCAGGATCTGGATATTTTTGCAAAGGCTATAAAGCCTAAGACTTATTTGAAACAAGTGTTTGACTTTTGGTACTGGTAGACCATTATTATTATCAAGCTTCTCATATTATTCATGACCCAATATAAGCTCTTTTGCCATCATATGTTTAGCTTCCATATCTTTTCTATTTTGTGCTTGTCTGATTCAGTTTTATTCATGTTATTCAATGTCTAATAGCTTTCATCCTATATGTATGTTAATGAGTTGAATTGAAAGTACTTTTCCTTGTTATGATTAGGCATGTATATGTAATTCTTTTATATATGAATCTTCCAGCATAGTAAGTTCTCCATCTTATCACCCTATTATCCAAGCTATGAATAGTGGTAGTTAGAATCCTTATCTTTGATTGAGTTTTGTGGACTTCTTGAGAGTGTGAGGTCATGTGGGTCATCTGACTTGATTCAGTTAGAAAAACCATAAAAACATCTAAGTTGCCAAGCATCCTCGAGCTACAACCTAGAGGGGTTTCCTGGAGTGATAACAGAAAGGTACTATCTGTCATCAAAAGTTTCTACAGAGACAACCATTTTTCATGTTGGGTGTAGTACTAGTCCTCATCCAGTTCTTCATCACATTTGTGAGCAAGCCATCACATAGGAACTATCCAGAACCTTCTTTACATTTCCATGACACTAACCTGCATCTCCTACCTTTATCTCTTCGTATCTAGATCATTTATTTTGTCCTGCACAAAACAAAAATAAAACACACAGAGCACACATAGCACATCCTAGATGCAGACCCCCTACATTCTATCACCATAGTAGTATGCAAGGAAATTTCATGCCATTAAGAAAAATTGTAACATACACTATATGATAATTTCCTAGGAGCACACTCATTGCATTACGTCTCTCTATGGTCAACCTGCATTCTACTAATAGAGGAGAACTTCTAGGTGCACCTAAAGTGCTTTGTGACCTTATCATATCCCACATGGGAACAAACACACACATATATATATACAAGGAATGATTATGACTGAACAACTTGCTACACCAGGGATTTTACAATCCACGTCAACCTCAAGGAATTCTTACATCTGAACAACCTACGTCGAGGACCTTTTCCATTTATACAACCTTTGGTGAATATTACATCCAAGTAACATGTATACCACACTAGGGATCCTTTTTACACTTGGACAACCAACATGACTTATTACATCTGAATAACCTACGTACCATGGGAGTTTTCATATTTACATTCAAACAAATTGTCTCAAGAATGATTACGTCTGAGTAACCTCTGTATCACACTAGGACTCATATTTACACTCAGACATCGTACAACACTGATTACGTCCGAGCAACCTACTACACCAGGATATTTTTCGGTCGAAAAACCTGTCTCATTTCCCATGTGAGATATCATGCATCTTCTTCTTCTAGTCTCTCACTATTTCTAGCATAGAAACATATAAGGACTGATTACATCCAAGGATAACCTGCAAGCTTTGTCGGGACATTACATGCAAGGAAAAACTACAATATTGATTATGTGTGAGCAAGCTACGATCTATGCCATAATTTTACACTCATACAACATGTCTCTTCAACTATACTATAATTCATCACTCCCTCTTTTGAGGGGTCTTATTTAGGATTACACTAAGTCTTCCTATGAAGTACTCAAACTTCACTATGGCTAGAGTCTTGGTCAACATATTGTCTACATGATCGTCCATTCCCATGTAGTTGAGCATCATTGCTCTTCTCTGTTCCATATCCCTGATATAGTGGAACTTGATCTCTATGTGCTTTGACTTGTCATGGAACACATGGTTGTTCGACATCTTCATGGAGCTATGATTATCGCAGAAGATACAAGTCACATCTAACTAGAGATCAAACAAATTAGATAGTAGCTTCTGTAACTAGCCGAGCAAGAGGAACCATACTCTACCTTGGTTGTACTTAGCGCCATGCATGATTTATTCCTACTAAACTATGAGATCATGCCAGGTCCCAAACTAAAGCAGTAACCCGAATTACTATTCCTATCAATGGTTCTACCTACCCAATATGAATCAACATAACAGTGTAGGTTAATGTTTCGATTAACATCATACTTGGTCCCATTATCCACTGTACCTTTTAGGTATACATGATTTGCAGCTATCAGGTGAACATGTCTTAGATCTACCAGGAACTGGATCAGGAGGTTCACAACAAATCATATGTCAGTTCTTGTATTCGTTAGATACATCAATAAGCCAATGATATGACGATACATCATGGAATCAACCAACTTTAATGAAGCATCACACAGAAGCTTCAAGTTTTATTAAATAGGTGTGTCTATCTCCTTGCAGTCCATCATTCTGAATCTCTTTAGACTATCTACTATATACATTCCTTGACCAACGAAAATCCCATTTTCAATCTGCCACACCTCCATGCCTAAGAAGTAGTGCATCATCCCTTGGTATTTCATCTCGAACTCTGTAACAAGTATGATCCTTGCATGTTTAATGAGTTTATCCTTTCCCATTAGAAACAAATCATTGACACATAAAAAGAGCATCACTGGTATTTCGCCTTCAACCTTGAAGTAAATGTTGGAGTCCTCCTTACTCTTAGTAAAGATTTAGCTCATAAGGAAGCTATTCATCCTATCATACCATGTCTTCGGTGCCTATTTTAATACATATAAGGCCTTCTTCAATTTGCACACATGAGTTTGTCTGTCATGTGTCTTGAACCCCAGTGATTGTTCCATGTACATTTCCTGCTCGACTACCCCATTCAAGAATGTTGTATTGACATACATCTGTTGTATCTCCCATTTTATAACTACAACTAATGCAAGTATTGTCCTAATGGAAGTGTACCTCGCCACAGGTGCAAATTTCTCTTCGCAGTATATTTTTTCTTTATGTGAGAAAACTCATGCTACAAATATTGCCTTGTATTTATCGATGCTGCTATCTATAGTATGCATGATATTATAGATCAACTTTGAATTCACAACATACTTCTTTTTCGGTCTTGAAACTATCTTCGAGAAATCATTCTTCATGATCAACTGATACTCCTTGATCACAGAATCTTCCATTATTTCTTTTATGCATCCTCTTCATAGGTGGAAGGTTCCTTATCAATGATGTCACACAACAGGGCCACATAGTTGTTTAAGTATTTGTCCTTTTCCTTTCTCTATGCATTCCTTATGGAACACCATACCATTCTTATATGATCTCATGTGTCCATGCTGGTCTTTTCTTGTGGGAGTCCTTCTCAAGAAGTGTCTCTACTAGCTCTTGTGGTTCTTCCATGTCAAGATCTTCATGTTATTCCTCGAATTTCTTATCCAATTTCTATATCTCAGACTCTCATTTCTTCACGCTCCTCAACCTCCAGAGTAGGTAGCCTCCTAGATATGAAGTTTGTCGGGTCTTCATCAAAGGTTACATCTATGGTGATGTCGATCTTCTTGAATCCTGGGAAGTATATTTGGCAGGAATTTGATGTATTACTGTATCTTACAAATATATCCTTCCTCCTAGAAGGATTGAGCTTACGGTCCTCTTCTTTTTTGGGATATGTATGTACACAGGGAAACCAAATATTCTAAGAATTATAACTTATGGTTTCTCTCCTCAGAAATCTTATTATGTAGTTTTGTTGTCACGTACTCGATGATGAGTATGGTTTTGTACATACATAATTGTCCATGTTGCTTCCACCTAAAGGTGCATAGGAATATCCTGGTCATGTAGCAATCCTTTCCCTGCTTCCAATATGGTTCGGTTCTTTCATTTTGCAACCCCATTCTACATACATCTGAGTGTACTATCTATAGTATTCCTTTAGACATTCTTTCAATGCTGTGAAATGTCTTATTTGCATTATTTCCTTATGCACATCATTTGCAAATTCCTTCATGCTTTGCCTGGATCTCTCAAGATTGATTTTCTTTCCATCGGTTGTGCTCTGTAGTGCACATGTGCAAGCCTTCGATTCCATAGTTCTACTGGTTCTATTGACTCATGAACCAATGCTTGTTTAGGTTGTCCCTTTAGTCTGTACAAGCCTCCATCCTCTTCTCCAATCATTGCTGCATCATATATTGCCTTTCCTTTAGGCCTCCTTAGCACTTGGCCATCAACAAGTTCAACTCTCATTCCCTTTGCATCTAGTGCAGAGATGGAAAAAATATTCTTATTCAATCCTGGAATATATAGCACACCGTTCATGTTTAAATATTTCCCATATTCTAGCTTGTATGAAGCTTCTACACTCCCTTTTATGGGGTATTGATAATCATCCCCAAGTTTCACCTTGTGAGGTGTCTCATGCTTGGACATAGGTGTCTCATGCTCAGACACATTAATGAATGATTCCTTCTAGCCAATCACTTCTCTTTATGTGAGATAGTTCCCATAAGTGTTGCGGTTAGCACATACTCTTCATCTGAATCATCCTTATCTCTTTTGAATCTTTTCTTTGTTGGTTCATCTTTTTTGGAAACATGAGAATGGTGTCTCTTTTTTCTAATGGGACAATCTTTTGCAAAGTGTCCATTTTCATCAAAAGTATAGCATTGAACATTGGAAGGATCTCTCTTGATCTTCTTTTGTTTATTTTCCTTATTCTTGTTGTGATCATAGTTCTCTTTCTTCTCCCTCTTCTTATAGTTCTTCCTAGTATGAACTGTGAGAGTTTGATCTTCAAATGCTCTCATCTTCTCTTCTCTTGTTACGAGTCGATCTTCTTCTTGTGTGCATTCTTCTCTGAGTCAGGTGAAAGAGATCAGATTCCTTCTTGCATGGATTCCTTGAATGAATGAGTACCATGATCTAGGGAGACCATTCAAGGAAGTCATCACAATTTCTCCTTCTTAGACATTCTCTTCAATTGCTTGAATTTGTTCTTTGATTTGAGCAACCCTTGTGAAGTAGGAATGTCTAGTTTCTTAGTTTTGTATATGTTAGCACTTGTGCTAAATTTTTGAGGCTGCTGCATAAGCAACTGTACTATTTCCTTGCTGAGGTCTACGATAATGAAATTGAAGGGTGTATAGGAAAAAAATTTCCATATCTTGCATTTGGAAGGCTTTTCCTAAGCATGAGCATGAAAATTGGCTTACCCCATGTTGCAGCATGAGCGAAAATTGAGAAATCTTGGAGTTGTAACCTCAGATTTGGGATCAAATATGAAGATCCACTCACAGTTCTCTAATCGACAAAATGGACAATGCTGATCCAAGATGAAGGAAATCCACGGTTCTTATAGGTGTTCGGATCAACTGTCGGATGAACGAGTGGTGCAGATCGACGGTGGTTAAGGATTTCATTGGAAAATATGCATAGAGGAAGCGAGAAATGGAGGTATGTGAAATATTTTAGATGCCCCTTATTCTTGCTGTCAAGATCAAGTGCGGTCCAATATCAACGCCAGGTGGGGTTTTCGTGTAGCCAACCTGCACAGGGAATAACATATGTCATGGCCATGAAATATTGTAGGGTCCGCATTTCCCAATGGTCATGACCTTGGGAAGGGGCTAGATCTGTGGTGGAGATGCATTTCATTGCACCGAAGGTGCACAAAATATAAGACGATAAGTTGATGCGAAATCCTGTAGGGCCTACACACTTGGACGACGGAGATCAAGTAGAGGATTAGACCGATGGTCCAAGATATTTTTGCGATGGAGACATGCACGAAGGTTAGAAAGCATGTGGATCGTGAAATGGGGTATGGGATACATAGTTGAATAGTCGGGAACCCTCATGGAGGAGATCTACCGCCATGGTCTGTTTTACAGTCCAAAGGTGCTAATGGAGATAAGAAGGAAAGGGGATGCGAAATGGATATGAAGGTGGGAAATATTGATGGCTTAGGTTGCATCCTGGAATCCCAAGGTCTGCTGCCTCATGTGCATAATTATGAGGAATTCCATAGTGATTAGGTAGCAGAAGGTAGCTATGGTCTTTATACATCGTATGACAAGGAAGAAGGGATAGTGAAATCCACGGTGTATCAATATCATCATAAAGGGGGATCGATGAAGTGAAAATTTTAAGTCCACACACCATGAGATAACCAGAGGCTAGTTACAAGTGAGTTTGAAGGTCACTTCCAGCAATGATATTATAAGGCCACCATAGAAAGGGGCGTCGTAGCTAGCATCTCCACATAAGGAATTGAATCAAGAGCCCACATGACTATTCATGTTGTCATCACGTCACTCGATGATGGCATGTGGGAAAAGTTGACGGACTCTTAGTTGAACTCAATCTCCCATCTCATTATAATGCCATAATCAGAGTTGTTTGGAGAAACATATTGAGTGAATACTGGTGGAGAACAAGGATGACTAATTGTCGTTATGCTAAGGATCTTGGGAGTCTTGATACGGGACTTGTAATGTTTTTTCTACTCAGGAATCTTGTTGTTCGATGTGTTTTGTTGACTGCTAGGCATTGTTTGGAATTTCAATCATTTCTGGACCTTCATGCAATAGTAGCTCCATCCATTTGGGTAGAGATGTTCATTACATTAGGAAGACCTTCTGATGCTGGTAAGGGGGGCAGTATAAAGATGTTCATTACATTAGAAATTTTTTTTGATGTTGGTGAAGGCAATGTTGTCCTTAGTAAAATGCGACACCACTGTGGAAGTAGTGTCGAGAGTTCCCGGTCCTAAGAACATCCCGTCGAAACCTCCAGATAAGGGCGTGGACTCCATTACCATGATACATAGTATCCATTGCTAGGAATGGTTGGTCTGAATGAATGTTCGGACTAGGGGAGAAAGGATCGGAGGTCTTTGTCATCATTGTCCTTGACACAAATTTCCAACTCTATTCAAGGTGATGACTAGTCCAAAGAGGTGTCACGTTGGAATAGCCGGTAGGAAGGATCTACTCCTAGTAGAAGAAGTAGACAAGAATGACAATCCCATTAAGGATTTAGTATTGTCGATTAATGGGGTTGTCTTCTCCAAGTCCGCGCAAATAACAGTGTTACCAGGAGACATAGATACCGGACAGGAATCCAAACACAGAAGGGACACAAACCTTCCCGCCAGCTGTGAACATAGGCAGAACATGATTATTAAACAAAGAATGAACATAAAGGTCAGAAGTAGAAAAGGCCACAGGTCTAATTCAGCCTGTACAATAGAATGTGCGCAAGAGGAATAAAACCATTAGAAAAGAGCTAAAACGTCACTGTCGAAGCAAGCGATCCTGCATCCCAAACTACGCATTGCTATTTTGATCCAGCTTGGCTGTCACACCATATTTCTCTTTGTAGGTGTAGATCATGGTGAATCTTTCATCTCAAGAATTTTGTTAGGATCCGTTATGATGATTCGGGATTCGATCCCCAAGTTTTGTAACAGAATTGAGGCTTCGTTTCAAGGTTGGCATCGAGAGCCCTTGCATTATAAATATAACCTCCTCATAGGAGGATGGAGGTTTATTTGACTTTCATATTTTTGAGGCCCCTACATCGGAGTTGTAGCTCTGCAAACATTTTTGGGAGTAGTAATGAAAATGTTTCTCTAAGGTTATGGCATTCATCACGGTGTCTAGATTTATTTTGTGTTCTTTGTTTATGCCATTTTCCATATGTGTTGATTTATGCTTAATACTTTCTAGTTGTATGTGAGGAGTTCATTTCATTAAGCGCTCCTTTCATCAAATGTATAATTTCTTATGTGTTTGTAATGTTTTTCAATGAATTCATCCTTGTTAGATGCTCCATTTATTTCATTTCCCTTATTATGTTATTATGCTAAAGGTGTTGCAAGGGATTCATCCATAGATAGGTTCCCCTTACTACACTGGACTTTTCTCCTTTCTCCTACCATCACTTGAAGATATTTGGTTGAATATTGCACTTACTTTGACCCATAATACATAAGAGAAAATCATCGTTCATTATCTGATGTAATGTCCTTAAATGGTTTAGACTGTGACTCCATCACCCAATGGTTTTGATATCTGTTTGTCTTTCAATACTTGTTTGCAAACAAAATATGTTACCAGTAGAAATATAGCCTTCTGCATGCTCTTTTAAAGCCATATGCGTAAGTTACATACCCTATGACAAGAGAGAGCCCTCTTTGACTGCATTGGCTAGAGTAGAGTCTAAATATTGGTTTGAAATGGTTACCCCTGTGAATTCCTACCGAAACCATAGAAAATTATAGGGTGCTAACAATATCTTCACATTCTTCAATTGGTTCCTCAAAGTCATTTCCTAGATGATGTTCTTTCCCTCAAACATGTTTGTCAAAGCATCATATACTTCCTTCAGTGTCTTGAAGGAAGACACATGGGGATGAGATGATCCTTAATAGAATATGCAATGATTATCTTGGCCTTAGCAAAGTTCTTCTTATGAAGAGCCTTAGCCTCATCTGCCTTTGGTTCTGGAACTTCTCTAGTGATGTACTGATCCAAATCATTCTCTTCAAGGATCAAGGAGATTATGTACTTCCATGCTCGAAAGTTGTTATCCCCTCCAAAATTGTCCTCAAGCTAGTGAGTCATCTTTTCAAATGAGAAACTCATATGGAAATAACAAAGTTTAGAACTTATTGATTTGAGGTGTGCGACCTGGTTTTGGAGCTAGATGACCTAGGGTTTGTGAGAGAAACCCTAATTTTTTAAACTTGGAGTTTGGGAATAATGTTTGGATAGAAAGATGTTCCTCCTTGAGGCGAGTTTCTCAGCAGGGTCCTTTCCGCATGACCGAGGTTGGAATCCTCCGAAACTTGATGCCCTATTTTCTCTCGGCACTAGTGACACAGTCAAAATTGAAACTTCTTCAAATATGAAACTGCTTCCACTAAAAGATGTGCCCTACTGAGGCGAGTTAGCCTAACTTTCTTTTCTTGATGATGTGTGGAGAGAATACCTTGAACTAAGAGGTCCTAGTTTATGTTGTTGCACAATGCCTTCTTTCAGAGAGGATCTCATACCATGGTATATTTTCTTGAATATTGTTAGCTTAGTTAGGATCTTTATCTGAAAGAATAATAATTACAACAATATGCATAAGATATAACAGACACGTAAGACACAAATATTTTCACCGGGGAAACCATACACGAGGAAACCCCACAAACTTCCTCAGAATAGTACAGTCACAAAGACTATATCAAAAGAGGACCAATCCTAGTAATAAGAAGTTTTCAGCAACTATGTATCTCTCCTCCTTCTCCCTTTCTCTCTCATGCAAAACTTGAGTGAGTGTGAGGTGTGTATAAATAAGGGAGGCCCCTTCCCTATTTATAGTAATGAAGTGACTGGCCTATTACATCTCCTGCGTTTTGGGAAGTTAACTTCGCTTCTCTTTTTCTGTTTTTACCTTAAGCACCTCTCACCTTAACCTTTGGTCATGCCACATAATTTTCAACTTAGTCTGCTATTTTCATTCATAGTTTCATTTTTTTTTAATTACAAAGGGCCAAAGGTTATGAAAACCCCAATTTTTTTTTATGTCTCAACATGCAGTATGCGTCTAACGGACCCTAGCCAGTTAATTGACGGGGCAAAATATTATTTACAAATTATGATGTAACTGAACATTGTGAATCTTAGCTTGATGAAGAGAGACTTTATAAAAAGTGATAATTGTAAGATTTCTATAAAAAAATTATACTAAGTCAATTGGAAATTGAGAAAATCCATCGAAAAATAATACATCTCAAATCATTCGGCGAAGAATAATCTTAAGGATAGTAACATGGTTGGAAAATAATCTTTTCGGAGACTGGCCTGGTTATAATCGTTGCTTTTGACAAACAAAACACTCATGTTAAGCAAAAGTACACACACCGCATTTATCAAAAATTATTCGGACCCACGAATCCAAATATCTCTGAGTTGAGAGATTAAAATCGTTTCTCACAGTTCAAAGTAGTTCACTTAAGCGAGTAGTGGTCATTTTACACATAGAATCGATACAGCTTAAAACAGATTTATTGTGCTCATATTGTGTGATAGGTTTGGTTTCAATAAAGGCAAATAGAGACCACCAAAATTCATTAAGAACAGTATCATTTAATGTATATGAGATGATGTACCAAATCGAAATATCTTTTGAGTCCATTGATTTAAATATTTTCTGATAGTGAAAAATAGTTGCTCGCTTCAATGAACACTTGCTGAAGTCTGGCTGTTTTACAATTTACTCTCTCTACACCCCAAGAGATATATTTTGCTCATACTATGTGACAGGTTTTGTTTAAATGGTTCTCCAAATAGAGATTAACAAAACTCATTAAAAACAGCATCATTTAATGTATATGTAATGACATACGGTATTGAAATGGCGATTATTTTCGCTTAAATTGAGAAAATAGCTTACATGCTTACATTAATTTTAATTAAACATTATTTTTCAGCTACGAGATATTGTTATTTTTAAGCTTAGAAATTTCAAAATAGCTAACACGAGCCTTTTACAGCTAGACTTTATAGACCAAAAGAAATTTATTTTGGTGATAGATTTGGTTTAAATGCAGGCTCTCCAGATAGAGACGAACAAAGTTCATCAAGAACAGGAACATGTATTATCTATGCAAAGATATACACAGTTAATGGACAATCAACCTAGAGAAGCCTTAAGCACAATATATAAAACATTAAATGCTTCATGTTTATATTTATTAGCTTACTGACTTCAGAGTAACAAACTGTTTCTCTGAGTGAATCTATGCTGCTGCCTCTAATAATGCTACTACTAAAGGAATTTTATTTATATTCCGTTACTCATGTGGTGGCGTGAATCTGGTCCCCCAGGAATCTCTCTTTTGGATTCAAATTTCTGACCCACCTTTCTAATTTTTAATGCCATTCTCGATCCTCCATTTTCGCTTTCAGTTTCATCTAGTTTTGCTTCGCGCACAGTACCACCGTGAGAACCGCTATCCTGATCAACCTGCATTATAATTTTAAACTAATTAATAGTAATTTAGCTGGACGGAACGAATTCAGAACATAGAATCAGAATAATTTGCTCTTTGTACTAATGGAAAACCTCGCGCGGATTTTGGACATTAGTCAAGTGTGCAACAACAGCTTCATCGACAATTCCTTCACGACATTGTTTGACAGCTCCCATTTCCAGCCCTCTGATTCCTGTTTCCAATTTATTTCATGTAAATGGCTCAAATATATCTCAGCTTCAACATTGTAGTTATAAATGTATGACGTATTCTTGATGCAAATATATCACAACGTACAATAAATATATAATGAAAAATTTGTTAATTGCGCCAACTCTTTTCCCCATTGAAGATGTGGAAGGGCTTAACTCTTCTACCAACGATCATCAAGCTCTTATTACGGCCAGGGAACATTGCGGCCATCTGAAAAAACGCAACAATAGAGAGCAACGCCAGGCTCACAATCGCAACCCATCTGAGCTCGTTCGTCATGTTGAAAGTTGTATTAAAAAACTCTTCTTGAATTTTTAGATAGGCTAATGGCTGCTTCTTCAATTTGCTAATGACTCACAATTTAGATAGGCTAATGGCTGCTTCTTGAATTTGCTCAATCATATGGGACTAACTTTCCAAAATCTGAATCATTCCAACCAGCCGGAACATGAAAAGGGCAAAGGCCATTTGAATCAATTACAATGGATTCAATTTTGTCAACTCTAAACGATTGAAAGGAGCTAGATTAGATTAGGAAAGGAGAATGCCGGTTTATATAACTAGTTTATAGGTACTAGTTTAAATATTTTAAGCTGAGCACGCAATTAACGTACAAATTGCCACTACTAAAAATATGTGATCTTTCAGATAACTGATTAGACTCGCGAGGTTATTGGTTGCAGCATGAAAACTTTACGTGGTGCCAAGTTTGCGTTATGGAACGTTAATCACATCCAGGGTGGTTTTGCTAACACGTGGTTGATTTCAATGGTTTTGTATTGATTGACTCAGATTCACTACAATTGATGATTATTATATATTTATTTTATATTTATAAATGGATGCCTCGGCTTACATATTATACATACTATTAATCTTTCACAGTAATCTAGGGAGTAAAACATAGTCATAAGAGATTTAAAACAATTAAGCATAAAAATGGCATAATGCTGATGCAATAGAATGTTGCAGTTTTGTATAATCAATAAAGTAATGATATTACAATACAATGGTCATGCAGTGTGCATGAATACCAAGACAATTCGAATTCCCAAGGAGGTCATTTGAATTGAATGAATAGGTGTAGCTTAAGTGAATGTTAGCCACAATCAACACACATAGTTAACCATTAAACTAATCAATAAGTGACTCTCACACTAAGTCCTAACTGATTCAGAGTTCAATAGATGACTGAGTCTAATTGAGAGTGACTCATCACATGTAACTGCATGTCCAACTGAAGGAGGTAGCGCATCCATAACTCCCAGTAGCTTCGATGGAGTTAACTAAAGCCACTTGTCATCAAAAGTGGTTGTAAGCACCCGTGTTAGCTCTAGTTCATAAATATTGGTAAAAAAAGTCAAATAATGAATGGAGGTGCCTTCACAACTCAACTTAACTGATTTTTAGTTTAAACAACAAGCACTTAGCAATTAGGTGCATTTATGACACTCACATCAGCCCATAAGTGCTCCATGTTTGAAGGAGGAAGCCCAGTTAGCCTCCTCGAATGAAGGGTAAGGCTTAGTTGGCCTCCTTGACTGAAGGAGGACATGGGTGTCGTGCTAATGTCATAGTGTGCTCATCTCATTCCAACTAAGTCAATTAAACTTAGGATAGTGGGTAAATAGGAAAAAAATGACCAAATAAGTGTGCATGTTGGGTAAATGACTCCAACACATACCCGTAAGATTAGGCTTGCTAGCCACGATCTAGAAGATTTAGTTATGATCAATTATAATTTTTTATTGTTAGTTTAAAGATATAACATCTTCGGTTACTCGTATTTCTTCTATCTCAATCTATGGTATGTTTAAGCTTAGTTTTTATTAAACCCTTTTTTTCTCTTAGTTTGTTTCCGTAAATCCCTAGATAATTATATTTTAAGGTTCTTCCATTTATTACAGAGAAATATTTTAACTGTGTTGTTCGGTTCAGTTAGATTTGACCAATTCTCTTTGAGTTTAATAAATGGATTCCTTCTATCTATCCTATTGAAATTTAGGTAAAGATATAATATATCTTAGTATGGTTCTTTCTTTTAAAATAATGTATTGTAATATAAGCAAAATTTAGTCTATATCATTTGACTAGATTTTCAGTAACTGGTGTTCAATTTACCAGTTGTTTAAATAATACACATCACTCGACATCTTTCAATCGGGTATAGATGCCCAAAAAGAGATTGGTTAGAAATCCTACAAATACTAAATCAGATTATTTTACATAAATAAATATAAATAGGACAGAACATTCAGATCCGAAACATAATTCAGAAAGATTTGAGCAAATACATAATAAGATAATTTTTCTATTCAGATTCATCATAAATCACTGTACTATATGGATGCATAATATATCGATATTATATACAAATGCATAATAAAATGTTTGCTAAGGAAATATTTGTGATTCGTAGTTAACTAGAAGTCCTATTGTAACTAGTTTTAAAAGGATAACAAAATAGGAAAGGGAACCTGGCACCACTTCTAGGAAAATAGAAATGAAATGGTCCTTCATCCCAACCAACTCCTACAGTGGCCTAGATCATTTCTCTAGAACCCCTGATCCTGTTCACCGATCCACAAAAGAAAAATCCACTTAATGCATCATCTCTTGCATTATTAGATTCAATTCCTCGACGTCCAATGCTAGCCTCTTGCTTCTTAATGGACATACTATTATATAGTATTTTTCCTAGCCCTTGTTCATTTATGAGCCTCCTTCTCTTTAGAACTCAACAAAGAGTTATGACCTAATTTTGGGGAAGATGTTTCATGCACTTCGAGTTCTCACTCAATAGCTTAAAACACTTGTTATTTCCTCTTGTGGGCGAAGAAACACTCTTCAACAACTATTTCATTTATGTTTCCTCCAGTATCTTTTATTAATAAAAGAATAATCCATTACATTTGTTTTATTTTTTATTTCTAGTCAAAGATATTTAAAATAAAGTAACATAAAATATTCAAAAAGAATTTAATAACAATTTATTAAATCTTGGTGTATTACATACACCTCCCCTTGGAGAATAACAACGTCCTCACCATCCTTGGTGTTATTAAATTTTTGTCTTTATTCTTCCATTTCTTCATCTTGAAATAGGATCGGATATGCCTCCCACATATCACTTTCCAATTCCCAAGTGGATTCTTTTGGACTAAGCTTCTTCCATTACACCTTAACTTGTCCAATGGTACACTTCTAGAGTAAAAGTTCTCTACTATCGAGAATACACTCTGGTCCCACCTTCAACTCTCCTTTGGGTTCCACCTATATATCATTCAAATCAATCACATGAGTGGCATCATGAACATGCTTCTTCAAAATGGAAATGTGAAAAAAATTATGTTCTTTAGTAGTAGGTGGTAAGGATAACTGGTATTCTATCAATTCTACTTTATCCAGAATTTTGAATTGCTAGCAATACCTGGGTGCCAATTTTGAATACTTTCCCATTCTTAGAGAGATTTTCTTAGGTTTACCTTTATATAGACATGCTCACCTACTTGGAACTCTCGAGGAGTTCTTTTTAAGTTGGATAACTTTTCTTACTCTCTTGGGAATCTTTCGTATTTTGTTGTACATGTTTCACAAGTAGTTCCATATCCTTTAACAATTCATGTCCTAACATTAACCTATCAATTGGACCGCTACAAGAAATTCGAGTATCACATTTGCATCCATACATAATTTCAAAATGACTCATACCAACCGATACTTGAAAATTATTACTGTAAGCAAATTCCACTAAGTGCATGTAATCTTCCCACTTACCCGGTTTATCCATTACATACATTCTAAGCATGTATTCTAGGACTTGGTTTACACTTTCACTCTATCCATCTATTTACGGATGATATGCAATGTTGAAATTCAATTGTGTGCCTAGTCATTTAAACAAAGATTTACTAAAATTCCTTGTAAATTTTACATATCTATATGAGATTATTACCTTTGGTATGCCATGTAACATGAAAATATCTTTCATAAAAATATCTGCGATGTTACCATCCTTATAAGTATATTTTACTGAAATAAAATGAGCCATTTTACATAACTTGTCTACTATATCCATGATTGAGTTGTGTTTCCTAAAAATTTTAGGCATGCCTATTATACAATCCATGTTGATTATTTCCCACTTCCATTTAGGAATGGGTAGCGGTTGTAATAACCCTGTCGGATGTTGGTGTTATGCCTTTACTTGTTGGCATTCGATGCAGCGAGCTAAATATTCCGCTAACTCTTTTTTCATGTTAGGCCAAAAGAAGCCTTTATGATCATGGCGATCATCTTCTGGTATCCAAGGTGTCCTCAATAGGGTCATTTGTGTATCCCATTCATAACAGTTAATTTGATTTATTTTGTATTTGGTATGTACAATATTCTTTTATGCAACAGTAAGCCTCTTCCATTTAGCCTAAAATATTTTTTTATTTGGTTCTTTTCATTTTTAGCAATTTTTTCCTTTAGGTTTCGACATTCTTTAACATAATTTTCTTCATTTAAGCTCTAATTTTCTAAATCTGATTCGTAATTGTTGCTTGCAAATAGTAATATTGCGTGACAATTTAAAGCATCCCCCACTTTGTTTTCTTTCTCTTTGATATGTTTTATTTCGAAGTCATATTCACTTAAGAACAAAAAACACCTAGATTGTCTACAATTTAGATCTTTTGATCAAACATGTATTTTAAACTTGTGTTATTTGACATTAGAAAAAAAATTCTTTCGATGAGGTAGTGTCACCACATCTTTCAAGGATGTATAATTGCAACAAGTTCTAAGTCGTGATTAGTGTAGTTTTTTTCGTGCTCTTTTAGTTTTCTGGATTCATAGGCCACGAAGTAATTCTTTTGAATTAACACCCCTCCTAATCCTTCCTTACATGCGTTCACGCATACAATGAAATATTTAAATGGATCAATAATTTTTAAGATGGGGGAAGTGGTTAAGAGGTGATGTAGTTTATTAAAAAGTTCCATACACTTTTCATTCAAATCAAACTTCTTACCTTTATTTTTTAGTGAATTTATGGGTTAGGCTATCTTAGAATATCATTAAAAAAAAAATTGATAATAACCTCTAATCCCCATGAATGATCTTATGTCAGATACATTTTTAGGAAATAACCATTCAGTGGTAGCCTTAATCTTGTCAGGGTCGATCGGTATTCCATCCTTGGATAATACATGTCCGAGATATTTAATTCTGTCTTTAAAGAAGTCACATTTGCTAAAAATTTTAAACCGTTGTTGTTCTCTTAACACTTATAAAATTATTGTTAGGAGTTCTTCATGTTCTTATTTATTCTTCGAGTAAATCAGTATGTCGTTGATGAAGACAACTACAAATTTATCTAAATAGTTAGAATACTATTCATTAAGCACACAAAAGTTGCAGGTACATTTTCAAACCAAATGGCATCATGACAAACTCGCAATGACTATATCGGGTTCAAAAATAAGTTTTAAAGATTTCTTCATCTTTGATGCATACCTGATTGTATTCGGGCCTTAGATCTATTTTAGAGAACATTGTTTCCCCTCACAACCGATCGAACATATTGTTTATTCGAGGTAAATGATACCGATTTTTATTAGTCATATTATTTAATTGTCGATAATCTATGCATAATATTAAAGTTCCATATTTATTCTTTACGAATAAGACCAGTGTTCCCCAAGGGGAAAAACTAGGTCAAATATACTTCTTGTGAACTAATTCTTGTAATTGTGATTTAAGTTATGTAATTTCTATTATATTCATTCAATAAGGAGCTTTTGATGCTGGTAATTCTCTTAGTATGAGATCGATTGTAAAGTATATTCCTCTTTTCAGTGGTAGTCTAGGGACTTCTTTCGGAAAGATTCCTTTAAAATATTTTAATATAGGTATATCCTATATTTTAAGTTTTTTATCGTTATCTTTGTTTTCCATTACATAGACTACAAATACTTTACATCCTTTACATACCGATATTTTCATTTGTAAGACAAATATCTCTATGATCATAACCTTTCTGTGAATTCCTTTTACTTTGATTGTATTTCTAGTATCGTCTATGCATGTAAAAGATTTAACATAACAATTCAACATGACTCTGTTTTTTTCTAACCAATCCATTCCTATAATCATATCATAGGAACCTAATGGTAAAATATTCATATCAACATGCATATTAAATTCATTCACCAATACTTTACAGTTTTTCACATAACTAGTGACCTTCCATTTAGTACCTATGGCTAGTTGTACTAGCCAATATTTTCCAAAATTTTCTTTTACTAATTTAGATAACTGAGAAATCGTGGGTGATACCTAACTCAAACTTGCACTTGGATGAATTAGTATTGAAATGGGTTGAATTTTTTATCACACACTACAACAAATCCTGGAATTAGCGTCCATTTTTAGTGTATTTTTTTTACATTGAGTGGTCAAGCTAGACACTAAATGGGACGCATGATGGAAAAAAATTAAACCGTCGCAAAATACTTCTTTTTTTTCTTTCTAAATAGCATCATTTATGACGTCCAAAATAACGTCTATTCCTTTCTTCCAGAATAGCGTCCAACTTTGCTTCCTAAACAACGTCGAGGTTTGCTTTCTAAATAATGCCATGTTTTGCTTCCTAGCGAGTGTCAGTTTTTTATTCTTAAATGAGATCCCCATTAGCACCATATTTGCATCCTTAATAGCACCATGTTAGCATCCAAATTAGCATCCATATTGCATCCATTTTTTCTACCACTTTAGCAACCTATCTTGCACCATGTTTTACTTCCAAATATGTGCCAATTCTTGCTTCCAAATTTGCACCAATTTTTGCTTCCTTTTTTGCATTTTGTTTTGCTACCAAAATGACGCCAAATATTTCTTCAATTGTTGCACCAAATTTTTATTCCTATGTAGTGCCATGTTTTGCATCCAAAGTAACGTCTTATTTTGCTACCATATCAACGCCATGTTTGGATTCATCATTACTGCCACGCGTTGCATCATTTTTAATGCCTAGTTTTGCATCTCTCATTTTTTAGTCATTTTTAGTATTTTTATATACAATTTTTGGTCATTTTGTTTGGTCCCTTATCTCTAATTGTTTGGTCACTTATCTCTTATTTTGTGCTTACAAATTTAGTTATTTTTAACCGATATTATAATATCATTAGGGCATGGAGGAATCGAACCACCAACCTCCTTCTTGTAAGGCACACGCTCTTCCATTGAGCTAGTACCCTTTAATAATTTGAGAACCTAACTTAGAGATTTCTTTATAATGGTAAAAATGATCAATACACAACTTTGAGTATCTAATGGTCGGCAAAGGATGATAGATTGTATAAGTTCACAATATATGATCAAACAAGTTGTGAAATCCATAAACCTTTTCTAGGAATTTTGAAAAAAACTCAAGAAATTGGCTTAATGGGATTGCAAAAATCACTATTCCCTAACAACCGTAAGTGTGCCACTATATGAGACCTATCAACAACAATTATCTTAGTGTGGATGCCAAGGATATAGTAGATAAGCATGATCATCCTAGAGCCATGTATAAGCGGAGCAACAAGGAGAATCAAAAGAGCATGATCAACCCAACAGTTGGTTCTTCACATCGATCCTATCCAACATGGGATGAGAAAAGTTCCTTCTTCCATCAAGCTAATGAGTATCCACAAGAACAAATGGTTAGGATATATTGTGATGCCAATTTATAATGTTTATTCGCTTCCCAGGGTGATGTTGCAGTTCTTGCACTGGGAGATCTAAATGATCCCCAACAACATTGGATATAAGCATATTCATGGGGTCATAGAGTATAGGATGAGTATGTCTTTTCTCATCAATATGAAAATCGATACGAACAAGCTAACTAACACAGTATATGTATGTTACAATATAGTGTGTTTGGCCATTAAAAAATGATTCTGGTCATTTCAAACAGTCATTAAGAAGTATGTTGGGTAGTATCTCTTTGAAGCAACAACACTAAGAACTAATTCCATATAGCCATCATTGGAAACACCATTAAAATTTAATCTGAGCACATACAACTATCGTAGGTTGTTCACGGAACTTTTTCATATTGTTGCAGTTGTAAGCATGCCTTTGAGAATCATAAACAAGCTAAAGAAAATTTTGAGATCATCATCTACAGTTATCATAAAGGTTGTTGCAGGGGTGAAGAATCCCTATTCCAGGGAATCCTTTTGCAACAAACAAAAGTACACATGTGTGTTGAATGTGTCAAATATATTGGATGAGAGTTTTTATAGTGCTTTCTTGGATTATCTCAAAGCTTAGTGGATGCCTGAAAATAGAGATTTGGGGAAATTTGAAAAACAGTATTTTTGGGTGTATTCTAAACCATTTTATCTTCAAAAAAATACTTCATCCTATGAATAATGGATCATAAGGGAATTTGATAGAAATCATGTTCAGGTTTTCAGCAACCATTTATACATTTGTATCAAATGGATTTCCTTTCAAGAGATTTCATATCAAATTACTATGTCCATGGAATTAACAAATGGAATGAAGAGTTTAAAACCTGTAGCAGACCATATTGGAGGTCCTCACTTTAGGATCATGTTTCTTAAGTAGCAAGTTGGTCCCTTTGGAGAAGTAGGTATGGGCACTGAAAGTCCCTAAAGAATAAATTATGGATTAATTACAATAAGAGTTGAACATTATTAATAAATAACACCATACTAATATTTAACCATTTATTAATTACAATCACTCCCCCCCCCAAAAAAAAGCTAGAATAGATCCATCTTAAACCTAGATCATTTAAGCAAAAAAGATTTTTACAATTGTCGAGCCCTATCTAGGGCCTTCTCAAATAAGTCTATCTCTGTTTATGTCCCATCTAGATGCAGCCTTGTAAGGGATAATACTCAGCCAGTGAATCTATGGGGAGGTCAAGAAGTCAAACAACACAGTCCTGTAAGCTTCAAATAGTCAACAACCCACTCAATCTGGTCAACAACACGCTTCTCCTTGGTAAATGGAAGCCTCCGTTTTGAGTTTGGAAAAGTGGTAGTAGCTCAATTTTTTAGGACAATCATATTCTATGGATTTATTTCTCTTTGTATGTGTTCCCTAGAGGAAACTTGATTGTCATGTAAAATTCTACTCATTATCTGTTCATGTACAAACTCAGTCAACTCGTTTAGAAGAAGAATTATTCATTATTTAGGGTTTTATTCCTTGAAACGTTTCACCATTAAAATATTTGTGTTCTTGTTTCTACTATTGATTAGATACTATCTACTTTACTACTGCTACAATATCAGATTTACATTTCTTAAAGTCTGCTAAAGTTAAAAAGGACTGCTACTCCTATTAAATTGAACCCATGTTAAACATTTAACAACAAGTAGCCCTACGTGTGCATCATATGAAAAAGGTATGGACATTGTTACAAGAGAAGAGATAGAAAATTTCAATGGGTGAGGTGATATTCATTTTATACATGTGAGTGTTTATGACCTTGTTGCAAGGTTTGGAACATGGCCATATTATCTTGTCATTTTAGTGTGAAAATTGCTATTTATATTATGCAAATTCATCGTTGAACAAGGATTTCCATGAAAAGTTGGTGTAAAGCGAGGAATACATTCATGTCATTCTCAAGGCGTAGATATGGTGTTAAGGTGTAAAGTGAGGAAAGTTAAAAATTCATTACATAAGGTTCAAACCCATGGAATATTTTAAATAATTTGCATAGATATTTTTAAACTAGTTCAAGTCCATTGTAATGGGCATAAAATACAAGGGATTTGAAAGTCAATAGTGGCACCCAACGCATTTTGATTTGTAGTTTTTCTTGAAGGTGTAGATCTATAGCTCGTTGATGGCATTATTCCTATTGAAATTTGCAAGCAAATACCTTTGAAACTGAGACCTAGCTTGGATGTGGAGAGACTATACCTTTGGAATTGAAACTTGAACTATGCGAGACATCAAAATTTATGCACATAATAATTTGCACAAGTGGAACCATTTTTCCTATCCACCATGCACATGGGTCCTCTTATAATCTCATGTATTGGAGATGATTGAATGGCCAAATAAGGTTGACAAGTGAAGAAAATATTTTGTTTCAAGTTTTTAATATCCCAACTCAATTCTTCATATTGAATACTGACAGTATATAGTGAGGATGTCCATTAGTATCTTGTTGCTTAATTTTCATGACCTAATGGATGCAGAAGCCAACCCCTTCTACTCACATATTGTATCTCAATGGACACAAGTTTATAATACGTCACAATTCCATTAAATTTATTTTTACCTTTTCTCTTCACACATAATTACATTACCAAAACATACACGTAGATCCCAATAACACGTGACTATGCACATGAAGGGTGGTTTTTCCTTTCTACTTGAAAATAATGAAGGCTTATTGTTAGCCCTAGTATCCCCATCATAACTTTGTTCTGTTTAGTCTGTTTCACTTATAAAAGTACATTTATAAATTAAAGGAGATCCAAATACCATCAATTATACTTTAAGCTTTTAACTCTCATTTGTTATTATCCATAAAAAAAATTGGAACCAACAAATTTAATAAAATAATAAAAGGAATCTATGTTTTCTCAAATAATTTTGATTTGGAATTATAGAAAACACGTTTTATATGCAGAATAAATATTAATTTAGCATGGATTTATACTAGTATGGAAAATCTGAAAAGATTGTAATCCCTTGTCTTCTTCTTGAAACAAAATTTCAATTAAGTTTTGAAAAAATTAAAATATAAATTCCTTGTCTTCTTCTTGAAACAAAATTTCTTTTAGGTAAAAACCAAACAATTTAATAAAATAATAAAAACAATCTATGTTTTCTCAAATAATTTGATTTAGAATTATAAAAAAAAGTTTTATATGCAGAAAAAATCTTAATTTAGCATAGATTTATACTAGTGTACAATAGTCAAAATTGTGAAGTAATAGGCTGCTGCAATATATCATTACATGAGAGAATCGAATGCATAAATATTCCATTCGAAATAGTAAAAAAGAAGGCTTACTAAATATAGTCAAATCCCCCATAGGTGCATAAAGCAGTTTCCAAATCTATGAAGATGCTCACGAATTTGCTAAGTCAAGTGAGAAAGATAAAGAGGGATGGAAATAAAACTCATACATGCTTTTATTTGGATAAAAGGAGGGAGGATGATGTGGTAAAAAAACAAGTCAACTACACCTATTCTAGCTTTTCCTTTTTGCCTTAAATCAGAATAAAACAAGGCAACTTTTTAGAAAAAGCAGATATGTGCTTTGGAGGATATGGAATAAATAAGACATGCACTTTGGAGGATATGGAATAAATAATACATGATAAATTGGGTTTCTAGGATGTTTCCCAAGCACTTCATGACTCATTTTTAGCATGTGTTGACTTCTAGGACATGCAGAAGACAACTAGCATAGAATGGAATCTAGGAAAATAGGTAATAAGACAAAAATAATTAAATTAATGTCTAAGGTAGGTAACTATGGGTTGATTATTCTAACACCCCCACTTAAGCATGAATTTATGAGTAAATAAAAAAAAAACTATAGGGCGTAGCAACAAGGCTTAGTCACTCTTTACATACTGCTTGTCCATACAACGAAGGAAAGAGGCAAAAACCTAGTGGAAAATCCTCCCTTAAACATGGAAAGGAAAAACAAAATTTTGGAAATATTGTCATCAATCATGCTTCAAAGAATTATCAGCAATCCCCAGCAGTGATTTGATATTGCTGAATTTCTTCTCACAAAAAACTTTAGTGAAGATGTCTGCTACTTGTTTTGAAGATGCACAGAAGAGTAGATCAATTGTACCATCATGCATAAGTTGTCTGATGTAGTACATATGGATCTCAATGTGCTTGGTTCACTATCTATGAACTGGATCATTGCAGATTCGAATGGTGCTCTGATTATCATAGTAGATAATAGTTGAAAACTCATATTTGAAGCCACATTCTCCAAGTATCCTCTGCAAACAAAAACATTGAGTTGCTGCATTTACAACTCCTCTATACTCTGCTTCTGTAGATGAGAGTGCTATGGAACTCTTCTTCTTGCTTGACCAACTAATTGGTCCTTCTGCAAACATGAAAACATATCCTATTGTAGAATTTCAATCTTTGTTGTCACCTGCCCAATCATTGTCAGTAAACCCAATCAAATCAAGATCAAATTTTGCTTTGTAGAAGATCCCATGAGTTTTTGTTCCTTGAAAAAAGTTTAGGATCCTTTTGGATTCCCTCCAGTGGATCTCATGAGTCTCATCCATTTATCCCGAAGCCACACTAACTGCATAAGATAGATCAGTTCGAGTGTGTGTAAGATAAAGAAAACACCCAATTAACTGCCTATACATTGCATTATTTACCATAGGAGAAGAACCTACTTCTTCAAGATTAACTCTTGAAAGGAAGGGAGTCTTGCTTGGATTGCAATATTTCGTTTTGAACTTGTTCAACAAATCCAAATCATACTTGGACTGATTTAGTTTGATTCCATGTTGGGATTTATCAATTTTGAGACCCAAGAATTGGCTCAACAATCCCAAACCTGTCATAGAAAATGCATGATTCATTCCATCCTTCAAGGAGGAGATCTCTTTATTTGAAATTCCTGTAATTAGAAGGTCATCCACATACAAGACAATAATCATCAAATAACCATGAATCAACTTCAAATAAACATTAGGATCAGACTTGCATCGAACAAAACTTAGTGATAGCAAAAATTCATCAATCTTGGGATACCAAGCCCTGGGGGCTTGCTTGAGCCCATACGGTGATTTATTTAACCTGCACACTAAATATGGATTAGAAACAAACCCTTTAGGTTGTTGCATGTAAATGGCTTCAGTGAGATCTCCATTTAAGAAGGCACACTTCACATCCATGTGATGTATCTCCGACTTCTTCAAAGCTGCAATGGCTAGAGCTAGCCTTATGGAGTCCATGTTTGCCACTGGTGCAAAGGTTTCATTGTATTCAATACCATGTACTTGTGAGTATCCCTTGGATACCAATATTTCCTTATATCTCAAAGGTGAACCATCAGCAGAAAACTTAGTCTTGAAAATCCACTTACATTGAACTAGATTCCTCCCTGGGGGAAGATCAACCAGTTCCCAAGTATTGTTCTTCTGGAGCGAGCTGAATTCTTCTTTCATGGATGTTTTCCATATTGGATCATGTGCTGCATGTTCATATGTATATGGATATGATTCAACCATAATATATCAATTCTCAGCAAATAGAGGATCTTTCACACAAAGGGCACTCTCAAATTGAGATCTAGTCCTCCTAATGTCACTAGGATTTCCAGCTAGTTGCCCAGCAGCATGAATGGTATTTTATGCCCATTTTGGTCTTGTAGGAATGTTAGGATATAGAATCAAATCATCAATATCAGACATATTAGAATCCAAAAAATCATTAGCCTCTTCACTTACAATCAATGGATCTGGTGGTGAAGAAGACTCTCCAACTTCAACTGCTACTAAAGGCTCTTCTTGGAACTGAACACTTATTTCAATGAAAGATTTGTTAGTTCTAAATTTTATCAGCTTTTACCCTTTTGAATATTCAGAATACCCAACAAATAGGCACTCTTGGATTTGGGGCTCCAAAGCCTTCCTCTTTTTAGTTGGAATTCTAGCCCAAGCCTTTGAGCCAAAAATCCTGAAATGGGTCACATCTGGCTTGTGCCCACTCCAAGCTTCGAAAGGAATCATACCATAAAGATGCTTATGAGGAACCCTATTCAATATGTAGGATGCACATTCTATATCCTCGACGCAAAACTTTGGTGGCAAAGTCTTAGCCTCCATCATGCAGGTTGTCATCTCCTTCAGTGATCTGTTCCTTCTCTCAGCAACACCATTTTGTTGTGGTGTGTAAGGGATTGAATGATGCATATGAATGCCTTCATATTTACAATACTGAATGAACTTAGACTTGGCATACTCACCACCATTTTTAGATCTAAGGATCTTGATTTTCCTCCCAGACTGGTTTTCAGCCAAGGCTCTAAATACTTTGAAGAGGTAAAAAACTTCAGACTTATGATTTAGGAAGTGAACCCAAAAATAGATGGAAAATTTATCTATGAAGGTCAGTGCATATTTGGCTTGAATCATGGACATATGAGGGAATGTTCCAGTAATGTCACTCTGGATCGGCTCAAGAAGTGCTGAGTTTCTCTCATGACTAGCTTTCTCATACTTGTGCTCTGGGTGTTTTCCTAAGATACAACCTTGACAGACTCCCTTAGAAGACTTGATCTTTGGTAACCCTATGACCATGTATTTTTCACTCAAATCATAAAGATACTTGTAGTTAATATGGCCAAATATTTCATGCCAAATATTGCTTTCTTCGTTAACATTAATCAGAAGAGCAGAGGGATTTGAGTAGGGTAGAAAATGGGAAAAATTATATACCTTCAAAGTGTGATATACAACACCTATTGCTATGTCTTTACCATTTGAAATCTCAGTGATTTCAACATCATTAGGGGAGAATATGACCTTCTTTGGAGACGCAGTATGAGTCATCTGATACATTGAAAAGATATTAGAGGCAAGACCTAGAACATACAACACATTATTGAACTTACCATGGTCAAGATCAATCCTTCCATTCCCCAAACTGTCAGTGAGAGAGTCATCTCCCAAAACTATTGGTGGACCTTTCGACATGTCAATAGAGGAAAATGCCTCTTTTGTTGAAACCATATGTCTAGAATCTCTAGAGTCTATGATGAATCTAGGTGAGCTTGATGTGCCATCAACCAAGGCATGCACTCTCTCTCTGTCCTGTAAATTTGATCCCCCTTGCCTCTTCTTTGATCAATCAGGAAGGGAGATGTTATTCTTCTCCAGGATTTGGGTCAACATGTCAATTTTAATTTTCATACAAGAGCTCTCAGGATGATACTCCTTACTGCAGTATGCACACTTGCTCATTTCTCCTTTGTTCTTCTTCTTCTGGGAGTTCTTCTCGGAACCTTGGGGATCCTCTTGAGACTTGTTCTTGTCTCTCTTTCGGTCGGGTGGATTTTTATCTTTTTTCTTGGTTTTTTAATCCACCCTTGAATCTCCAACAACCAAATCTTGGTGTTTGGAAGGTTTTATGGTTCCCATCATCACCAACTTATCTTGCTCCTGTGTGATGGATTACATGAAATCTGTAAGCTTAGGCATCTTCCAGGATCGATCTGTCAACTTGATGGCATCGAAGGTAAAAAAAAACACTAAATAGTCAGGACCAAGCTCAGAGAGTATGGTCAAAACTAGTTTATCTTCCTTCTTTTCGATCCCACACTGTTTCAACTGCAAAACAAGGGACTTAAACTTGGAAATGTATAGTTGCAATGATTCAAAGCTACTGGGACTCAAGGATATCAGCTCATTCTCTATTTTATGTCCTCTCATATCATCTATCTTTCCAAAATTCTCTTCTATATTCTCCCACACTTCATTAGGTGATGTCAATCCATCAATATGGAAGAGGAGGTCTCTTGAAATGCTTAGACACAAAAGACCATAGGCCTCACCCCTCCTATTGTGCAATTTAATTTTCTCTGCAGCTACATTGGGCTCTGCCTCAGTTTCCATAGTCACCCTCTAGAGACATTTCCATCTGAACAATATATCCATCTCATCTTTCCACTCAAATAAATTGAATGGAGTCAAGACGATCTTCTGAGATTGGTCCATAGCTTAGAAACTGTGCCCTTCAGTCAGCAGAATGCACTCCTAGTCAATATGTCGAACCTCCAATAGCAATAATGAAGGAGATAAATAGACCTATAAAGGATCTGATACCATGTGTAAATTGAACCCAATAGATAGAACAATTAACACTCACAAAACAACTAATCAAGCATGCAAAATTCACACCAAAGGAGACTGAAATTGGAGCATAACACTAATCTTTATTGAATAAGTGTACAATAGAAAACCTTGCGAAGTAATAGGCTGCTGAAATATATCATTACATGAGAGAATAAAAGGCATAAATATTCCATTCGAAATAGTAACAAAGCAGGATTACTAAATCTAGTCAAATCCCCCATAGGTGCATAAAGCAGTTTCCAAATCTACAAAGATGCTCATGAATTTGCTAATTCAAGTGGGAAAGGTAAAGAGGGATGGAAATACAACTCATAAATGCTTTTATTTGGAGAAAAGGAGGGAGGATGATGTGGGAAAAAAAGTCAACTACACCTAGTCTAGCTTTTCCTTTTGCCTTAAATCAGAATAAAAAAAGGCATCTTTTCAGAAAAAGTAGATACGCTATTTGGAGGATCTGGAATAAATTAGACATGCTAAATTGGGTTTCTAGGATGTTTCCCAAGTTCTCCATGACTCATTTTTAGCATGTGTTGACTTCTAGGACTTGTATAAGGAAACTAGCATAGAATGGAATCTAGGAAGCTAGGTAATAAGACAAAAATACTTAAATTAATGTCTAAGGTAGGTAAGTATGGGTTGATTATTCTAACATCCTTGTCTTTTTCTTGAAACAAAATTTCAATTAGGTTTTGAAAAAATTAAAATATAAATTCCGTGTCTTCTTCTTGAAACAAAATTTCTTTTAGGTAAGAACCAACTGATTTAATAAAATAATAAAAACGATCTATGTTTCCTCAATAAGAAACTTACAGTGTTTTAAGTTTAGTAAGGTGACCGATATCAGATGGGATATTTCCCTGAAGCCCCATGGATGATAGTGTCATGTACAAGATTATTAATTCTAAGACAAATGCTTAATAGCATAAATTCATTCCAAGACCAACTAACGTGGATATGGTAAAAATAAACAAGATATTTTTGGAATTCAACACAGTACCGACGGGGATGATGGGCATTCAACCTATATGATAAGTTCAAGGCATACAAATACAAAATGAGGATTGAATTCCACGTCAATTATTTTTGGATGCGTTTTTGGTATTTAACATACCAACTATGTTATTGGTAGAAATTATAACAAATACAAGATGATTAATGTGAAAAAAAATTAGATTGAAGTTAGAGTTATCACATAATAACAATCATATAATATTGAAAAGGGATTCTTACAGTGAATTAATTTGGCCGGACTTTGTGTAGATGACCCCAACCCATTGAGAACTGCAGGGATCAGATGCACTCCAAGTTTTTGGCACCATGTTTCCCCAATATTATTTGAGTGCATTGAGAATGACAACTACAAGAGAAAATTGCAATAAATATAAGACAATATAGAGCTCTCTTCAAGTTGTGTAATGTTACAGAACATTTTCAATTGTGTCAACTGAATATATGAGAGACTACATGAATTTATGCAAAGAAGAAATACAATAATGGAAAAACCAAAGTATGGAGTCCCCATGAATTCCTCCTAAAACATCAGTGAATGCCCTGAAGCAGTTGTTAAGGGTTGTTTATGAATTTTCCAATCATGCACACACCGTTGTTGATATACCATTTATAAAAATAAGTTGTTTGAATTTTATTTAATATAAATGATGCTATTATCAATGACCTCTTCTCTTCCCCTTGGATCAGATGGATTATTAAATTCAGGGGATTTCTAATGGTACTTGTACTTATTTCTTTTTTTCGACGATTTGTATTTTTTTCCATTTTTCAAGCAAATGGTATAAGAAATTGCAATTTTAAATTAATTAAATTGCATATCCAAAATATCTTATAAAAAAATCCAAAATATCTATAAAAACAAATTAATCCATTTATGCATCTAAAAAACAAGTTCTATATACAAAAGAAATATTAATTTAGCATGGATTTATACTAGTATGGAAAAGATTAAAAGAATCTGTTGATAGGATAGTTTAAAAGTTGATCTTCTCTTCCCCTGAATTTCCCTCTCTATGTGAGGTCAGGGTCATTGCTACCAGATTCCAATTGCATTGCATTAGTGATCATGACATAATTTTATGGTGTCCTGCAAGAATGAGATTATGGGACAAAGTATAGGAAAAGAAACAACCCCAAAGAACCCAGTTCAGGACCCATCACATTGATCAACAACACCCTTTGATAAGAAACCATCATGAAAGTGAAGACCTAAAACCAAGCACCAAATCAACAAAATGGAGTCAAGAAAATGTACATTCCAATGCTTGGTGGTACCCATCCAATGCAATTCTCAACCCATGATTTTTTGGAATAGTAAAGGTTCACAAACTTCTTTATTATTCCTCAGTTCCAGAAATACGTGTCAGTAACAGAAAAATGCTTTTTTTATGCTCAAATAGGGACAAAGAAAGCCCGTGATTACACAAATTTAAATTTTACAGGGGATTACACAAATTGAAATTTTCCTTCCAAGAAAAATATTAACAATTGACATAATTTCTATGCAGGTCAAGAAAACATTTCATGTCTAATCAAACCATATAGATTTTCTATTCATTTTGAAAACAATTGATGAATAATACACATTTCATTCAATAAATCAACCCCTATATTCATACAAAAATATCATTTAGCACTACATCCATCAATAGAAAAAAGTCATTTTCTTTAGCACAACGATCTCCCAAACCAAGATCAGATGTTTCTGTTATAAAAAATCCTTGACAACATTCAGTTTCCTAAATCCAAAATCGGTCTCAGCCGAGAATAGTTACCTTGGATACATGCAACTCAGTTCCAAGCACACGACCCTTGCTAAATGGTCCTTGTATTGATAGTAATAATATAGAGTCTTTCCATAGGAAATAAAAGCTTCATAGAATCTGGAATCATAGATATTTTAGGTTTTCAAGCGAAAATACCATTCTCTTGGTAGTCGATAAGGCTGCGAATTATTTCAGAGTTAAGTGAAGACAACCTTGACGCCTTCACCTACTGCAGATTCATGATTCCTAGCATAAAGAAAATCGAATCTCAGATGCTCAATTTTATTGAGCCACTCAACAATAGCAAGATGGATCAATACCATAACCTATGGGTTACTAGCAAGAAGGAAGATAATAATTCCTCTTTACCAGGGATCTTTGTTTCATTGTGATCCTCTTCTTTTTTGGTATAGGTGTGATCCTCTTCTTTCTGGGTATAGGCGGGAAAATTTGGGGAAAAGGGGATGGGGTATACATTTTGAATTTTGAGATAAATGCAAGCTCTAAGAGTGATTGGTTTAGGCTCTTTGCTTTTTCTTTTCTTTTTAAGATAAGAGATATACAATATTAAAAAAATTGTAACAAAGTAACATACAATTATATTAATTAAAAAATATAATTATTAAATATTAATATAAATTTATTTAAATATTCAAATATAAATATAAAATAATAGATAACTATTTCAATGATATTTACATTTTAAAAAGATCTTTAGTATAAAAAGATGATTAATACATTTTATATAAATATAATGCTATGAGATTTATATATTTTAAAATTAATTGTTACAAAATTTTACAATGAGATAAAATGAAAAAAATTAGACAAGCACAAGGTTAAAAAACACAAAAACATAGACATTAGGTTATATGAAGGAAAAACTTATAATGTGAAGGAGAGTAACTAAATAAACATATACGATAAAATTGTTTTTCTATGACAAGTATCTAGGGAGGATCTAGCCTAATAATTATTTGTATCAATAATGTAAGTGTCAACACATAGTCCATACTAGATAGTGCCTTCTAGAGAGTTTCGTTCATTGACAAGGCCCTAGGTTTAATCTTCTGTGGCATCAACCTACTCCTAGTAATGGTCACAGTTGAAGAAAATGTAGTTTCACTCTTAAAATCTAGTGCCAAAGAACTCATAGTATAAGGAAGGACACTAGTAATGTATTTATGAGTAAGTAGGTGTCATACATAAATGACTCTTTTAAGCAAATTAATTATCCTAAAACCTATTGATGTATTACAATATGGAGCTTGTGTGGATTGGTGGTTACCAATTAATGTCTTAACCACTCCCTCCTTGTTCTTAGCCATTTTAATGCTTATTTATAAGTTGTTAAATATTGGAGACCACATCATGGAGGTTACTAATGATGTGTGCTATCCTTGAGTCTATTTTTCGCATGAAATCACACATGTGGATTTCACTTCCATCTTCAGTTTGGACCAATTCATCATTGAATAGTTATGTTTGTAGGCATCAACAAATTGAGAGCCAAAATAGCATGTCAAGAAAGCCCAAGGTATATTGATTAGTGATGTTCTCAATACTGATTTGGCTATTGAAATATCTAAGGAGAAATTTTAGGTACCCCTCATTGAACTGATGAAATTCCAGTCCAAAGAGTTTGAATAAAAAAGGTATTAGAGTTTAAAGAAACCAAGGAGATGTCAGTTTTGTCAACTTCTGTTAAGGTGTGAACCAAGGAGGAGGGAACAATACTCATTCTTCATTCTCTATTACATTGTTGGTAAATTATCTATTTTTTGCAACTCATGGGATATTCAGAACTTACTACCTTCTTGGATTAATTAAATAATGTCAACACTTCACAGATCGTGCCTAAGAGATGCCCTTTTTAATTTACTACTACCTACCTTATTATATGTTTGTGTTTGGTTGGGTCAGCACTATGACCAGTTGTATCTTTCCTACTTTCTTTTACTTATGTGCATCATACTATCTTTTTCCTTAACGAATATCAGATTAATTACCTCAAGCACATTGAAGGAAGACGCATGCTTATACAACCTTTTGACTTCCTTCCTTTGTTGGGCATGAAAATATTGGGTTGTTGCATAATTGTATGATTGAATTAGTACCCTCAAACAATGTTATGGTCCTCGATGTTATGAAGAAGCTTACCCTACAAATATCCATATCTTATCAAATAATGTGTGCTACGGACTCAAGGAAAATCAAGGTCTATGTATTGATCAAAGACTTACAAGAAAGACTTGTTGCATACTTGGATGTTAGATTTTTTTGTGTATAGTTGGTGTCATTTATGTGCCTAATCTAATGGGTATGTTACTTTCTAGGAAATGGGTAGCAAATTTGGGAGGAAGCATTTAGTTGGAAAAAGTTATAAACCTAAATACTATGTTTATTGAGATCCGTATGCCCTTAATTTCACATTTTCGCAAGATAAATAGTTAATCTCAACAAGGAGATAATATTTACCTTCTAAGAGTGACAAATTAGTGATGAATTCCATAGATACCTATTCTCACTTATGGGTAGTAGTTCCAAATAAAAATTTTCATAACCCGAAATATCTGGTTAAATAGGATATAGTTGAGAGCCCATAAGGATAAAAATATAATGATGATAATGAATGTGATGATTTATACAAATACATTTGAAATTTTGAATACCATTCAGTGGTCACAAGGTATGACAGGACACAACTCTTTGAGACTTAGCCTATTTATTATACACCAACACATACTTAATATGTATGATTTACGTTCATTAAATTTGCAGTGACATTATGTTGGAGAATACTAAGATGAGGAACATTTTATGCCTTATTGTTTTGGAAAATATCACATTCTTTTGTAAATTACTCAATACCAAATGCCATTATCAACCAACAAAAGTTGAGGAGGCATTCCTATGAGTTTTTCACAAACCCACATGACTCACCAAGGGACATGTATATAATGAGATGAGTTCCAAACAAAAAATGATGGTATGTTAAAGGTTATGGAACCATTATTGGTATTCCATGGCTAGTGCCAATGCAAGCAAGTGCCTGGTTGGAATAATCCTGGGTGAGGTGCACTAATTTACGCCAATGGGTTTATTAGGGATTCCATCAAGGAATGTTGGGAAGCATCACAGATTTCCCTTCAAAGTTACCATTGGAAAAAAAAAACACAAGGTTGTATTACAAACAATACCTAGGAAATGCCAATTTTCTTTATACCAAACTAAATTAGCCACCAAAAACTTGGATGTAGATGTTGAATATATAAAGTTCTAGACTTAAAATTTGTTAACATTCATCCAAAAAAAAATAAAAAATACTAAGCATATATATTACTGTCATTTTGATAAAAAAATATTTTTAAACCTAGTTGATGGGACCAAGGGACTAAGAAAGAGAAATAAAAAAATACATTTAAATCCCAAAGCTGATTAGATAGAAATAAAATGGTAGTAATAAATGCATGATATGTTATATCCCAAAAGTGGTTTAGACATAGGCAAGATAAATACCAAAAAAAGGATAAAAATGCATCTAACGAAGAGTTTCAGTTGCAAAAGTATAGTATATCTGCTTGGTATTGGATGCTTCTGGTATCAAAGTCATAAAAAAATGAGCATTTTTCTAGAAATGGAACAATTTATATAAGCATCAACATGATATGGTTTATAAATGTTAGTTTAAACTCTAGACTAAAAAACAATCATAATAACATGCATAAGAAGCATTATAAAAAACTTTCAACAGAAATGTTGCTTGCAACAATTTTACTTCACATCCCTTATAAATATTTATGCACCATTAACTAACTTAAATGAAGATATTTTTAATGATAAGGTTTTAAGTGATCTACATCCATTTTCAAGGTGGACAAGTGTTATGTTAGTTAAGAGAAAAAGGTTGTACAGGATGAGAGCCTTCAGTGCACAACACATAACACCTATTCCTTCTAGGGCACCATGAGTCAGCTTTCTACATTGCAATTATCTAGTGATCAGCAAACATCCTCAATAACATAGGTATCAAACTAATGTAAGAAAGAGATGTGCTCTAAAAGATATCCCACTATCCAAGTTATTTGAACTTAACTAATTGAAAACACTAAAGAAATTGAACCACTTTCCCACAACCAAATAGAGAAATCTCTTTCAAGTCACAACCTGGATAAGCAAGCAGTTCACTAGCAAACTCATCGATGACACCTACTATCCCTGTCACTCATAGCACTTCAAATTTTTGCATTTTTTTAATGCAAGAAGAATCTTGAAGGATTCTAGCTGCTGGCATGATTCCATACACAATTCCTTAATTACTGGTGCCAAATTATTGCCATTAGGATTCATGTCATGTAATTTTTAAGGTAATTTATATGCCATTATAGTCATTTCGATGATAATAGGGTCATTTAGATGTCATTACAGACATTTAGGTTCCACTAGAATCAATTAGGATACAAAATTGATACCACATGCATAATCATCATTGATATCCACATCGTCATCATCATCATACAATAAATCAACATCATTGTTGTTGCCATAGTCATCATCAATGTCATCATCAATATAATGTGATAATAATGAGTAAGGAGCCCTACTACCTCACAAGAATGGATGATATAGTATTATAATTATCAAATCATATCCATACGCTCCATCATAATTATTGTAATGCATCATCGTCATGTTGTTAGGGCCAATAAGATTCCATTAGGTTCTATCAAATGTTGTTGGGGACACTCAAATGCCATTAGAGAAATTTAGTTGACATTAAGATAATTTACCCCTCATTAGGATTAATCTAGATGCAAAAGTGCCATGATTAGGATCATTTAGGTGCCACTATGATAAATCAATATCAAAAATTACTATCACATGAATCGTGATCATTGACATTGACATGAATATATTTGGCGTTATGTCAAACGTTTTCCAAACACAATCCCTAGCTCTAAACCTAGTGCAATTTCTAGTGCGGTTCCTTTCAAAATTTCTGACATTATTCCCTGTTCTATACCTGGATCTATGTTGGATGTTTTCTAGGTGCAATTATTGGATTTATACTTCATGTTATGTTGGATGTTTTTCCTACCAAAATTCATGACGCAATTCTTGTCGCTAACTGTATATTAATATATGGTGATATGATATTTTGGACATTGTTTTGGAGGCTATTTTGGGCATTATATGGGATTTTTTTTGGACTCTAATTGGGAAATTAAATGGGATTCTAATTGGGATGATAATTGTGATGCTAATTGGGATTCTAATTAGGACGTTAATTGGGATGCTAATTAGCATCCACAATAGAGCCAACTTTTAAAATGGGATGCTAACTGGGATGCTAATTGGGGCGATAATTGGGATGCTAATTAGTGTCCAAAATAGTGCCATCTTTTACAAAGGGAAGCAAATAACACCATTAAAAGCGCCATCCCGTGGAAAAGCAGCCACTTTGTCCAAAAAATGATGAAAAATACACTAAAAGTGATAGTGGATGCTAAAAAGGAAGCTAAATGAGACGTTAATCACATGGTTTTGTTGTAGTGATACCTTCGATCTCGACCATTGAATTTTGATGGTATTCTTGTCAAATATCCAACGCAACACTAATTCTTGGCATGCTTCTCACCATATCTCCAACTATAACAAATTCCTGAATGGAGTGATCGTTATTAAAGTTTTTTCTTTCTTATAGGACGATCTTTAAAATAATGTGGCTTGTCACATTCCCAACATTTTAAGGGTTGCCTCTATGTGATGTTTTTATTAAAAGTAGTGGAAGGTTCTCTTTGTTTTGTTGCATGGTTTTGTAGTTTAAAACCATTATAATTACTAGGTTGATACCCTTTATAATTATTCCCTATGTTTTTGTAAAAATTATTATTCCTCTTTCTTGGATCAAATTTATCTTGTCTGTTAGTTTTCAAAGTAGGTATCTTTTCTCTTTTATTTTTAATATGATCATAACAGAAATTCAATTTTCTCATTGCTTCTTCCAACGTCTTCATATTGTCATACTCAATCCTTTCCTTAAATGTAACTTTGTAAGCAGCTGAGAAAGCACTGTAATTTTTGTTTTTCATCTGTTATATATGGTACATAGCAAAGTTGATCCAGGAGGATCCAAGAAGGTCAAAAATTCAAAGTCCTCCAATCTCAGCAAGACCAGTGCTCGATCAAAGAGCTCGTCGAGACGATTCCAATGGTGTTTGTTTCACCTCAAACGGACTCCGTATGAGAAAGTTGTCACGTTCTGTTCTATAAGGTCAATAGGCAAAATTTGCAAAAAGAGGTGCCACGTCGCACCACTGACAGGGTGACACATGGAATCCGTACTGTACAAACATGATGACATGGTACCACTGACAGGGTGACACATGGAATCTGTACGGTAGGGACAATATGACATGGCAGGTGTACGGACCAACCAAAAGACGACACGTGGCACCACTTAGAGGATGACATGTGGCATCCATACAGTACAGACGAGGTGACATGGCATGTACGTGCGGACCAATGGAGATTGAACACATGGCAGTACATTCAATGAATTGGCAATTGACTGGACGCCAATTGGGCATGAGGTGGACCAATCATAGGCCACCATGTGGCAGTACGGGATTGGCCAATAAATCTAACGGCAAAATTATGGCCTCAGTGGGGTTCGACCCCATGACCTCTACAAAGAAGGCTAAGTGGCTTCACCACTTGGGCTATGTTTGGTTCTTGGTATGTGGGTTAAGGTTCTTGTATTTAAATTATGTGGGAAGTTTATATTGGCACAAAAGGGGTTGTGGCAAGCCCCGACCCATAGTTTTCGATGTGGCAAGGGACATGGGGAGTTTGTTACAACTCCAACCCACAAATCACATTGAAGTCAAATCTCGATAGGGTAACACATGGTCACATGTTTTATAAATCTTCAAACGGATTACATGCCACCTAATATATGTTGGACCGCCACCACATATTGCATAACAAACTTTGGGTTAAGGTTTTAAAAGTGGGTTTTATTATAATATGGTTTTAACCATATTAAAATACAACAAAAGGGTATGCCATTTTAAGGGTATTTTTAAATATGGTTGTTTATTATTTAATAAAAAAAGCCCAACCACATGAAAACCAACTTGGAGAAGTTGTAACCAAGGCCAATATAGGAAAATTAGTTGCAACCAAAGAAATCCATGAGAGTCATGTGAAGAAGGGCAAGCCAACCTATATAAACCCATTCATTTTCCATTTCCCTCTCATGCTTTGGAGTGGAGACTTTGTATATAAAGGAGAGAAGGGAGATCGTGTAGCTCTACAGGAGGAAGGTACGAGTGTTTATACTCGTTTTACACCGTCTTCAGGATTCAGAGTTGTTGGAAGCAGTCTGGTTGTGTTTTGGGTAGCGGTTCTCTTCCTAACCATTGTCGCCAATGTATCATTGTATCATTGCCATGTATTTTGTCTTATACTGATATTATAGATCGGCCCTCCTATTGAGAAGCATGCCCAGAGATGTAGTCCATCCTGGACAAACTTCGTTATCAACTTGTTGTCTTTATGTGCATATTGTCTATGTTGTTTGGTTCTCTTCTTATGGATTTGTGAGCTTCATTCATGCTCTTTATGCAATTCATGTTAACGTCATAAAGTAGCAAAGATATTGTTTTCAGATCGTGTGGTATCAGAGCAGGTTTATTTGACGTTGGATTGTGAGTGTGGATGCTCACGAGGGCTAAACTGCAAGCTGGTGAGGGTACATTAGAGCCTTACAATTCCAAGATTGGACATGCACACCGAAGGAGGAAGATGGATGCTAATGATGCCCGCATCGAGATGGAGGCAAACTTTCACAAGGTATTCTACATGATGCTCGACAAGGTAGACAAGTTGTTTGCAGTCTATGAAGGATGCATGGCAAAAGAAAGAAAAGGTAGTGAAGTAAAGAAGGAAGACAAAGAAGTGAAGGACGAAGGCAACGCTTCAGTTAACCAAGGAGGAGGTGGCGAAGAGCCTCCTGATCCTCCTTCTTCACTTTCAGCTTCAAGCACACGTTCAAGTGCTTCTTCCTCATCTCATTCTTAGCATTCCAAGGCTCCTCACAAAGAGCCTTAAAAGAATCTCTTATTGAAGCTCGATGTGAATTTTGATTTTCCCATGTTAAATGGGGAAGCGAATGCAGAGAAGTTGAACAATTGGATAAGGCAAATTGAGGTCTATTGCCGAGTCCAGTAGATCAAAGAAGAAGATGTGAAGATTCATTTGTCTTCACTTTGGCTAACAGGCACCGCACTTGTATGGTGGGAAAGCAAGCTTCAGTAAGGTAGCAAACAAATGGGTAATCTTCTCTCATCATGGTCTGCTTTCATTTCTTCTTTACGTAAGCAATTTTATCCGTTGGGTTATGTTCAAAAGGCTATGATGGATTGGAAAAGTTTTATACAAGGCAAGGGTCAGAGTGTTTAGAATTTTACTGAAGAATTTAGAAAGAAAGCTCTAGAGTTTAATATTTCTTTAGATTTTGCTGACACTCTTTTGAAGTACATTGGTGCTCTTCATCATTATCTACGCCATACTTTGTTGTTGTTGAATCCTACTAGTGTGGATGAAGCAAGTGTTCAGGCTACTCACCTTGAGAGCAGGGGGAAGCATTTGCAAGAAGACAATCTGAAGAAGCCTTTCAAGCCTAAAAACAACCACAAGTCCAAAAAGAAAGACAAGAGCAAGAAGATAGCTACTGCCAAGAAGGAAGGAGGAAAGCTCCATTGCAAACATTGCGACACTGATGTGCATGATGAAGAAAGTTGTTGGAAGTTGCATCCTGAACAGAGGCCAAAGCATTATGGAGGCAAAAAGAAGAAAAATACCATTGCAATAGCACAATGAGATTTGGGTTCCGACTCAGGTGACAAAACCAGGATTACAACTGTGGGAATGCAAGGTAACAAAACTCCTCATACTAGTTCAAGTTCTACTCATGTTTCTAAAGAAAATGATAAAAGAAGAAGTGAGTTGTTTCACATTAGAGTTGTGTCTAAGCATACAAAGATTGAAACATTATTTTATCCGGGTTCTCAAGTAAATTTGATCTTAGAATCAGTTGTTAAGAAGTTGGGCATACAGACTAAACCTCACCCCAAGCCTTATCCTCTTGGATGGGTATCTGATAATGCTAAGCTACAGGTGACTAAGCAATGCAGGTTAAGGTTTTCTATTGCTTCAAATTTGATCGATGAGGTGGAATTAGATGTTGTTCTTCTTGACATCTGTGGTATCATATTGGGAAGCCCATATTTGTATGATCAAAAAGAAGTATTCTTCCGTCATGAGAACAAGTACCATCTCATCAAAAATGGGGTGGAGTACATTGTGAGAGCTCATAGTATGAAGGCTAACACCACTCTTGTTAGTGCAGGACAGATGAAGCGGCTCATCAACACTAAGAAGAGATACATGCTCATGGCTGTGAGGGCAAAAGATGCTAAGGCATCTGATGCTTTCAAAGGTTGTGATCCTTCTCATAAAAAGGCTATGATTGATATTGTGGCTAACTATGATGAAATATTTTAGGAACCTACAGGTTTGCCTCCCAAAAGGGAGATTCAACATGAGATCCATCGACAACAGGATGCCCCTCTTCCTAATGTGGCCATGTACAGGTTGTCCGCAGTTGAAATGGCAGAGATTAAGAAGTAGGTTCAAGACTTGTTGGACCAATGAGTGATCAAACCCAGCTCCTCTCCATGTGGTTCACTGATTGTGTTGGTGATGAAGAGAGATGGCACATGGAGGATGTGTGTTGACTATCGGGCTCTCAACAAGATCATGATCAAGAATCTATACCCGCTTCCTCACATAGATGACTTGCTCGACTAGTTGAAAGATGATGTGTTCTTTACCAAGTTGGATTTGCGCAGTGGCTACCACCAGATCAGAATTGCAGAAAGTGATGTGTGGAAGACGGCCTTCAAGACCAAGCAAGGTCTATTTGAGTGATTGGTGATTCCCTTTGGGCTTTGTAATGCACCTACAACCTTCATGCGGGTGATGAATGATGTTTTCCGGCCATTCCTAGATGATTTTGTCATTGTATACTTAGATGATATTTTGGTCTTTAGAAAAACTTGGGAAGCACATGTGGGGCATGTAAAGCAAGTATTAGGTACTTTTCAAAAGGAGAAATTGTATGTCAAATTGTCAAAGTGTGAATTTGGAAAAACTTCATTAGTTTACTTGGGTCATATTGTAGGAGGTGGAAATTTAAAAATTGATCCTTCAAAAGTTGATGTAATTGTCAATTGGCCTAAGCCTACTAACACTACTAAAGTGAGAATCTTTTTAGGAGTTGTTCAATATTGGAGGAGGTTCATTTAGAGCTTCTCATACATAGCATCTCCTTTGCATTCCTTAACAAGTGTGAAGAAAGCCTTCCAGTGGGGAGGTAAGCAGCAGAAATCCTTTGACACATTGAAAGGAAAGATCAGCACCGCCCCAGTCCTAGCCTTTCCTGATTTGAAACAACCATTTGAGATAGAGACAGATGCCAGTGGATATGCCATGGGGGAAGTATTGATGCAGCACCGCAAGCCTATTTTCTACCATTTAGAGACTTTTACTCAAGCAGTGATCAAACACCCCACCTATGACAAAGAGTTGTATGCTTTGGTTCAGAGTGTCAAGAAGTGGAAACACTACTTGATGGGTAAGGAGACAATCATCCATACTGATCATCAGCCCTTGTAGTATCTCCAGTCCCAGACTAAGCTCCAACAAGCTCGTCATTTCAGGTGGATGGGATTCCTTCAACAATTCCATCTAGTGATCAAGTACAAGAAGGGTACTAGTAACAAAGTGGCAGATATGCTCTCTAGACCTCCTATTGTTGCATCTATTGTTTTGAAAAATGATTCTTTGTCCCATGAAATTGATATTGAGCAGTATGCTACTGATGATGATTTCAAGCAAATTTATGAGAAGCTAACCAATGGCACACATGTGGAAGACTACTATTTGCAGGGAGATTTGCTCTATCATTTGGGAAAGCTACGTGTTCCTACCAGTGAAAGAGTCCATGTCATTAGAGGAATTTTGGAGTCTAAAATGGGCCTCCTAAGGAAAATAATAAAATAATAGTTAAAATAATAAAATAATAGTTAAAATAATAAAATAATATTGATTAATTTTGGAGGAAGAAAGAAAAAAACTACTTTTTGTGTTCGTATTTTCGACATGTCTCCCTGTGTTTTTACTCAAATTTCGATTGGGAGAGCTCGTTGGATGCATAATTTGATTCCGGATCCAATGAGTAACCAAACTGCATACTTTTGACGGACCCCGCTACCCCAAAAACAAGAAATACCTGAAAAAACATGATGATGACATCATCATCATGTTTTTTCAGGTATTTCTTGTTTTTGGGGTAGCGGGGTCTATCAAAAGTATGCAGTGTGGGTGCTCATTGGATGCGGAATCAAATTCCGCATCCAACGAGCTCTCCCAATCGAAATTTGAGTAAAAACACAATGAGATATGTCGAAAATACGAACAAAAAAAGTAGTTTTTTTTAATGACAAATATGTCAATTCAACCATTATGGTTGACTTATTTTATTGAAATTCTATTGGTTCTTGAATTCCAACTCACAAAAACTTATTTTGGCATGTTTTCTTATAAGGCCCATTTTAGACCCCAAATTTCCTCTAATGAATACGAGAAGCTCATACTTCTCTTGTATTAGGGCATTTTGGGGTAGGTAAGACTTTGGCTCATTTGAAAAGACTCGTGTATTGGCCTCGCATGAAAGACATTGTAGAAAAATATGTAAAGGGGTGTGTGATGTGCTCTACTTGTAATCCCACTAATAGAAAATTGGGGCTGTACTCACCACTTCCTGTTCCTTCCCATCCTTGGGAAAGCATTTCCATGGATTTTGTGGGGGGTTTTCCTATGTCTAGGAGGGGTCATGACTACTTGTATGTGGTCATGGATAGGTTTAGAAAGATGTGTATTCTTATGCCATGTAAAAAGAAGGTCACTGCAGAGCAGGCTGCTTCTCTCTTCTTTCAGCATGTATGGGTTCACTTTGGACTTCTTATGTCCATTATCTCGGATCGGGACTCCCAATTCCTTGGAGAGTTTTGGACAAAGTTATGGTGTATGATGGACACCAAGCTGAAGAGGATCACCGCTTTCCATCCATAGACCGACAGACAGACAGAGGTATTCAACAGGACAGTTGTCCATTTGCTTTGAGGCTATTGCAACAAGCATCCTAAGTTATGGGATGAACATATCCAGTATGTGCAACATGCCTACAACAGGGCTATGCATTCTTCCACTTAGAGCTCTCCATTTGAGACATGCTTTGGGTAATTGTCAAAGACTCCATTGGACTTGAATTATGGGAGAGAGGGTGATTCAAGCGCTTCCAAGGATGAAGACAAAGCCCGCAGGTTCATTCAAAGAGTTCAACAAGTACATCAAGCCGTGCAAGAGCAATTGGAGAAGAGTCAAGCCTAGTACAAGGCTCGCCATGACAAGCATAGAGTTGATCATCAGTTTCAGGTAGGAGATCAAGTGTGGCTTCACATCAGCAAGGAGAGGATGAAAGGACAAGGCAAGAATCTCAAGCCCATTAGATATGGTCCCTTCACCATCTTGGAGAAGATTGGGACGAATGCTTTTCGCTTAGAGCTACTGCCATACATGCAGATCTACTTAGTGGTGAATGTGGATAACTTGAAACTCTATGAGCCTCCCATGATCATGGATGAAAGGGAGAATTTCTCATTGCCATCAGTTGATGAATTTGCTCCTGAGTACATGGATGAGCTAAAGGAAGATGTCATCTTGGACATAAGGACAAAGAATTCTCGCAGAGGTGATGTTGATTATCTTCGAGTGGGCATCAGAGGCACTCATCCAAGCAAATCCAAGTGGATCGAGAAGGAGAAAGTGAGGGATCAATTCCCTCACCTATCTGTTGATTAGTAAAGGCTTTTGGAGGCCAAAAGCTTCTCAGTGGGGAGGAATGATCCAGGAGGATCCAAGAAGGTCAAAAATTCAAAGTCCTCCAATCTCAGCAAGACCAGTGTCAGATCAAAGAGCCCGACGAGATGATTCCAATGGTGTTCGTTTCACCTCAAACGGACTCCGTATGAGAAAGTTATCATGTTCTGTTCTATAAGGTCAATAGGAAAAATTGGCAAAAAGAGGTGCCACGTGGCACCACTGACAGGGTGACACGTGGAATCCATACTATACAAACATGATGATGTGGCACCACTAACAAGGTGACACATTGCATCCATACGGTAGGGACAAGATGACATGGAAGGTGTACGGACCAAAAAAAGATGACACGTGGCACCACTCAGAGGATGACATGTGGAATCCATACAGTACAGACGAGGTGACATGGCATGTACGTGCAGACCAATGGAGATTGAACACGTGGCAGTACGGTCAGTGACTTGGAGGTTGAATGGACGTTGACTGGGCATGAGGTGGACCAATCACAGGCCGCCACGTGGCAGCACAGGATTGGCCAATAAATCTAATGGCAAAATTATCGCCTCCGCGGGGTTCGACCCCATGACCTCTGCAAAGAAGGCTAAGCGCCTTCACCACTCGGGCTACGTGTGGTTCTTGGTATGTGGGTTAATGTTCTTGTATTTAAATTATGTGGGAAGTTTATATTGGCACAAAAGGGGCCGGGGCAAGCCCCGACCCATAGTTTTCGATGCAGCAAGGAACATGGGGAGTTTGTTACAACTCCAACCCACAAATCACGTTGGAGTCAACTCTCGATAGGGTAACACATGGTCACATGTTTTATAAATCTTCAAAAGGATTACATGCCACCTAATATATGTTGGAGTGCCACCACATATTGCATAACAACCTTTGGGTTAAGGTTTTAAAAGTGGGTTTTATTATAATATGGTTTTAATCATATTAAAATCCAATAAAAGGGTATGCCATTTTAAGGGTATTTTTAAATATGGTTGTTTATTATTTAATAAAAAAATCCCAACCACATGAAAACCAACTTGGAGAAGTTGTAACCAATGCCAAGATAGGTAAATTAGTTACAACCAAAGGAATCCATGAGAGTCATATGAAGAAGGGAAAGCCAACCTATATAAACCCATTCATTTTCCATTTCCCTCTCATGCTTTGGAGTGGAGACTTTGTAGCTAAAGGAGAGAAGGGAGATTGCGTAGCTCTACAAAAGGAAGGTACAAGTGTTTATACTCATTTTACACCGTCTTCAGGCTTCAGAGTTGCTGGAAGCATTCTGGTTGTGTTTTGGGCAGCGGTTCTCTTCCTGACCATTGTCGCCAAGGTATCATTGTATCATTGCCATGTATTTTTCCTTATGCTAAGATTATAGATCAGCCCTCCTATTGAGAAGCAGGCCCAGAGACGTAGTCCATCCTGGATGAACTCCATTATCAACTTGTTGTCTTTATGTGCGTATTGTCTATGCTGTTTGGTTCTCTTCTTATGGGTTTGTGAGCTTCATTCATGCTCTTTATGCAATTCATGTTAACGTCATAGAGTAGCAAAGATCTTGTTTTCGGATCAAAAGTTGAATTAGGAATTTACTACAGATTTCTTTCATGGTCATAGAACCTAACCTTAACTTGTAGAATTCTTTATCCTCTTCTTAATAGTACTGTTTTGAAAGAGATTTTGGTTTAAAGTGACTTTTAAAGGTTTTCCATGTTATGTATCATTCTTTTATACCTTTTAATTTTTTTATATTTGGCCATCAAATATCTTCTTTTCTAGTTAAGTTATAAATGGCCATTTTCTCCTCCTGTTCATAGAAGTAGTTATAGATATAGAATTATTTCTTCATTCTTGATAACCAGGCTTCTGCGTCTTCTCATTTCTCGATTTCATTATTAAACATATGTGGTTTAATATTTTTAAATTCCCCAGAAATCTCTTCATAAGGATTGTACTTCTTTTATTTTTATTGTTGTCACTACTTCCAATTGAATCTTGTTGTTTTTTGTAGTGTTTAGGCGATTCGTCACTCAAATTTTCAGCCCCATGACTGTAAAATTCCATCTTTCTTCCCTTATGTTTGTAAGGTGTAGTTTTTGGCATATTTTTTTCATGTTCTTTGTGTTTATCTTTTTCATTATTGTGTATTTTATCCAGCAAAAATGTTATTTAGTTCTTCTTGGGCTTTTAGAATTCGTTCATTATCTTCCCTAACTATTTTTAATTATGATCTTAGTTCTTTAACAGTTCATTGCAAATCTGATGGGTCATCATTTCGACTCTCATTAAGGTTTACCCAAATTACTCCCTCTTCATTGTTCACATTATTTCTAGGGTGAGATTCTTCTTTCATGGACATTCCTACGTATGCCATAATTTCCTGCAAAAAATAAATTTATTATTCTCTTCTTGTTTCGTAAGAGAATCAAACCCAAAATAAAATAAATTAGTTTTCTTGTTTGGAAGCTTCAATAATGGACTGGTTCAGGCCAAGTGTCGTAACCTCACTCTGATACCATTATGTTACCAACCTCTAAATGCCATAAATAAATAAAAAATTCATATAAGCATATAACTATATAAACAACTTTTTGTTCTTAACATGCATTAGTTACTATAGCATGAGTAGAATTTTTGTTTCCTTGTATAGTCTCTTACACACATCTTAAAACTGCTCTTTGACAGGTTGAATAAAGTGTGGATGTTTACAATGTTTTAATGGAAATCTATTGCCATACTTGAAGGTGATGTTTTTTGTTCATTTTTACGTTTATATTGTTATCGGTTTACTAAGGATTTCTTAGCCCTAAGGATAAGTCTTGGTCTTCATTTTCTGCCTTATCTATTAAAGCTTGATGCAATTGGTTAGATGAGAGAAATTTTGGGAGACTATGGGTATAGTATTGATCCCAATATTTTAAATGTAATATGGCTTTAAAGGACCGAAGGTGTAACCTAGGGCCAACAACACAAGGTTTAAACATGCATCGTTAGAAAGGACCTAGGGTATAAACTTTCTCCTAATATGCAAGGATTAAACATAAAACAATTATTGTTTTAATTTACAGGTATATAATATATATAGCTACGAGTTTATACCATAGTCGAACCATGGTTGCAAGCAATGATTGACATGTTTAACATATAACATGGTTTGTCATTTTTTATTTACATGTCTAATATGACATGGGCCATGGGCTTTATCCATAGTTGAACCTTGGTTTAAGCAATGATTGACATAGCTATGATTGCAATTGGATGTGTGTTATGATGGTTATAAATTTTTGTACTTTGGTTGACTTTAGAATTTAAAGTGTTTCCATGGATACGAGTTGATAGCGTAGCAAGGCCTTAAATTTTTTATCAAGAATGAATCTCGGTCATCCATCTGTACACCGTGATAGAAAGGGTTTCGTTAGGTTTTAATGTGTCGTTGATCTTTTCTGAACCCTTATCTATTGTGGTTATTCGATCTGTAAACTCGGGAAGCATGGGCTCTACCCCTATCATGGTGATTTGTAAGGTTCTTAGTGTAAAACCTTCCACTATTTAATGGAGTTCTTCCTGTTTGATTCCCAAGGTGCAAAGGAATTCCTCTCAGTGCTAATGGCTGCCCCTAGTCATCACATGTTAATTTTTTTACGATCCAAACCTGACAATGATATTTAGCCTCGAGTTGCCTCTTACCAGGTAAATAAAAACAAATTCTTAACTATGCAAAGATGCGTTAATGTGTTTTACTAACTCTTAGGTTTGGAGGGATTCACACTTGTAATATTTTTTGCAAGTAGAGGAGGGATAAGGGCGTCCAGGAGGAGCCTCCCCCTGACCCTCTCTACAATTCAAACAAGGTAATGGAACTACAAAATTTTTACATTGTTCACTTTTTTTCACAAATAAATAAGGATTTAACTATAGGTGGTTAGTTTCAGGTTTGGGAGCGTCCACAAGGATAGTGACAGGGTCAGCTCCTCCAGGCCCGCATATTCAAACGCTTAGGTAAAATAATGAAACCTTACTCTGTTAATTTCTAGATTTTATTTAGTTATAACCAGTCACTGACTGATCCGAGGTTTACTTGTTGCAGGGTTCTTGGAGCCGTGAAGAAATTTTAGGCTTCTGCCTCTTTGCAAGATAAGTTACTGGGTTTTTCTTCAACCCTTAGGGGTTTAAAATTTAACGGACATAGTGATTTACAACCTCTCTATTCCAACATGTTTTTTAAATTGTTTTGTACGTATGTTGCTTTGCTTTATGTATTAAGTAATTTTCATGGGCGCCATCATCCATGTGCTTACCACCACTTCAGTTAGTCTGTAAATTATTTAAATCCTAGGGTCTTTACTAGATGTGGATGCCATCGTTGATGGTCTTACAGCCACATGGATTTTGAATCCATTTTTATATTTGATGTTATTGATGTTTACAAGATAAATGCGACCCTTATGACCTTTTCTTGTTTCTTACTTATGCAATTTCTGTGTATTAGTGGAAGTTAGAATATTACCTATCATATTTTATATCATGGATATTAATATATACGTGTATGAATTCTATTTATGCCATGATTTCCATCCTTCGAAGGTCTTACTGCCATGTATTGGATTTGGAATATTCACCATTAAAGATAATATATTGGGCATTTGATTTGGAAATATGTAGTAATGATTTATTTTAAACATAGCCTCTGGCCAAATTTGAATTAGAGTATGATTTAAGTGTTTATTAACCTTGAATTTGTTCATTGATTGTTAGTTCATTAATAATTAAGGAATTTGATTCTGGTTAATTTTAAAGATAGTTTCTGTTATACTTTGGTTTATACCCTGACTATCGTTTATCCATGGTCTTGTTGATGCATGTGGATGATTTTGATGGCTTTGTATTGATGAGTCGTTGACTCATATTTAATAGCATTTATGACTATTATATTTTTTTTTTGTTTTGTAAATGTATGCCTCGGGTCAGATACCCATAACATTAGGTTGTCCAAGCACGAGTTGGACTAGATATAAAAGATTTGGTTATGATCAATTGTGATTTTTTTGGTTTAAATATATAACATCTTATGTTACTCATATTACTTCGATCTCAATCTCTAATATGTTTAAGATGAGTTTTTATTAAATCCTTTCGATTCTTAGTTTGTTTACTTAAATCCTTGGATAATTAGCTTTTAAGGTTCTTCGATTTTCTATAGAGAAATATTTTAACTATGTTGTTTGGTTTAGTTAGATTTGACCAATTCTCTATGACTTTAATAAACAGATTGCTTCTTTCTGTCGTATTGAAATTTAATTAAGAATATATTATATCCTAGTACGATTGTGATGTCTAAATAACTTATTTAAAATATTGTATTATAATATAAGCAAAATTTTGCCTATATCATTTAACTAGATTTTCAGTAACTTGCATTCAATTTACTAGTTATTTAAATAATACACATAACTTGAGATTTTTTATTGTGGTATGGATTCCTGAACATATATTCATTAGAAATCCTACAAATACTAAATCATATTATTTTACAGAAATAAATATAATTAGGAAAGAACATTCATATTGGAAACATAATTATGAAGTATTTGAGAAGATACATAATAAGATCAATTTTCTATTCAGATTCATGATAGATCACTATCCTATGTGGATGCATAATAAATCAATATTATATACATATGCATAACAAGATTTCTTCTAAGGAAATATTTGTGATTCGCAGTTAACTAGAAATCCTATTGTAACTAGTTTTAAGCAGATAAGAAAAATGACAATGAACCTGGCACCACTGCTGAGAAAACATAAATGAAATAGATTTTCCTCCCGACCAACTCCCAGATAAGCCAAGATCACTTGATCCAGAACCCCCGAGCCTAAATCACAAGAGAAAAATCTACTTAATTTTCCATCTCTTGCATTATTAGATTTAATTCCCCATTAAATGCTAGCATCCTGCTTGCTAATGGACATCCTATTATATATAGTATTTTTCCTAGGACTTGGTCATTTCTAAGCTTCCCGCTCTTTAGCACTCAACAAAGAGTTGTGACCTGATTTTGGGGAAGATGCATCATGCACCTTGACTTCTCACTCAACAACTTCAGCCACTTGCCTTTTCATCACGTGGGTCAAAAAACACCCTTCAACAACTATTTCATTTTTTCCCCTCTAATGTATTTTATTAATACAAAAATAATCCATTACATTTTTTTTTACTTCTTCTCAAAAATATTTGAAATAAAACAAATTAAAATATTCAAAAAAAATTAATAACAATTTGTTAAATCTTTGTGTATTCCAAGGAAGAAGATCTACATAAAATATACTACATCTTTTTTTCTACATATATTTCTGAATTAATATTTAAATTATATTTTATATTTCTTTATCTTGTTGTCAATATTTTTTTAACTATTTACATAAATTAATAAAACACAAAAAATACTCTTATAAAAAAAGAAAGATCCGTGAAGATTTCATATTTTTTTATAATGTTTGGTTGTGTATTTTTATATTAACTTTTTTCTATAATCTTTTGAAAGTGTGGTAAAAAAAAAATATTAATAAAGTTTTAAAAGAAAAGAAAATAATCATTTAATAAAGTATTCACCAAAGAATCCAATGGCTTTTACTATGTAACCTCAAATAAAATATATGAATGAGTTTCACCTTATAAAAAAGAAGATGGATTATGTAAATTAAATGACTTTCTTAAAAAAAGAATGATTGAGCATTTTGTACGAATTTTGAAATAAATAATAGTTTGTTAAACATTTAGATCTATCAAGTTCTTATAAACACAATGTTAAACAAACTTTAAACATATGCATAAATTTGGTTATAGATGTATGTGAATAATTTAAAGATATGAAAATAAAGGTTATGTTATAATTTTTTTGAAGAATATTAGCTTTATCTTTATTGTCACAATTTATGAAAATTTTATGATTTTGGTTATCTATACAAGTTCATAATAAATTTTATAGTACTTTAAAAAAAATGTTTATAATAAATAAATAGACAAATATATTTTAATAGACCTAACTTTTAAGAACATTATTTTATTTTAAAAAACCTATAAACTTTAACCATTACAATACATTCGAATTAGATTTTTACACCACCATGTAATTATTATAATTATTATTAATTATTTTTTAAATGTATTAATTTATCTTCAAATATACGACTCTTTATTCAATACAATAACATGAATAATATCAAATAATTAAATTATAATATATAATTGATAAATTTTATAAATAAATAAATTTATCCATAAAAAAAAGAAAATGTATAATTCAATCCATTTTTTAATAATTTTGGTGAATTTACTATTAAATAAATTTTTTAAAAGATTGTTATTATAGTGTGTATGTTTAGATTGCACAATAAAACATAGTACTGGATGACTTTTAACTTGTAAGCATGGCTATTATTAAATCATGTTAAAAGTTTTCATTGATTTAAAACCAGCGTAGATCCAAATCCTAGGCTCTATCAAGTGCTGAGAGGGATCAAATTTCTTGAGGTGCAAACCTCTTCTTAGGTATTGCAGTCAATGAACTATGAACTTTGTTGTGTCCTATATATAGCAATTGATTTGATTCAAACCAAAAGACACATCTTTTTAGTTAAGGTTCACATGTAATATTTTTATTATTAATATTTAATATTATTTATGGTCAACATATAATATTTTTTATTATTTTTTATTTTGTTAGGAACGAACATTACAAAATTTCCCCATACATGGTTTTAAAACCATATGCAAGGCCCTCCTACAACCATGGGTTGTTTAAGAGGCCTTGCACATGGTCTTACAACAATTTGCAAGGCCCTCCTAAACCATGTACAATAAAACCATGGGTTGTTTAGGAGGCCTTGCACATGGTTTTAAAACCATGTGCAAGGCCTTTCTAAACCATGTACAATAAAACCATGGGTTGTTTAGGAGGCCTTGCACATGATTTTAAAACCATGTGCAATTTTATTAATAAAAATTATGTTACATAAGTTATGTAATGTTACAAGATCTCCCCCATACTCGGGTGTAGAGTGCCTCTTGACGCAACTATTATTTAATATTAAATCATGTTAAAATATAGTTTTTAGTGGCTTAAACTTATTACGTTCTACATATTATTATATTTATTAATATTTATGAAATCAACTAAAAACTTAACTTTTATTGATTTAAAATTATTACTTAATTTTGTATATAAGTTGATTTAAATTTTATTGTTTTAAATGGTAGAATAATATAATATTTCCAATATTTTTTTAATAATAATGGAAAAATTGTAGATTTCAATTGTAAAATATCTAAATTTTTAACAATATTCTAAGACTATTTACGATTTATGAGTTATTAAAGAATATTTATAAGTTGGAATGTTAACAATTTGGATGAAGTTAGGCCACAAGTTGTGTAGGAATAAATTATTTGTGACATCCATTATTCAACATCAACTAAAAGTTATCTATGAAGCTACCCCTTATTTTTTATTTTTATTTTTTTATAATTGTTTATTTCGAATTTGGAATAATTGTTATAAAATCATATGCATAGTACAATTGTCTTATCCTTATGTAGTTTTATAAAAATCATAGGTTTTATTCTACCCCTAATTCTAAGATATAAACACATCAATGTAATTAATTAATATTAACGTGATATATAAGCTTATATTCTTTTTAATTGAGGACAAGTAATATATGAGTAATCATTTAAATAAATTTTATTATTAAATTAATAATTATTATTGCATGTCCTTATCATATAAATATAAGTATAAATATTTGAGGGTGTGTGGGGCCCAATAGATTCCATCTTTGCAATTTAGAAGAAGAATCTATGGAACATATTTTTGTTGAGTGTATTTTTAGGAAGACACTGAGAAGGACTCTTACTAACCAGTTGGGCTTAGTGTTTCACTGGGAAGATAAAACACTGCAAGGAAATATGTTATAGTGGATGAATTATGGAAATGAGCCTATCTATCTCTCTTTATTTTGTTATTGGAAAATTTGGAATGCGAGGAATGGTAAAATTTCTGGAGTCTTGAGACCTAATATCATTGGCATGAGCAATGGAATCATTGGTCTAATTTTAGATTTTCCAGTTTACAAGAAAGTTCAGATTCCCAAAGAGATTGGTCATCCCCCATGAGTTCTCCTCCATGACACGTTTTTTTGATGGGGCAACAACACATGGTAAGGGTGGAGCAGGTATAATAATTTTTATTAGCTCATTTCTTCCACTTCAAACTTGGTTGTGGAGGGATCACTAATACACAAGATGAGTTGTTAGGATTTTGGGGATTGTTATATATTGCATTTCGCTTTGGGTTACCGGAATTGAAAATACTTGGAGGTTCAAAGGTTATAATAGACTGGAAAAATAATAGTACTTGTTTGAGGGTCCTCGAACTCGACCATTGGTGCACTAGTATTAATTTACTAATGGGATTATTTCTCTTAATATTCTTTCAACACATCTATTACGAACATAATCACATAGAATATGGAATTTCAAAAGACACACTACATAACATAAGTGACTATCTTTCACCTATGGAGTTCATTGAGGGAGATAAGGCTATTTAGGTTAATTATCATATCTTTGATTAAGCTACTACATAGTTTTTTGTGTAGCTTAATTTTGACTCTTAGATGCAACTTTGGTTTTTTTGCTATATATTGGGTGAAAACACTTTATAGATGCTAGAAAACTATAATCCATTGTGCATAGTGAGATTTGAGAAATTGTCATTAGAGAATGTTAGACACTTAACTAGAATAATCATTGGTCAAGGGCTATCACATTTTTTAGATATTGTATATTTTTGGACAGTAACTTGATACTTTTGATTCTATGAATATCAAGGAACAGATCCTTTTTCTTCTCGAAAAAAAAATAGTTAAGTTTGTCAACAATTTTTATTATTATTTATTAACGGTTTAAATGTTGGTAATTGTCCCATGGGGTGAACATGTCAATTTATGAAAAAACACTTTGAAATAATTCTGTTACACCATGCATTGCACACCAAAAGTATTTTATTATTTATTTCTATTAGTGGCATATCAATGTATTATTGTTGAAGGGTAAATAATTAAGTAATAGTACACATGTCAATAATATATAATATACATTTTTTATTTAATTTAAATTATTATTTATATCTGAAAATTTTGTTGAAAAGCAAAAAATATTAGTCGAATCTAACATTTCAGCGATTTATAAAAATAGAATTTAATTTTAAAAAATTCAAAAAATATATTTGATTTTATAAAATATTTAATTCAATATTTAATTTTAAAAAACTTTAGCAAAAGGATGAGTTGTAAGGTTGACATTTAGAAATAGAGGATTCAATATCCCATAGGACCCCTTTCCTCATCCCCTCTAGTGGCATCACAAGGCTTCTAGTGCTCTTTACACAACCATCTTGCATAATTTTATTATTTTCCCAACATAATATTAGCATATATTTTGGCTTAGCATGACAATCCATCCAAATGGAACATATAAAAATATTTGCATTTTACATGCCTAATTGTTCATTAATAAGACTTTGGCCTTAAGCTCTGCACTAAGAATAGATAATAGTAGATTTACTAGATTTACATGAATTTATTTAATACATTCCATGTCAAAACCAGTGTATTACAATGATATAAAATTTGAATAAGACTCATGATAAATTTCTTAGGGATTCATAGAGGTAAGAATAATCAATCCCATGCACAAATATAAGAATGAATCCACACGAAACAAAGAATAATCGAATCTATAATGCACATGATTAATCCAACATGCAGAGAAGATAAGAGTAGACCATGTGCATGAATGTTTTCATAGTAACTATGGCTAGATTAAATTAAACCACATACATGTAATATCATTCAAATCCCATTCTCTACCTTTCATAGTGTGTGGGTTTGATCACTTCTAAAAAAACTAGAGATATATCAACTAATATGCTTAGGGTTTTGTTAATTCAACCATTAGAGGAAATTTCAACTCAAAATGGGCCTTTCAACCATAATTCAAATTCCATGTCATCATGTCTTAGCCAATGAAATTGCTTAAAATTTGAAATACTGTATAGGTATTAAATGGTTTTTTAATATAAATTTGGGGATAGCTATCATAAAAAAAACTACTTTTTTTGTTCATATTTTCAACATGTCTCCCTATGTTTTTACTCAAATTTCAATTGGGAGAGCTCCCTAGATGCGGAACTAAATTCGGAATCCAACTAGTACCCACTCGGCATACTTTCAATGGACCCCGCTACCCCAAAAACAAGAAATACCTGAAAAAATGTGATGATGATGTTACCCACTCGACATACTTTGGACGGACCCCACTACCCCAAAAACAAGAAATACCTGAAAAAATGTGATGGGTACTCGTTGGATGTAGAACTTAATTTTGCATCTATGGATCTCTCCTGATCGAAATTTGAGTAAAATCACAGGCAGATACGTCGAAAATATGAACAAAAAAATAGTTTTTTTCTTTTCTTCCTCCAAAATTATAAAAATATTATTTTATTATTTTATTATTTTTCTTAGGAGGTCCAATTTGAGTTGAAATTTTTTCTAATGATGTATGAGGTTTAGAAAAATCAATGCAAAGAAGTGAAAATCGAAGTAACCCAAGAAGAATTTTATCAAATAGAGGATGTGGTGGTGTATGATCACTTTGTAAATACAAAATAAATTCCATTGTAGAATTTAGGAAATATTTTATTCTTGTATGTATGTACTAAAGGATATCACCATTACCATCCAAATAATCATTGCAAAATCCTCCCGAGGAAATGATATGCCAAGTCTTTTTCTACTCAACAACACACACACTTGTGGAATAATCCAGACAAATCTAGATGAACTTATGCAAGTGTTACCAAAGGAAATGGATGCCAATAATTACAATTTTGACGCAATTTTGAAGGCATAGATTATCAATGTCATTAAATAGTCTGTACATTTAGATGGTCAAATTCTTGACCCAACCATGCTAATCTCTGGGAAGATAGAAGAGACTCCAAGGAATGCTTGTTGGAATTTCAACAACAATACTATCATTTGGTAGAAAAAATTAGAGAATGGGAAATGGCATGTTCCAATTAAACAATTCGTTCAAATAAAATAATAAATAAGGGACATGAACTTCAACAATGTTGTTTCAAGAGAGGATTGGTAATATTCGACTATTTGAGAGTTTTGGAAGAGACATCACAACACATATATATGAACCCTGTTGACAAGGTGGAAAGAACATTGATTTAAATTAAGTCTAGACTTCTAATGATACCTCAATTCATGCTATGCATCTTACTAGAGAGGAAGATAAATGAACTTTATGGTCCTTGGAAGAGGAAATTCCTCTCTGACTTGGGGGTCATTATTTACTATATTTCCCCTTAAAATGCGAAGAAGGTCAATGATCTATATTTAAAAAATGTTGTTTTATAAATAAATGCAATGTTTGGTGGCCTAAAATTTATGTTCATTGTTGAATATGCACATAGAATATCTAATATATCCATGAAACGATCAATTAATATTGGAATGGATGTCTCACATTATTCTCTAAGTACAGGAGGAAATCACTATGGGATAGTTAAGGATAGTTTGGGGAAATTTTCTTGGTCAATAGCTAATACCCTTATCACTTTTAGTTTCTTGAATCAAGATATATTTGAATCTCACATAGTTGGCCCCATTTCCATGATGGGTAATGAATGAATGTTTGGGAGTTTTTAAGTGATTTCAAAAGACAAAAATAGGAACCAAGTTAATAGTGTGGAAATAATGTGAAGCTATACAAAGTCTAGACTTCCAAGGATAACTAAATTTCTTTTATGTGTCTTAGAAAAGAGGAATAACACCGATATTTATAGGCCTTAGAAGATGAAGTTGATGTACAACTTAGGCACAATTAATCAATGTATTTCCCATTTAAATGTGAACAACTGCAATGATCAATATTTAACAAACCTGTCTTTAAAATTAAATGCAAAGGTTGGTGGCATCAACTCTATATTAGATGTTGTATTTGTGCATTTGATACAAACTAAACACAAAAAAACAAAAACTATTATTGGGATTGATGTTTCACATGGTTTGTTATGATTATTCATAATACTCCCTTGTCCACCTTAGTTATTTTTATCAATTTTCTAGTTTAGGATAATGTTTTAGAAGCCATGGTGCTATTAAGATGTTATCTGGGTCCCACTAGCCACTTGATTCTCCCTCTTCCATGAGCTTAGGATCTTGAGAGACCAATCCCTAGATTTTATGGTCCAACCATGAGTTGTGGGAGTACAAACTTCAATTCACACTCACATAAGAGGAGTTGTCCTCTGATGTGCACCTTTAGTTCACATTAAGTTAGCTAATGAGCCTCCTTTGCATGATTTATTGATAAAGGATCCCATGCACACCTACCAAGGGTCTATTAACTAATTACCAACTGATTTAGTTTTGTGAAGTGGACTAGAGATGTCTACAATGTTTATTTTTCCTATGATAGTCATGTCTAATTAAGGGATTCGAATCCTCCTTGGTAATTCAAATTTTGTCCATTGTATTATTAGTTTTCCATACACATATTAATTAATATTATTACTAGTTATTGCTTCCTGTCGTTTTTTCTTCCATTAATAGCTTCATAGTACATTTTTAATAGTTTTTACACTACAATTCATTTGTCTTCCTAATTATTTCACTTTAAGGTATTATTTAGACTCATGATATCCTATGGTTCATAATTCACATGGTATCATAGCTCTACAAGGCGAGTTTATCTTTGATTTGAGAGTTTTATGTAGGTTTTCAGAAGAATTCAGTAGAAATTTGAATCCCTTAACACCAAGAATCCTCAAACCTTGAACAATTATCTGGATTGGAGGGAAGATATGTAGATAACCTTGTGCAACAAGAGTCTATAGAATGTCCCAATGGGAAAGGAGGTCGAACCCTAGGAAGGTATTGAGAAATCAAAGTACCCGAACAAGGATGAGAAAGATTTTTCTTTTATGTGTAATCATTTCTCTAGAGCATTTATTTTCCATCCCGATGGACTGAAAACTCTAAGGAAAGTCTGGATAAAGATATAATCTCTATTTGGAAAGGAATATGAGCTAGGAGGTCACATTTTTGGGAATGTATTGATTTATTTTCAACCTACCAATTTTGAAACCATTCAATAGTTCTTCATCAAATATATGCCTTTGGTCATGTAGTGCAAATAATGTGGAATTGACAAGAAGGATGAGCAATTGGTGCTATCCATTTTGAGTAAGTTTGGACCTGAAATTTTAGTTTTTTGTGTCCACTTTCCACTTCAAGAGGATGATAATCCCAAACTAGAGAATTCCTTCTCTTGTTGAATTCACTAAATCCCTAATCCAAGAGTAAGACAAATTGATGCAAATGGGAGCCTTGAAATCCTCCAAGAATCAGTCTCTTTTGAATGGGAAGTCACATATTGCACAAGTTAAAGGGAAGAAGAAGGGAAAGGAAAATAAAAACTTTGAATTCGAACAAAAGGAGAAGTATAATCAATCATATGGATCCTCAAATTATAAGAAGGATAAGGAAAATAGGTTTGAAATTACCAAGTGTACCTATTGCAAGAAAGGAAACCATCCATAGAGTAGTTGTATGAAGAAAAACATAGATCAGATATCCATACTTATTGAGTACAAACACATTGATATCCTAGAAGGTACAAGAAATATTGACTCTAGAATAAATGCAAATGATCATGAGAGATTCCATGCATTGAAGAATTGATTTTCAAAATCTCAATCCTTCCTCATAGATTCTGGAACCTCCAACCACATAGTTTCCTCCAAAGAGTCATTTTATTCATTAGATATCACTAGTGGTCCAAGCATTCACATGGAAGATTATTCACAGATCCTAGCTATAGGGAAGTGAACAATACAATTTGAACATGTCAAAAAAAAATTGTATGTACTTTCTTTAGCAACAAAATTGTTATCCGTTTATCATATGACATACACTGGTTCACCACAAATAATGTTTTTTGTACATGAAATAGTTGAGATATTAGATATATCTATTGGGATATTGATAGATAAAGGTATAACAAACCATACCTCCAAGGAATATGAGTTCTCACACATTTTACCATAATCACATCAAAGGGTCAAATTCATTGAAGATCCACTACAAGATGGAAATCTAGTTAAACAGAAAGGTAAATCTACTATAACTACACCATTTCCACATGATAGTGTTTCTTCTGATGTTTCATATGAATGATTTGAATATTAGGATCAAGTTGAATAAGATATTGATGTTGAGAATGAAGATCAAGCAGATCCAAATACAGATCCAATTCCTACTCCCAATCCAAGGCCTAAATGTGCTCAAAAACTCATTGAAGCTATTGGAAACATTGTTTTGGATCCATATGACCAAAAGAGAATCAAATATCAGTACCAAGATGAGAACCTTGCAATATGTCATATAGATACACTTCTTCGAGAGAGGTGCTACATGATGATGGGATCTAATCCACAGTCCTACAAAGATGCTTTCCATGAACCACAATAATAGGATTCCATGGATGAGGAATATGAGTCACTATAGAACAAAGAGATATCAGATTGCTTTCCTCTTTGAACAGAGAGAAGAGACAAAGGTGCCCTCCTACATAATGACTTGAAATAAGAGATCCACATGAGACAACCTAAGGGGTACACTGATGATTCTTCCTTGGTATTCAGGATAATAAAATCATTGTATGGGATCAATAAACCCCCCATATCATGGAATAATGTTATACCTAATTCTCTTCAACATCATGTTGCGGGACAAAATATCAGTCTTTTCCTTGGAATCCTCAAAAAATGAAGTTAGAAATGAGCAAGGATGAACAACTTCATAGTTTTGGACACCACCACTCCTTTCCTATAGAAAAACTATGGTACCCATATTAGTAACGCTCATTTTCTCTCTACAGAAAGTGACATGACTGCATGTTATCCATGCACAAGGTGCGGTTCCCACTTGGTAATCCATGTTCCCATTGAACAAGGAGCGGTGCTCGAGTTATGAAGAAAAAAAAAGGAAAGTTCGAGAGACCTCTCAAATCTTTCCTTCGTGGAGGCCACACCTAGAATTTGAGAGCCATCATCATAGGATCACCCCTCCACCTCTCCCATGAAATACTCAACCTATCCTATACTTGTAACAACTTCAAAAATACATAAAATAAAATAAAAATTATTACTTAGGGTTTATCCTAGGTAACAACATAGCTCATATAGTAAAATTCTATATTAGAAAACTAGTACTTAACCATTTTATTTACGAAAACACAATTCCGAACAATGTCTTTACAAGAAAACAATTCATGAAACGAACATACTACTAGGTTACAATTTTTACTTGGTTTAAAATTATTATGTGTTGTGTTAGTTTTGTCATAGGTGGTAGTTTGCAGTCTTTAATTTGTTGACCATAGGAATTTGATTCGTTATTCTTTATATATTGTTTAGGATCTTTGGATACATACCCTTCCTTGATACAAGGGTTATGAGGAAAAAGGGTCTTACTTAGCTTATTTAAGCTAAATCAATCGTTTACTTGTGATTATGCAGGTGTTAATAATGTTGGAGGGTTTGTTCCTTATAAATCCTAAACATCTAAAAGCCAGAGGTAACGTTACCAAAGGGACTAGAACATGGATAGGCGAATGAGTAAGAAGGAAATGGAGGATTATACTACAACATAACATATGCAAAGTTATGGTTACCAAGTATAACTTTTTAGTATAACAACATAAGGTCGAAACTGTTTCTAAACTATGGGTCGATGGATAAAGATTTACATCACAAGGAGGTAGGCGGTGTTTTTAATAAAAGACCACATGTAGTTCTTTAGTGAGATCCATTTGTTCTTCGATAGGAAAAAATGTAGATCAAAATCCAAAGGGATTTGTGTCTTTGAGTTGTTGTGAAGTGTGAACGGCTGAGGGCTCTCGACCCTCTCAGCCATGATTATCCCTGCTATTGTTTTGGGTGAGTGTATTTGGCTCCCTTGTTTCTACAAATAGATATGGAATTACCCACATTACCTTTGCTTGTTTATGCCGCGTCCATGGTCTCGAACCACCTTCAGAACTCTCATAGAGACATCAACCAAGGTAAAAAATTATTTTGTTATTTTCTCTTTTTCTTTAAAACGATTATTTCCAATTAATGTAAGTTTGATTTTTTTACATTTTGACCTCTATTTTGTTTTCTAATGGGAGTTGAAAAATAATCGAAACTGTTGGAGGAGATCGGGTTGTGGGTGGTTGGTGCTGTGGGAATCTAGTAAGACCCTACGACCTTGACCCTACGGTCCTTGTTATGTGCATAACTATGAGGGATTGTCCATTTTGGTTCTATTCAATGGCAGTTATGACTCTGCTTAGTTCCTTCGTTTGTGGTAAACACCTAAACTTTTAACAGAGATACCATGTCTTTTAGTTTTGAAATCCTTAGGTATTTTCACAATGTTAAAGTTTATAAACAGGATATTAGCATGCATGGAAAATGTATCAATTCATATAAGGAAGATGATGTAAAAATTATTTAGGACCTCTGTGTTGTTCGCTTTATTACTATGTAATTTGATATACTTGATTTAAGTTTTTACTTTATTTAATAATACATATCTTGTTTATAGCTCTTACTCTGAGCATTTGCTAAACTCATTTCTAACTTTCTACTACTAGTATGAACTTTGATAAATTTATGGAATACTTGGTTCGACTGCTGTGTAGTTTCATTTTTGGGTTTTTTCGTTGTAATTTCTAGTGATATTTTAAGCAACCGTGATGCCACTGTATTTCTAAAATTGTTAATTTAAGGATCTGGTCTATAGAAACTATAAAATTTTTAAATATTTTCTAGACTGGTTTCTTGGTTGGTTACAACTCATTCTTGGCTAAAATATCTAGGTTAAACTATTGTCGTTGTTGTTATAAACTTTCTGTAAATAAATTAACCTTACGGGTTTTGAACCTTTGACCTATTTAGTTCTTGATTTGTGTTATATATATACTACTATATTATCGTTGTTTTGGAAATTGATAAGCATTTGAAAATCATTATTATTTAGGTTATAGTCAGTTTGGAAAATAGGGCTACGTCCTATCTCTGTCAAGTTGTAAGATGCTAAAGAAAATTTCAATTGTTATATTGTTCTTGCTAAGAAGGAATAACCTTTACAGGATTTGATTCTTAAAATTGTATTTTGTAAAAGGGATATTCATCTATACACCTATATCGATTTTTTTTTAAAAAACGTGAACACGTTATAAACTATTTAAGATAAGAAGATATGAGTTTTCTGATGGGTTTTTATTTTAATACTTGTAAGCCTCCTAACTATAATTGTTTTATACAGGGTAAGTATTCACACACACACACACACACATTTATTCTATGGGTATTATCTCTCGGTTGTAAGCCACATCGTTCTTTTTTAAATTAAGAGAACATGATCTAACTGTAAAATATTCATTGTTCATTTTAAATGACGATAATATCTAATTTAACCTTTTTATTAAAATGTCAGGATTTTAGTAGAAATATAAGAAATACTAAATACTATTTATCTACATATATCATGTATAGTCAAACAAAATTTATATGTAAAAATATGAAACAGTTCTAGATATGCTAGCCTACAAATTTCACTAAGAAGCCCTATGTATACAGTAGCATTCATAATCTGATAAATGTATAGGAAAAAGAAATAATATCCTACTTGATACAGAAAACAATTAATAGTTCTGGAAACTTAACATTCCTAATATTCTATGGATATCATTACAGAACGAAATTAAAGTTAAATACCAAAATAATTAGAACCTGTTAACCGTCGAAGGGAACAAATAGCCAAAGAAGACTGTTCCTCAAAATCATCTCCTGTAATCCACCAAGATTACTTGCTTTGAGACTCCCAAGCATGTTCACTAAACCACCAAGACGAACCTGTTGTGTAGAATCCTACACATTACTCTATACCTTAGAGGTCTCACTTGTAGACTTAACTCTCAACAATTCACCTTAGCTTTCCCCTCATCAAATTTCTCCTGTGTTCCTAACCTTTCACTTTCCATCATAAACCACAAGGCTTTAATCACTTAGAATGTAGTGAGCCTCCTGCTCATTTGATGGTATATATAAGCTTTCCTAGGTATTTGAACACATATTTCATTAAATTTGGAAATATTCTATTACATGGACTTCATCCACATTGAGTTTGTTTTGTAAATCTTTAAATACATATTCTATTAAATCTAGAAAAATCAACTCAAAGAACTATTCCATTAAATTTGAAAGAATTAATCCAATGAACTATTTTATCAATTAATATTTTTTATTTATTTCAAGTAAAACTTTAGTATTCAACCATTCAAAAGGAAATGTTACATCTCAATTAGAACTAGATGGGTTAGATCTAGAATTTAGAACTTCCTCTAGATTAGGTTCTTTCAAAATGAGGAAAGTCATAGCCTTTGAATCCTTACATAACTTCTATTAATATTATTTATAGTTTGTATTAAATTTTAAGTTGACTAAATTATTTTATGACATAATACCAACATCGTATTTGTTACTACAACAATTATAAACATTGTCATAGTAATTCTTTTGTCTTTGTTGAGTATGTTGTTTTATTTTTGGAAGTTGACACCGCTTAATCAAAACGAGAAAATATTTTATGACTTTAAAGTCTAAGTTTTACCCTTGTAATAATTAAAGTAAATTATGAATTAAAATAGCAATATAACTTATTATTATTGTTATTGGTAGTGGTAGCATATTAAAAATTGAGTTGATAAATGTTTACTTTATGAATAATTGATTAACGTGAGAAATTTATTACCTATAAATTTATTTAATGATATTGATGTTAGTAAAGCCTCCCTTATTTATTAATAGTAATTATTTTAACAGTCAAAATCAATTCTAAACTATAATAGGATTAGTGCAGTACACTTTGATTTTTCTCATATTCAAGAGGAAAGGGAGAAAACCAACTAAACTAATTATCACAAGTGTTCTTTATTTATTTATGAAGTATTTGAACAATGTGTTTAATTGAAAAGAGCACATTTATATTGAAAATATAGATGTATTACAATATTTATAAAATCATTAAGATTTTATATCATCTATTAATTTCTGTTAGGGCACGGAGGAATCGAACCACCATCATCCTGCTTATAATGCAGGTGCTCTTCCATTGAGCTAGCACCCTTTACAACATGGGGGGAGAGGGACTGTGTTAACACCTAAGCTATGTGAAAGATTTTAAAACCATAATGAATTTTACATTGTTCCCCTGACGATCATGCGTGGAGTGCCGACTTGAAATGTTGGTTTGAAAAACTCACTAACAACTTAATCCAGAAAATCATTCACAATGATGACAAACTGTGAAATCCTACACTCTGGAAATGTTACTACTTTGTCTTTGTTGAGTATAACATATTGCACTAGTACAAAGTTCGCACCACTTTAAAGTCTACAAAAGAAAATATAATATTAATTAGAATGCAACCGAGTAGAACAATTAAATTTATATCAATTATAATAACAAATAATAGGGAAAAGTCACTTCAAACCTTATTGCAAATGCCTTACAGTATTCACAAAGGAAGCCTAGAAGATGTTTTAAGGTTCATTATTGAATATGATTATGCACATTTGATATAGTGACATGTTGAGTTTATATCAAAAGCAAATTAAAAAGTTAAAAATCGAATGGTGTTAGCTAATTCACATAAAGTACCATCACATGAATTAACATAGAAGTTGAACCAAAATTTTCATATTAGTAAATAATATAAAATTCCTCAAAAAAGGGCTTGAAGAGAATATTTGATATACAACAAACATTGAAAAGTGTTTCTTCTTGTATATTAATAACTCGTTCAAAGAGAAAATTACAGTCATGAAACATCTTCGCCTAATCTCCTTATATTCAGTCAAACAAATCAATTACAACTTGTACACCACATTTATTTATCGTGGTCTTCCTACAATCTGCTTTCTTTTGTATCCATGCCCAAACTATGGTATTAAGTGGAATAGATCCAAGTCATGTGTCATGAAGGTTTGGTACCCAATATTGTTCTAAAATTTTCCCTTATATTTCCTTGAACTAGGCTTCCATCAATCAACATTTACATGAAGAGTCTCACTTTCATCATTCTGGAAGATATATGAGGTGATTTTTGCAATCCAAATCATCTCTCCTTCATCCTTAGTTCATGATCTAACTAGCAACATCTTTT